>JAYESA010000019.1:43562434-44008582 GCA_036927795.1 Iris macrosiphon | reverse complement strand
GTCTCGTTAGCAAATCAAGACTTCCTAATTTTTTTTGCTCGAAATAGTCCTTTCCATTCATTTTTCGTAAAAAAATACCGGTAAAAAAAAAAATCCTAAACTACCCTCCCGTCCTCCTCTCCCCCTAACCCTCCTCCTCCTTCCCCTCCCCCACCACCACCTTCACCATCACCACCAACCCCACCCTCAGCAGCACCCCCCCCCCTCCCCCTCCACCGCGCTCTCCATAGCTCGCCCGCAGCCACCCTCCCCCCCCCCCCCCCAAGCGTCCCCGCGTCCTCTCCGCCGCGCACGCAGCTCCCCTGCGGTCGTCCCGTGCGTAGCTCTTCCGCGCGCAGCTTCTCCGTCCTCCCCGGCTCGCAGCTCCCCCGCGCCGGCCCCCGACGCAACTCTTCCGCGACCGCCCCCGCATCGGCCCCCCTCAGACCGAGACACCCCCCCCCCCCCCAAATGAATGGAAAGGACTATTTCGAGCAAAAAAAATTAGGAAGTCTTGATTTGCTAACGAGACAATACCGGTAAAAAAAAAATACCGGTAAAAAAAAAAATCCTAAACTACCCTCCCGTCCTCCTCTCCCCCTAACCCTCCTCCTCCTTCCCCTCCCCCACCACCACCTTCACCATCACCACCAACCCCACCCTCAGCAGCACCCCCCCCCCTCCCCCTCCACCGCGCTCTCCATAGCTCGCCCGCAGCCACCCTCCCCCCCCCCCCCCAAGCGTCCCCGCGTCCTCTCCGCCGCGCACGCAGCTCCCCTGCGGTCGTCCCGTGCGTAGCTCTTCCGCGCGCAGCTTCTCCGTCCTCCCCGGCTCGCAGCTCCCCCGCGCCGGCCCCCGACGCAACTCTTCCGCGACCGCCCCCGCATCGGCCCCCCTCAGACCGAGACACCCCCCCCCCCCCCCCCCCCCTCCATCCCGCGCCTCACCCTCTCTCCTCCGACCGCCGCCGTCCCAACCGCTGCCGAAGGAGGGGTTAGAGTTAGGGTTAGAGTTATGATTAGGTTTAGGATTAAGATTATGATTAAGGTTAGGGAGGGGTATATTAGTCATTTTACGTCGAATTTTGACGTCCGTTAACGAAAAAAAAATTAAATTGGGTGCAAAATACACCAAATATAAAATATGAGAATTTTTTTTAATCCAGAGATCTTTAATTGCAAAAATACAAATCTAAGAAGAATTTTTGTTTACTTTATCCTTATTATTATTATTATTATTATTATTATTATTATTATTATTATTTTGCGATGTCTTGTGAAAGATATTGAAAATCTATTTCCATGACGTTTCTGAGATTCTAAATATCATGTGTAAATACTAAAAAATTGATATTTTTTTAATTACTCTAAAAAATTGAAGATTTTAGATTAGTAACATATACGAAGCATAAAAATTTGGAGGCTTTTCGGTTTTCGGCCACACATCTTGTACTCCCTCAGAAATGAACTAGGCTATTTCATAGTTGCATCTCATCGAGCATGAACCGAACAATTCCTGAAGGACTATCAGGGTCAGAACAAGAAGAAACACAAGGCTGCACATTCGTATTGAGGTTTTCAAACCACACACCAGTAAGAAACACAAGGTCACAGATCCAACCCAAACCACACCTAGAAACCACAATAAAAGTCCTGGACCAATACACAGTAGGTTTGAGTACAGAGGTCGGTTTGTTTCAACTGAATCCTAATTTTGTAAAACTGAACAAATCGAACCAGTTTTATGCAGACCGAACCATAATGATCAAAATTCAAGTCAAATCAAATCGAACAAAAACGGTTTAGTTAATTCGATTATTTTGGTCCATTCGGTTTAACTCGACTGGTTGCATAATAGATTGGGCAAATTTTACACCAAAATTTGCATTCAATTTTACAGTCAAAAATAATTTTCACATAAAAAAATTGCAGTGAAAAATAGAAGGAGAGAATAATATAACAACAATACTTTTACAATTAAAAAAAATCATAGATATACATTGCTAAACTATACATTCAATATAAAGAGCTCAGTTTTCAGTGAAGGCAAATTCTCTCCCAAATTTCTCA
Source organism: Iris macrosiphon (assembly GCA_036927795.1). NCBI lineage: Eukaryota > Viridiplantae > Streptophyta > Magnoliopsida > Asparagales > Iridaceae > Iris > Iris macrosiphon. The sequence goes on along the minus strand of JAYESA010000019.1, from coordinate 44,006,534 downwards.
AAATTGCTTTGTATCCCTCATCTTCTTGCAAAATACAATGTGATATTACAAATTGACATGATTGTGATCAAGCTTATCATTCAAGTCTCCAAATCCTCGTAACCAAATATTGCTTACTTATATAAAATAGGGTTATTTATACTAATTACTCATAAGTTTTTTTTGTTTATACACATGATACTCCTGCTTTTAAACTAATTATACTGACCATTTCTTACTTCAGAAAATAAAAATAAAAATAGGGGTAGTTAATATTATAACTTTTTTTTATCTTAAAGTAAGAGTACCCGTAAAATAAACCAAAAAAGTAGGGGTAGTCAGTGTAAATAGTTTATAAGTAGGAATGCCACGTGTAGTATGTTAATATTTTTGCCTTTGGATTAGTAAAGATAGTCCCACATTGGCTACACCACCAAGTGGGTATCTCAATATAATACTTTGTATGAGTTGAGGTGTGCACATGGGGTGTGGTGGGACACATGCGTACCATGTGGGGGCATTTTCCTAGGAGAAAAAATAATTAACTCCTCATGAAAGCATTTATGCTTTTTGTCATGCTCTTGGAATTATTTCCATAGAGCTAGCGTCTCGGACTCGGACACAAAGTGGCGCTTTGTTGGCGCACTTAGCACGTCAGCATCGTCGCAAGAAACTTGTACGCTGTTGTTGCGCTCGTGCGCTCGTTTTATGCTCGGGTTGCATGCGCGTGTTGCATGAGCGGGCGTTGGACGGGCGATGAGCGGGTGCTGAACGGGCTATGCATTGGGCTGCGATTGTGGGATATCAATTTTGTATATTGGCTTTTTAGTCCCACATCGGAAAGAAGAGGAGGATGGGCTTCCATCCTTTTCTATATAAAGAGTTCTCTAGCCTCCTTTTGAGACATACCAAAAAGTTGAGAAAGATGAGTCCAAAGGAGCGTGTTTGAGTCACACAAAGAGGTGACTATGAGCGTTCCAGAAGTTCTCTTGTGAAATTGCTGGCTTCTGGGAGCAGATCGTCGATAGAGGACGAATCTTGCTTTAAGCAACGGTGGTTTTCATTTATTGTAACTATGTTCTATCCGTCTGTAACTGCGATTGTAAGGAAGAACGAGAAGTTTGGTTAATTCTGATTCTTTTGTAATCTTGAGAGCAAGTTATAATCAGAATCCTTATATAGTTCTTCGTGCAAATCGAGAATAGTCAGAGTGAAAACTTTTGTGTGAACCTCTGATCTCGACCACGCGTTCTTCCATCTTTGGTTAAGCCTCATGACTAACAATTTTAAAGCAAGATCCGAATAAAGATGGGGAACATCCGTTCAAGTCTTCTGGACACAAGTTTTCCACAAACTTGAGAAGATTGACGGAATTCACTTTGAATATTTGGATGAGGGAAGGAGTCCTTTGTCAAATGTTGAAAGTGAGTTGTCGGTACCTACCATTTTCGAGGATGGAGGAGATAGCGACTGAAGAACACACATTTCAGTTAGAAGAAAGATTACAAGATGACCAAGGATTACAGAGTATGCGCACAAGGGAAAGAACTTTGCGCATGACAGGACTTGGCGCTTTGCAAGACTTGACGCATGCCAACGCATTGGAAGTCTTGGCGTCTTGGCGCATGGCAGATATGGACGCATAGTGTCTCAATGCGCATGATGGTCTCTGCACATCCAGGACGCACATGAAGGCTTATGTGCATGAATTGGTGCATGATGGCTTATGCACATAGATTAACGCATGGTGGCTTATGCGCATGGATTAGCGCATGGTGGCTTATGTGCATGGATTTGCGCATGGTGGCCTATGTACATGAAAGTCACTGCACTATACAGGACTTGACGCATGGCTGAAATTGAAACTTGGAAGTAGAACCAATCCGAACCAATATAGCAAGATATAACTAAACTTGGTTCATTTGATTACTTAACTTGGTTGCAATGATTGCACAGGTTAAGTCCTATGGAGTGGTTGCTGACCAGTGGATGGAAACTGGTACATCTAGCCACATGTACTTTAGGAAGAGCTGTTGATCAAGGCCGAACCTTTCAGTAGTGAAGGTCTTAATGGCAAGCAAGGATCAAGCAGAGGATCTGGGAATTGGGACAATGGTTCTGAACTTCGAGAAGTTACAGTCAAAGGAGTGCGTGTAGCAACGTACCAGTGATTACCAAGGACCTGATCTCAGGAAGTCTGTTACAGATTTGAGGGTGAACATCCATGTTTTCCAGATGGTGATATCTTGGCAGGAGACATACTTTGAAATAAGGCGTTTAGTTTCAAATGGATGTTCGAGCTTCTGCTTGTGCCTGAAGTCTCATTGTAAGAGTTGTGGGACCCTAAACTAGGACATGTACTTCGTACTGCCAGATGTCTAGTCTAGGATTTATCTCCAAATGTGGGGGTAAGGAGGTGGAGAAGTGTAAGGTCTGTGCGGAGACAAAGATCACAAAAAAAATTCAAACGGGTAAATCGAAGTACATATCTTCTGGAGTTGGTTTACTCAGATATCTGTGACTTCAAGCAGTTCTCCACAAAGGCCAAAAGGAAGTACTTCGTTACTTTCATCGACGACTAATTGAAGTACGCGTTCGTCTATCTGCTCTAGTTAAAAGATGAAGCATTCGAGAAGTTCAAGAAGTTCAGGATTGAGGCTGAGCATCAAATAGGGCAACAACTCAAGAGACTCAAAGTGATCTAGGTGGAGAGTATAGGTCTATTGAATTCGCATCGTTCTGCAAAGAAAATAGAATTGTCAATGAGATAACTGCTCCGCATTCTTCTCAATCAAATGTAGTAGCTGAAAGGAAGAACATGACGTTGACAGAGATGATGAACTCAATACAGTTGACTACGGGTCTTCCAAACTACTTCTGGGGATAAGCTGTGTTGACGGCTACGTTCATTCTGAATAGAGTGCCATACGCAACTTTCGATGTCACTTCTCAGAAACTCTAGTTCAGAGTCAGACCCAACTTGAACATCATCCGAGTATGGGGGTGTCTGGAAGGAAGAACATGATGTTAACATAGAAGATGGACTCAATACTGTTGACTACGAGTCTTCCAAACTACTTCTGGGGAGAAGCTGTGCTGACGGCTACGTTCATTCTTAACAGATTGCCATACGCAACTTTCAATGTCACTCCTCAGGAACACTGGTTCAGAGTCAGACCCAACTTGAACGTTATTCGAGTGTGGGGGTGTCTGGCGTCTGTGAATCTTCCAGAATTAAAGATTCAGAAGCTAGAATCGAGGACTACGAAGACAATCTTTCAGGGTGATGCTGAGAAGAATAATGCTCGGAGATTTCTTGATATCGAATTAAATCATATCATTGAATCTCGCGACGCAGAACTCCTCGAAGATAAATTTGCAAGACACAAGAACATTGTTATCACCGATATTTTAAAAAATAGTGTGGGTGCACAGAAGACTGAAGCTTCCAACGAAGATATAGTCCAAGAAGAAGTTGTCATCCCAACGACAACGATTGAACTAGAACTCGCAGAGCTGGTGTCTAATCAAGTGAGAAGAGTGAAGGACTTTGAAGAAAATTTTGTCATCTATCATGTGGAAGAAGATCCGCTTACCTATGATGAGGCGATGAAGACCGGAGATGGTGTCTTCTAGAGGGAGGCTATAAATAATAAGTATGACTCAATAACCTCCAACCAAACTTGGGTATTGGTCAATCTGCCTGAAGGAGTTAAACCAATCAAATGCTTATCAGATCTTCAAGTCGATGGAGAAGAAAGTAGATAGAATAGTTGAGTTCAAGACAAGGCTATCTGCCTAGGGGTTTTCTCAAACAATAGGGGATTAAGTTCTTTGGCACCTCGATGAGGGTGTCATAGATCAGGATGATGATTGTCGTAAATGCTATTCACAAGCTGATTATTTATCAGATGATGAAAAGATAGCAAGTCTTGGATGAAGACAGACATGAGAGATTCACGGACAACAGTCATAACTATTGTCATTCAGGTTTTAAGATAGTCTGCGAGTTGGTGATATCTCGATATGGCCTAAAGCAATTTCTAGGATGTGGTAGCAGGAGTTTAAAAGGTCATCTAGTCAAATTTGTGGCAGGATCAGCAAGAAGGACAAGTGTGTGTACACGAAGTTCGCTGATAATGGAGGATTCATCATTTGTATCTATGTTGACGACTTGTTAGTCCCAGTTGTGGACACAGAAGTGTCACTAACAAATATGCCATATTTGATCAAACTCAGGACATGGTATTGCGGATATCATCCTGAGGATATAAGATAATCCGGATGCCAGGTGGGCTTGCTTAGTCACAAGCTCTCAGTATGAAATATTGATCACACGCTTTGGGTATCAGGGACGATACTCCTCAGGTGTGACATGAATATGAATCCAAATCCAAGAAAAAGCGTCAGACAGTTGGTGTACTCGAGCATCATCAGGTGAATGATTCAAGCTGCATGTACCACCAGCCCTGACATAACTTTTGTTGTAGGGATGCTGAGTCAGTTTACAAGCAGTATATGTGTTGAACACTGAAAGCTGTGAAGAGAGTCGTCAGAATTCTCAGGAGAACTCAATAGTATATCATATGCTACAACAATTATCCAGATATGAAGGAAGGCTTTGGTGATGCTAGTTGGTGCTCAGGAAAGAAGAATGAAAGATCCACAGGAGAATGTGACTTCTTTAGGGGTGGTGTTGCTATATCGTGGAAGTTGAAGCAGCAGTCTTTACTCTCAGAGTTATTTGCACTATCAAGCTGCATCATATAAAGCAGAATGGATCTGGAAGATCTCATATGATCTTCTTATGGTTAGTACACATATTCGGGTGATACCGACATACTGTAAAAACCAGGAAGTTGCAGCAGTGGCATCTGTTCATCTCTTCAACGGTTTGAAGAGAACTGTATGGATATAACACATGACACTGAATGAGTGTAGATTGTGTGGATCATTACAGTGCTTTAATGATTAAAGTCAGGTAAATCTGGCAGATCCGTTCACGATAGGCCTCAAGGGCCAGTACAGGACACTGAATGAGCGCAGCTAGCGTAGATCATTACAGTGTTTGATGATCGGTACCAGGAGAGTCTGGCAAATCCGTTCATATAAGGCCTCCAGCGCCACCTGATTCCAAGAGCTATAAATGAGGGTAATACTCCATGTTACAGTGGCGTGATACCACACGAGGGATTGAACCTTGACTTTGGGTCATGTCACTGTCACGCCCCGATCTCCCGCAGGCTAATCGGCCGTCCCCGCTAGGCGAGAATCACCGTGCCAGCGCTCCCGTGGGACTATCGCTTGACCCATACGGGCGTGATGCCGCACGAGCGTAAGCCGCGCCCGTGCAAGGTCGTGGTCCATTCTGGCGGTAAGAGGTCTAAGCCACAGAGTCGCACAGATTGTCCAAGTGCAACAAAATTATAAACGCATAGGCGATTGGTAACAAGTTCACAGAGTCGTCAATAGCGGAAGCATTGAATAACACAAGTATAGAATTAAATAAAACTCTTTATTGATATTGAACAAGTGTTACAGGCGGCGCTAGGCCAAGATTACAAGTCGCTCAAGCCTCTCTCTCTAAAATAATAAAAGCGTGCCAAGTGGCTACATTTGTGGAATGATGTATAGGCGATGTTTCAATATTATATCTTGTATATGTGCTTCAGTTTCGGATCACAATGCTCCAAGACTCCAGAGTGAACTCCATGCCTTAGCACGCACGAATGAGGCATCCGCACCGAACGAGGTTCTCCCGTACCCTGCAAGTAATCTGGTGGATTATCAGTACATGAATGCGCTGGTGGGGAGGCTACTCGCCCGCTCGAAAAATCCAAACACGTTATATAGGTTCCGTGCACCATCTATTTAGTTATCTTTCTAGTCTTGCCTTAGGATCAGTTTCATGGCAATGTTGAATAGCCTATCTCGTGTGGCAGTGTGTCGTGCGATATAAGGAACACAGCGAGACTTACCAACTTACTATCCGTCCTTTCCTGTCCAAGGCAAACAAGTTAATTCAAGCACGAGCATATATAATGAAATCTAGGGCAATAGCATATGCAAACACTGTGTTGTGAGTGGGATTATATTTTGGGTGCACGAGTATACATGTTATTATGTGTGTTGCATAAGATATTGAAGTGTTCCATATATACAAGTGTGTTATACTCATGATCGTTCAGGTATTTCAGGTATTCTCGATGCGATGCAATGACTCGCACGCGGATTGCCGCTAAGCGAGGATAACTTATCTATATGAACATGAGTCGCTGGCATAGCCATAAAGGACGAGTTATAGTCTTGGACGAGAATGACATGCAACAAAGATTCATGAGTGGCTACAGACCATCCCGTCCAGATAATGACTATCGTGAAGTTTCGTCCGGATCGAATTGGTGCCAGTGCCCCAGCGACCGTCCGCAGGAACCATTGATATTTTTTTCAAGTTGTCCGCAACATGCAATTATTGGTCTTCCAAATTCACGAGATGCATGAGATACACGAGATACACGAGATACTTAAATCTTGATTCTTGCTCTGAACGAGTATTGCTCCACGAGCTGTATTCCTTGCTTTACTTGACATGATTCTCGTTCATTTTTTAACTTGCCTTAATGCATTCTCCTGGTTCGGGGACTGCCTTGGCGACCTAACGGTCCCGGATAGTTTCAGGTTTACACATGCACGGAACGACTATTAGATAGTCTTCCGAGGAGAACTAAATGAATGCATGAAATGAATAGCATTACAAGGTCTTGGCATATTTTATGCGACAAGCATTGAAATGAGGCAACTAATACAAGTTAACATATAAGCAGGCAAGCATTGCATTCATAAGAAAATATAAGCATTTACGCTGGCTCGGGCCTAAGGGTAAGCCGAGGAGTGAAACTGTAAGGGAACATACCGAGCGACATTATCTAGGGACGTGCAATGTAGTAAGTGAAGCAGTGCACTACGAAGAGTATAATATTCTACTCGAGGCATAGCGGGGTCTAGTTGCACAAGGCAATGGTAGCATACGAGGGTCTGTATATAAGCAATATTTTATTTTCATGTTCTAACACAAGCAATACAAGTTGGGATTATTCCCTTAGCTAGGTGCGTTGTATTCTTATTAGCATGCATGGGGTGATTCACCTAGCGACTAGCATGTATCGTCCATATTTTAAGTGTGTTGGTTAAGCAAAGACAAGTTCATCGTAGCCACCCACCTTAGCGATGATTCGCCTCGGTCGAGCGATACTCCGAGCGAGCCTCTGAAAGCCTAAGCCGGAACTCCTGAAGGGCCAAGTCTGGAAATCTTTTTGCCTCAAACGAGTATTCTCGTTGTGCAAAGCGGGTCGGAATGTTACAATTTTGCCATTTGAATCGGCAGTTTGTTTGAGCAGAACGGGTCGTTACAGTCACAGCGGCATAACATCGCATATAGTCAAGGACACAACATATATGGGCTTGGAGGACCTCTGATATTGTGTCTTTGCAATCCTACTATTTAGTTTTATGTTATTAGTTCAAAGAAAAATTTACTAGGCATCTAGCTATTGGTTTAAGGGAGGACCATTGACTGGGAGAATATTAGGAACAATAGATAATCCTTTGAGACATTGAGGAGTTACGGACCCAGAATCACTGTTATCTACTAATTGTTCTTTTGTGTAGAACAAGTCATGTAGGAGGATGGCTTATATGCCTTAATGAGTTCTCAGGCATTTTGAATGTCTGGTGTGCTTAACAGAAAGCACAGTAGCGCAGGACTACAAAGGAGCGTAAGGTCTCCATGCTACAGTTGGTGACACCACCAAGAGGCTCCTAGTTAAGGGTAATGCCTCGGCTTCGCGAGCCATGTCACAGCGGTGTAGCACTGTCACGCCCCGATCCCGAAAGGGTCAATCGTCCTCGCTGGATCCTTCACGGAACCGATTCGTCCTCGCTTGGGGCGTGATGCCGTACGAGCCTGGAATTGCGCTCGTACAAGGCAAGAACTTGCAGTTAAAGGAACCCACTTTTGAAACACAATTTAGAAACACAATCACAGAGATTTGAACACAGTGCAGGAAGAAATATGCTTTTTCATTGATAATTCAGAGTAATTACATAGAGTCTACATTGATGCGCCTTCTCGGCTACTTGAATTGCATTACTAAAAGATAACTCAAAATGCAGGCGCCGCTCCATCAGATAGTCCCCGTCGTCCATACATTACGCCCTTGTATAGATTGAAAGTCCAAGCCTCCAAAATGAACTGACTCCAACTATACTTCAAAAGTAGAGGTGCTTCTAACGCCTTCTCGTCTAGCCACTAGCGTTGCACCGTCTGAGTGCCTGAAATAGTTGCCCACAACGTGGGTCAGTACTCAACTTGTACTGGTGAGCGGGATGAATCCCACTCGACTAAATCAACACTAGCTTATTAGGGGCGAGCATGCATTAAGATTACTTCTATAAAGAAGCAAGTGACTTCAATTCATATCAGTTGCATGTTTTGATATAAATGAAAATAGCATTGAATCCAACCAGTGCATCGATTTCTTACTCAACCGATGCACACCTTCCCTGCAATGAAACACAAGTATACTTACCATCTGCACAAGACAATAAATTAGCATGTGTTCTATTCTATGCGGTCATTGGTGTGATCGACACCTTAGGGACATATTTCTCCGCCTTAGCGGCGCGCCCTATCAGCCCGGGTAGCAAGCCCTGCTGAAGGTCCCGCTAAGCATCGTGACTAGCACGAATCGAATATTTCCCTCCGGATCGATACGGTTCCAGTGCCCCGGAAACCGTTTCGAGGAAATGCCAAACCTTGTGCACAAGTTGTCCCAGACCATGCGAATGCATGAATATTTCACATCTCATACAATGCATCGAATTAAACAGAAGAAGTAAAGCAGCAATATATATCTTATGCAACAGTTCACATTTTCTCAATGCGGTGTTCCGATTTTGATATCCCATGGGTCCAAATTCTATCCGAGGCACCAGGCCGCAGCCAACAACCAAATTCCCATTCCAACCAACTGAAATTATAAGGTGTGCAAGCATATAGTAAAATTAGTCTACAATTCCCATGTTCCTTTCTTAGTGGCTGGCATGCATTGTGGCTAAGCATTCCCTAGGCGTCCAACCGGGCATCATCGAGTGAACGTTTGAAACTTTAAGATGTTGGCATGAAGAAGTAGGAAAGAAGGGACCAAACCACTCACTGGTTAAGGGAAAAGTTGCTGAAACACGGAATCCCGCCTAGCGACGATCAAACGTCAGTTACGCGGACCTGCAACAGCACGAGCACCGAGTTAGATTTCTTGCCTATCCTTCCTTGCCAAACTCCCCAAAATTCAAGCTCCAAACAATAAAACCAGCAGCGAAAACCAAGCAAATCGAAAGCAACACCAAATCCAAATCCCAAAGCGGCAATCAAGAAAACCAAGCAACCAAACACGAAAACTATTGGACTCGTTTCAATAGAGGCCTTTCCATGAGTTGGAAAGGATCATCGCATTTCGTCCGAGGCAAGAAGATGCCGAAGATCTAAGCATACTCTGACGGACTAGCCACAAGCCCAATTATATAGTGCACATCCCGGTCGGATCGGGATTTGAGGCACTACATAATATACCACTAAGAAAAAGTTTCGTCCCGAAACTTAAGAACAAGGTCCTACCTCCGACTGAGTGAACAACGAAGGATACTTCTCCTTCATCTCCGATTCCATCTCCCAAGTTGATTCCCCAACTGAATGGTTCCGCCACAGCACGCGAACCAAGGACATCGTACGGTTGCGAAGTACTTTTTCCTTACGATCCAGGATCTGCACCGGCTCTTCTGAGTATGATAAATCTGTACGCAGTTCCAACTGTTCGAAGCTCACCACATGACTCGGGTCATGCACGTACTTCCGAAGCTGAGAAACATGGAACACGTCATGCACTTCAGCCAAGGCAGGAGGCAGTGCAATTCGGTATGCCACAGCTGCCACTCGTTCCAGTATCTCGAAGGGGCCGACAAACCTGGGACTCAGTTTGCCCTTCACGCCGAAACGCATCACCCCACGCATCGGCGTCACTTTCAAGAAGACATGATCCCCGACCATGAATTCCAAAGGTCTACGATGAGCATCGGCATAACTTTTCTGTCGGCTCTGCGCCGTGCGGAGTCTTTCCCGAATCAAACGAACTTTCTCAACTGCCTGTTCTACCAGCTCTGGCCCGAGTACTTGCCGCTCGCCGACTTTGTCCCAACAAATTGGAGATCGACACTTGCGCCCATACAGTGCTTCGTACGGTGCCATCTGGATGCTCGATTGGTAGCTGTTGTTGTACGCGAATTCCGCCAACGGAAGATGCGTGTCCCAACTAGTCTTCAAATCGATTGCACACAGCCGTAACATATCTTCAAGTATCTGATTTGTCCTTTCTGTTTGGCCATCAGTCTGGGGGTGATATGCAGTACTGAACTGTAGCTTGGTTCCCAAAGCAGCCTGTAGGCTTGTCCAAAAACGAGATAAGAAGCGTCCATCACGGTCAGAGACGATTGAGGCAGGTATTCCGTGTAATCGAACAATCTCATTTATGTACATCTGTGCTAACCGATCGACGCTCCAAGTAACTTTCATAGGAAGAAAGTGGGCTGATTTGGTCAAACGATCAACTATGACCCAAATCGCATCATGCCCCCGCGGCGTCTTCGGAAATCCCACAATGAAATCCATACTGATGTTGTCCCATTTCCACTCGGGAATAGCGAGGTTCTGCAGTTCCCCGCCGGGCCTCTGATGCTCAGCTTTCACCTGTTGACAGGCCATGCACTGTGACACAAAGGTCGCCACATCCCGCTTCATACCTTGCCACCAGAAGGTTCTGCGTAAGTCTTGGTACATCTTAGTGCTCCCCGGATGTAACGAATACTTCGCATAGTGTGCTTCTGCCATAATTTCCCTTCGGAGTTCTGGGTCGCTAGGAACACATAGCCTTCCTTTCATTTGTAAGGTTCCATCTTCGCCTGTCACAAAGTCAGACGTCTTCCCCGCCGAAATCAGTTCGCGTGCCTTCGCTAGGAACTGATCGCCCTCCTGAGCTGATTTGATTCTATCACGCAAACTCGGTTCAAGATGGAGTGATGCCAGCTGCACTCCTTGATGCTGAACCCGTAACTCGATGCCCATCGCCTCAAGATCTCGAAGTATGTGGTTGTTTATAGATAACGAGCCCACGTGCTTCTGACTCAAAGCATCAGCAACGACGTTTCCCTTGCCCGGTGTATAAGCGATCGTCAAATCATAGTCTTTTATCAGTTCTAGCCAACGCCGCTGTCGAAGGTTCAGTTCCCGTTGGGTGAATAGATACTTGAGGCTCTTGTGATCTGTGAAGATTTTGCAAGCAACACCATAAAGATAATGCCTCCACAACTTCAGTGCAAATACAATTGCCGCCAATTCCAAGTCATGCGTTGGGTAGTTTTTTTTCGTGCGGCTTCAGTTGCCTGGAGGCGTACGATATTACCTTATCCCTCTGCATGAGCACACATCCCAAACCAAGTCCCGAGGCGTCACTGTATATCTGAAACTCCTCTACCCCATCTGGAAGAGCAAGAATCGGAGCTGAAACAAGACGCTGCTTAAGTTCTTGAAAGCTGGCTTCGCAGTCATCACTCCATTTGTATACAATCCCTTTCTGAGTGAGACGAGTCAAAGGCGAGGCCAGTTTAGAGAAGTCTTTCACGAATCTACGGTAGTATCCCGCTAGGCCCAGAAAGCTTCGAATTTCACTAGCTGACGTCGGTTGCTTCCAGTCCACCACCGCCTCTATTTTCTTCGGGTCTACAGCGATGCCTTCCGCCGAAACGACATGACCAAGGAATGCCACACTGTTCAACCAGAACTCACATTTGCTGAGCTTAGCGAACAACTGATGCTCTCGTAATGTCTGCAGCACGATCCTTAGGTGTTCCTTGTGTTCTGCCTCGTTCTTGGAATATATTAGAATGTCGTCGATGAACACGACCACAAACTTGTCTACGTAAGGCCGAAACACGCGGTTCATCAGGTCCATGAAAGCTGCAGGGGCGTTCGTCAAGCCGAACGACATCACGAGAAATTCATAGTGTCCGTATCGGGTCCTGAATGCAGATTTTTGAACATCATCTGGTTTAATTTTCAGCTGGTGGTACCCTGACCTGAGATCAATTTTAGAGAAAACTGTTGCACCTTGCAGTTGATCAAACAAGTCATCTATCCTTGGCAATGGGTACTGGTTCCGCACGGTCACCTTATTTAGTTCTCGGTAGTCAATACACATCCGCATGGATCCATCTTTTTTCTTCACGAATAGCACCGGAGCGCCCCACGGAGAAACGCTCGGACGAATGTATCCTCGGTCCAACAGATCTTGTAACTGAATCTTAAGTTCCTTCAGCTCTGCTGGGGCCATTCGATAAGGTGCCTTCGATATCGGTCGCGCATCCGAAAATGTGTCGATGCTGAATTCGATCTCACGATCAGGAGGCATTCCAGGCAGCTCGTCCGGGAAAACGTCGAGGAAATCTGCTATGACTTCAGCCTGAGCTGCATTTGCACTTTCCTGTCGGGTGTCTCGAACAGAAGCTAAGTACCCTTCACAGCCCGAATGCAACATGCGCCTAGCCGAAATTGCTGATATTATCATTGCCGTCTTCGGTGCAGCGCTGCACGAATAGTAGAAGTCTGCCTCGCCGGGTAGACGAAATACGACTCGCTTCTCTGCGCACTCGATTGTTGCATGACAAGCACCCAACCAGTCCATCCCGAGAATAATATCGTAATCCTTTATGTCTAATACAATGACATCTAAGGAAAGCTTTCTTCCTCCGATACAAATGTAACCATCCTTACAGATCGTATGGGCGGGCATGTCGACTCCCGAAGGTGTGCTCACGCAAAGATTCATATTTAAGGGAGTAGTAGCTAATTTATGCTCAACAGTAAAATCAGCAGATATGAAACTATGCGTAGCACCTGAATCAAATAAGACTCTAGCAGGCAATTCTCTGAAAAGTAATGTACCTGTCACGACAGTTTCAGAGGCGGATGCATCATCCCGAGTCAGTGCATAGACTCGTCCTTGAGCACCCTGGCGTTGTGGATTCACTGGCACAGCATTTGCATCACTTGCTGGAGGCCCCCTGTTGTGATTCCCGTTGTTCCGGTTCCCGTGGTGCTGGTTCCTATTGTTATGATGCCCGTTGTTCCGATTTCCGTTGCCCTCCGGACATTGCATGTGTTTGTGGTCCAGACGGCCACATCTAAAACACCCTTTAGCTTGGCATTCGTTCCTTCGATGCCCCACTCCGCCGCACCTATGGCAGTGCTGTGCCTGGGATGGACCCCTATTTTCCGATGTGTGCGGACGTTTTTGTGCTCCATACCCTCCCGTCTCCTGAGGTCGCTTATTATTGTTGATTCGGGGGGTTTGCACGTCGGTCTTTGGTGGACAGCGCCCAAAGATCCGCTCGCTATTCAAGGCTGCTTCGTAGCACTCCCTGTATGTTTGGCACCTCTGGTTGATGACGTCCCTACGCAAATCGTCATTCAAACCCTTCTGGAAGCGATAGCACCACGCCTGCTGGTCAGGCAGGAAGTGCCCAGCAAACTTGGCCAGCTTAGCAAACACTGAGTCGTACTCATCAACAGACAAATTCCCTTGCACCAGATTGCTGAATTCATCTTCCTTCTGTTGACGCACGGCCCGGGGAATATATTGTTCAATGAAGGCAGATTTGAACATTTCCCAAGTAATTTTGCAGTTGGGATTGACAGCATAAATCCCTTGCTTAGTGGCCTCCCACCAATCATGCGCACGCAGTTCCAGCTGAACCGATGCACAGACAACTCGCTTGGATCCCCGGATGCCGACCAGATTGAAGAGTCCCTCCAGCTTAGCAATCCACCCCATTACCACGTCCGGTTCTGCCCGTCCGTTGAACGTTGGTGGATGTATTTTTGTGAACTCTGCAGCACGGCAGTTGTTCCTTGCTGGAGGCTGTGTTTTTTCGGAATCATCCTCTACCGCCACAGCCGGCGGTGCAGCAGGCGGCGCTGTGGCTCCCCCGTTGTTGGGCACCAAGGATGCAATCAGTTGCATCATGGTGTCTATCTGCTTTTGTTGAGCAGCAAACTGCGCCTGTTGAGAAATGGCTTGTTGCTGCTGCATCTCCATGAGATGCATAAGCCGTTCGGACATATCGGTTGAACCCGCTCCTCCGGATTCTCCAGAACTTGCCGGATCGTTCTGGACGGGCTGAGCACTGCTTGCAGCGGCAGTGTTTTTCTTAGCCATTGCTACAAAAGAGAGTAGCTTGTTAATACCTCAAAAACGATAGATTTTGTATCTATGGGCTCATTGTATAGGCGACTCATCTCATGCAGCGGACACCGAATGCAACTCAACCGAGAGGCGCATCAAACTCCTTTATAATCTTTTGAAATCCCAAGGATGTAAAGCCTAAGCTCTGATACCAATATGTCACGCCCCGATCCCGAAAGGGTCAATCGTCCTCGCTGGATCCTTCACGGAACCGATTCGTCCTCGCTTGGGGCGTGATGCCGTACGAGCCTGGAATTGCGCTCGTACAAGGCAAGAACTTGCAGTTAAAGGAACCCACTTTTGAAACACAATTTAGAAACACAATCACAGAGATTTGAACACAGTGCAGGAAGAAATATGCTTTTTCATTGATAATTCAGAGTAATTACATAGAGTCTACATTGATGCGCCTTCTCGGCTACTTGAATTGCATTACTAAAAGATAACTCAAAATGCAGGCGCCGCTCCATCAGATAGTCCCCGTCGTCCATACATTACGCCCTTGTATAGATTGAAAGTCCAAGCCTCCAAAATGAACTGACTCCAACTATACTTCAAAAGTAGAGGTGCTTCTAACGCCTTCTCGTCTAGCCACTAGCGTTGCACCGTCTGAGTGCCTGAAATAGTTGCCCACAACGTGGGTCAGTACTCAACTTGTACTGGTGAGCGGGATGAATCCCACTCGACTAAATCAACACTAGCTTATTAGGGGCGAGCATGCATTAAGATTACTTCTATAAAGAAGCAAGTGACTTCAATTCATATCAGTTGCATGTTTTGATATAAATGAAAATAGCATTGAATCCAACCAGTGCATCGATTTCTTACTCAACCGATGCACACCTTCCCTGCAATGAAACACAAGTATACTTACCATCTGCACAAGACAATAAATTAGCATGTGTTCTATTCTATGCGGTCATTGGTGTGATCGACACCTTAGGGACATATTTCTCCGCCTTAGCGGCGCGCCCTATCAGCCCGGGTAGCAAGCCCTGCTGAAGGTCCCGCTAAGCATCGTGACTAGCACGAATCGAATATTTCCCTCCGGATCGATACGGTTCCAGTGCCCCGGAAACCGTTTCGAGGAAATGCCAAACCTTGTGCACAAGTTGTCCCAGACCATGCGAATGCATGAATATTTCACATCTCATACAATGCATCGAATTAAACAGAAGAAGTAAAGCAGCAATATATATCTTATGCAACAGTTCACATTTTCTCAATGCGGTGTTCCGATTTTGATATCCCATGGGTCCAAATTCTATCCGAGGCACCAGGCCGCAGCCAACAACCAAATTCCCATTCCAACCAACTGAAATTATAAGGTGTGCAAGCATATAGTAAAATTAGTCTACAATTCCCATGTTCCTTTCTTAGTGGCTGGCATGCATTGTGGCTAAGCATTCCCTAGGCGTCCAACCGGGCATCATCGAGTGAACGTTTGAAACTTTAAGATGTTGGCATGAAGAAGTAGGAAAGAAGGGACCAAACCACTCACTGGTTAAGGGAAAAGTTGCTGAAACACGGAATCCCGCCTAGCGACGATCAAACGTCAGTTACGCGGACCTACAACAGCACGAGCACCGAGTTAGATTTCTTGCCTATCCTTCCTTGCCAAACTCCCCAAAATTCAAGCTCCAAACAATAAAACCAGCAGCGAAAACCAAGCAAATCGAAAGCAACACCAAATCCAAATCCCAAAGCGGCAATCAAGAAAACCAAGCAACCAAACACGAAAACTATTGGACTCGTTTCAATAGAGGCCTTTCCATGAGTTGGAAAGGATCATCGCATTTCGTCCGAGGCAAGAAGATGCCGAAGATCTAAGCATACTCTGACGGACTAGCCACAAGCCCAATTATATAGTGCACATTCCGGTCGGATCGGGATTTGAGGCACTACAAGCACGGCACATAGGCAGGTAGCCTAATGCTGTAGAATGAAGAGTGTAGGCAGCACTACAAAGAGGCCGGTGTCCTCATGTTATAGTGGTGTAACACCACAGAGGTAAAAGATATAAATCTTGGCTACGCGAACTATGTCACAACGGCGTAACACCGCAAGGAAGCGCAAGGCTTCATGTTGGATAGTTTGGCACTACAAAGAGGTTGGGACCTCATGCTACAGTGACATGATATCACGATGAGGTTTAGCCTCGGCTCTGGGCCACGTCATAGTGGAGTAGCACCGCAAGGAAGCTCGAGGCTTCATGCCAAGGAATCTTTAAAAGAACTCACCTATAATGTATGGAAAGAGATATAGGCCGTCTCTTGAGAAAAAAATTGTAGACTCCCAAAATACATACACCGAAACCAGGCGTGCACAGGGCCTTTAATGTGCAACTGGAAGCACAGCTGATGTCATTGTGTGAGTGGGAAGAATTGCAGCTAAGGTATAGAATTCAAGGCCTAGTCCATTCTTGTATCATAATGTTGTTCGACCAATGTGGGAAGATTCAAGTCGAAGCGATATCTATCATAATGCATGATAGACAGTCACTGTGGGAACGCTCAACCAATATATATTGAGATATGTAGGGGATTGTTGGTATTTTTGCCTTTGGACTAGTAAAGATAGTCCCACATTGGCTACACTACCAAGTGGGTATCTCAATATAATACTTTGTATGAGTTGAGGTGTGCACATAGGGTGTAGTGGGGCACAATGGTGCCATGTGGGGGTATTTTTCTAGGAGAAAAAATGATTAACTCCTTATGAAAGTATTTATGCTTTTTGTCATGCTCTTGGAATTATTTTCATAGGAGCTGCGACTCGGACTCGGACTCAAGGGCGCAAAGTGGCGCTTTGTTTGCGCACTTTGCACTTAGCACGTCAGCATTGTCTCAAGGCGCTTATGCGCTGTTGTCGCGCTCGTGCGCGAGTTTTATGCTCGGGTTGCATGCGTGTGTTGCATGAGTGGGCGTTGGACGGGCGCTGAGCGGGTGCTGAACGGGCGTTGAGCGGGCTATGCATTGGACTGCGATTGTGGGATATCAATTTTGTATGTTAGCTTTTTAGTCCCACATCGGAAAGAAGAGAAGGATGGGCTTCCATCATTCCCTATATAAAGAGCCCTCTAGCCTCCTTTTGAGACATGCCAAAAAGTTGAGAAAGAGGAGTTCAAAGGAGTCCGTTCGAGTCATACAAAATTGTGACTACGAGCGTTCCAGAAGTTCTCTTGTGAACTTACTGGCTCCTAGGAGCAGATCGTCGATAGAGGACGAATCTTGCTTTGAGCAACGGTGGTCTTTACCGTCCCAGCAAGAATAAATTTTTATTCTGTCTTCTTCTCTTTTCTTCTTCTTGATTCGTTCTGTCTGATTACAACTGCGTTTTGCAAGGAAGAACGAAGGTAGTTTTTATTTTATTGTAACTCTGTTCTGTTCGTCTGCAACTACGATTGCAAGAAAGAACAAGAAGTTTGGTTAATTATGATTCTTTTGTAATCTTGAGAGCAAGTTGTAATCAGAATCCTTATATAGTTTTTCGTGGAAATCGAAAATAGTCAGAGTGAAATTTTTTATGTGAACCTCTGATCTCGACCACGCGTTCTTTCATCTTTGGTTAAGCCTCGGGACTAACATAGTAAACATAAAACATAGAAATAGTTAGTGTAAATAATTCTATAAAATAAATGTCTCATACTAATAAACTTTTTTAGAAGTTCATTTAAATGTTTTCGGTAATATACTACTGGGTTACAATTTTCGTCGTCATCATTCTAATTTTAAATTTGTCTATTATTTAAGTCTTTCAAGGCTTCAGAGTTTAAAATATCGATAGTCAAAGTTTTTGCTCACAATAGAAAGTAAACTTGAACTCGATTTTAAATCGTCTGAAACAAGTTCTACTCTCTTCACCATACCCCACCCCTTCTTTTTCAAAGAAAGCTCTATTTCTTGCGAAGAGTCCAACCAAAGCTTGTATTGACAAAAGCTCCCACCTTAACCAAAGTTGTGCAAACTTTGTCAAAGAGAATAGACCTATCTCTAAGTCACGAGTAAACTTGTTATGCATGCGTCGACATGTGAATCTGCTGACATGTAAAACAAGCGGTGCCATTTCAAGCAGAACAGATCTTCTGTTGTTACATTAATTATGGGGCTATGCTATAACTACAACCAAATACCTACAACTTTCTTATAAATGTCACGTAACAGTTATGTGACGTCCACATAACGATCGTCTATTGGAGGAGAGAAAAAAGGTAGAATCCGATGGCTGTCCGGGTGGTCGTCACGTGACCGAAATACCACGTGACGATAGTTCATTGGGAGAAAGGTGGGACCGAAAGTAGCCCAAATAGCAGGAAGGTTGAGAGGGTTGTAAGAAAGTTGTAAGCATTTGATAGTAAACTTAGCATTATTGTTAATTATGTCTCATATTTATGTTCCCATTCTATTATGGACTGTTTGATAAATCGAATTTGGAGTCGAACAAATCTATGGAATCCTATGTTTGGTTGGAATTGAATTTGGATATGAAAGGTGGGTACAAAACCCAAAATTAGGATTTTATTTGGGTTGGATTTAATTAATTAATATTTTATTATAAATTTTATTAATATATTAATTTATTAATCATAATTATAATCATAAATAAAATAATTAATTATTATATTATTATTTTATTAATTAATTTTCTATAATAATCGTAATTAATAATTTCTTAATTTATTAATTTTAATTAATAATTTATTAATGTATAATTTTATTATTTAATATTTTATTATAATCTTAATTAATAATTTATATCTTTATTAATCATAATTATAATAATTAATTTATAATTAAAAATTTATAATTTTATTAATTAATATTTTATTATAATCTTAATTAAGCATAATTATAATCATAATTACAATAAATAAATAATAATTTTTAATTTTTAATTTTATGCATTAATATTTTATTATAATCTTAATTAATAATTAATAATTAATAACTATAATTTAAATTAATATTTTGTTAATTATATTTAATTATAATCTTAATTAATAATGTATTAGTCATAATTATAATCTTAATTAATAATTTATTAATTAATATTTTTTTCTTAATTAATAATTTATTTAATAATTTAATAATTTATATTTTATTATAATTTATTTAATAATTTATTAATCTTAATTAAAAAATTATTAATCATAACTATAATCATAATTATAATAATTAATTCAAAATTAATTTTTCATAACTATAATCATAATTATAATAATTAATTAATTTATAATTTTATTAATAATTATTTTATTATAATCTTAATTAGTAATTTATTAATCATAATTATAATCATAATTACAATAATTAATTAATAATTTATTATTTTATTAATTTATAATTTTATGCATTAATATTTTATTTTATTATAATTAATAATTTATTAATCATATTAATAATTTATTAATGTTTAATTATAATCTTAAATAATAATTTATTAATCATAATTATAATTATTAGTTTAATTATTAATATTTTATTACAATATTATTTAATTAATATATTAATTATAATCATAATTATATTTGTAATAAATAATTTATTAATTTGTAATTTTATTAATTATTATTTTATTTGGATTTGGAAACAATGAATTTGAATTATTATTAATTTGAAAGTAAAATCAAAATCCGGTTTATCAAACAATGAATTTTGATTTGGAAATCTAAGATTTGAATTTGTATTTGAATCTTGGATTTCCAAATCCAAATTCAAATCCAAATTTGATTTACCAAACAAGTCCTTATATGTGGATCTCAATCGGTATTAAAAAAAATGAAATCCACATGTAATAAAGAGTGGACAGAAATATGAAAAAAAATAAAAAACAACAAATATGGAGAGTATTGGAGTGGAGTTGCTGAGAAAATAGAGTTGGGGATGATCGACATGGAGCTTTTTTCATTTTAAAGGATAGGTATGCATTGTGATACCAAATCTCCGGTCAGTCAATTTAGATATGAGAACGCAAAATTTTCTTATTATTTTATGTGTCAATATTTATTTGTTTTTGGACAATTTTTTTTTTATTCTTGTCGGTTGGCTGCCGGTCAGATTTTGTGGGCTTCAAATTAATATAAAACGAGCATAGTTAGAATAGGAGGGGAGAATGACTCGGTCAGTGAGGAAATGGAGCATTGTGAGTAGTCCTTGGACCAATAAATTTCTCCCGCAGCTTTTATAGGCAAATTATAAGGGCATTACACATTTTACTCGGGACTAATCCATTAAAAAATTAGAAAAAATTACAAGTTTGTCATTATGAAAGTTATTCGGGGCTAGCCCACTGTTATAATCAGGACTGTCAACATTTTGACAGTCCTACCACTTGGAAGGACTGTCAAAATTTTGACAGTCCTACAAAATGTTAGGACTGTCAAAATTTTGACAGTCCCATTTCTAAGGACACTGCACATTTGACTCTGGGCTAGCCCATTGGAAATTTAAAAAAAATTACAAGTTTGCCATCATGAAAGTTACTCGGAGCTAGCCCACTGTTATAATCCGGACTGTCAAAATTTTGACAGTCCTACCACTAGGAAGGACTGTCACAATTTTGACAGTCCTACCCTTGTAAGGACTGTCAAAATTTTGACAGTCCTACAAATTGTTAGGACTGTCAAAATTTTGACAGTCCATTTCCCAAAATTACAAGTTTGCCACTCTCATAGTTACTTGGGGCTACCCCACACCAAAGTATAAAAGTGAAATGGGTTTCTATTTTTGGCATTCCACCTAGACTTAAGAAACCCTCATTCCACCAAGCCCAAACCTAAATTTGGAAATAGCTAGTTGTGGTTGGAGGAGTATTTTACTTTGGTGATACTCCAAGGAATATTCTTCCGGTATGTCTTCGACAACCTACGTTGAATAAGTTTTGCAATTGTCCGAAAAAGATTTAGTTTATTTTGATTAATGTAGGAACAATGCATGAAAAAATGTTCGATGACGAAGTCGGATCGTCCAATTCATTAAATATGCACTCCGGACGTTCCGAAGAACAAGTTGGTTGTTCCGAAGCACGTACGGTACGTAAAACGACAACCCTAATTTGACAGTCACGAGTTAGGACTGTAAAAATTAGACAGTCCTATAAATATAGGACTGTCAAATATTCTACAGTCCTATATAAATATAGGACTGTCATAAATTCGACAGTCCTACATAAAAGTAGGACTGTCATAATTTTGACAGTCCTATATAAAAATAGGACTGTCAAAATAGTGACAGTCCTGGATAATTATATGAAGTTATTAATTTTTATATTATTTTATATTTGTTATAGGACCAACCAAGTTCAGATATTATGGTACATCCTGCTGTTGGTGTTGATGTGGATGATATTTTCTCAACGGATATTGAATTTGCAAGCCATGAAGAAGCATTAGAGTGGTGCAGAGAAGTTGGGAGACGACATAACGTAGTTATTGTCATTGCAAGATCCATCCGATCTCGGCCGGGCCGAAAATATCTTGAGCTTGGATGCGAATGAGGAGGTGTGTTTAGGGAGCATCATAAAAAAAAGGGTGTTGTTGAAAAAGAAATCCCTAAGAAAAATGTTGGGACGAGAAAATGTGGTTGTCCATTGAAGGTGTTGATTGTAAAAGTTGAAGATGTGAAGTGGATAATCGAAGTTAAGAATGTAAGACACAATCATCCTATTCCAGGGACACTTACGGGTCATGCCTACGTGGCACGGTTGAAGGAGGATGAGAAAAAGTTGGTTGAAGAATTGTTCCTTTCAGGAGTTGCACCGAAACAAATTTATTCTGCTGTGCGACAAAAACAAGATGGGAACAAGTCTACCATGAGGACGATCTATAATAGTTTGGCCAGAGCGAAATGCAATAGTATGAAAGGAAGAATGGCGATGCAGCAAGTATTAAAGTTGCTTGGGGAGCATCACTACGTGGAGTACCATAGAAGACATCCACAAACTGATGAACTCATTTCATTGTTTTGGGCTCATCCTGATTGCACACATATGGCTCGGTCCTTCGCAGACGTGTTGGTCCTTGATTGTACATATAAGACCAACAAGTTCAAGATGCCTCTTTTGCATGTTGTCGGGTTTACGTCAACGGGAAAAATATTTACATTCGCTTTTTGTTTTATGAAGAGTGAGACAGTAGAGGATTACACATGGGCGTTGAGAAAACTACAATCCCTTTACACAGGTTACAAAGAGCCGTCTGTTTTTGTTACTGACAGAGAATATGCGTTGATAAATGCTATAGATATTGTATTTCCTCATGCGCATAGACTACTATGCACTTGGCATATAAATAGAAATATACATGCTCAATGCAAGAAAAAATTTGAAACAGTGGACGGTAAAATTGACATGCTTCGCTTCAAAGAATTCTACAGTGATTGGAGTCTTGTATGGAGAGCAAGTACTACAGACAGTTACGACGCAGCATGGTACATGTTCCAACAAAAGTGGGAGCCAAGTAACCCGACATGCATATCTTATATCAAAGATACTTGGCTAGAACCACATAAAGAGCAATTCGTCTTAGCATGGACCAACATGGTGAAGCATTATGGCACGATCACTACGAACCGGGTCGAAGGAGCACACTCATGTTTAAAAAGATATCTACGCTCATCGGTCGGTAATTTTGTCTCTGTTTGGCAATCGATTTATTTGATGACTATTGCCACGGTGAACGATATTGTAGCATCATTTGAGATGAGACTCAATATTGTAAAGCATGAATACAAGCAAGAACACCTCTTGGATGGTTTAACCCATGTGGTATCTCACAAGGCCTTGGGGTTATTGTTTGAGGAGATTCGTAGGTCGAAGTCGGTGGGTTATGATCCCGTAGAGTGGCCAATGTGTGAGAACGTTTGGCATCTTCTTTATTTGGCTTCCATCGGCACATTCTAGGCAGGTTCTCGTCATACTCTCGGTTCGTCTTCGCCCGCTGCAGGGTTAGAAAGTGCTCGTATATCCATGCCTTCACGTTACCGGAAATATATTAGTCCAAAAATAAACAACACAATTTCAATTGATGTAAACAAGTTGAGAAAGATATATCTATACATGGAGTAGAGTCTGGCATCCGGAAATTGTCTTCGAACCCACACGGGATGCCGCACCAAGCTCGCGGTAAAGGTATGCCAGTATACCGCTTCCCCAAGAAATTTGCTCCACCGTCTCAATGTTGTCCAAATTGATGAGATATTTGGCATTTATGGACGTTCCAGACTTATCGGTAATGCCGACAGCCCCTAAGATGAACTGAATATATCCGCGGGCCACATTTTTGCTATTATCAATTTCAGGGGCCGGCTCAGCGAATATCTCCTCCAAATATTTTAGAGGAAGTCCGTAGGACTTCTTGAATTCTCGAAGACTAGTAAAACTAGTGGCATCAACTCCCAAACACCCTGATACATAATCCACCATATAGTCGTAATAGTTGATGCTCGAATCATCAAAAGTATGATTCTGCATGGGACGACCATCAACCCTAAGTCCCAATATATGATGGACGTCATCAAGGGTAATCGTCAACTCCCCATTGGGTAGATGGAAAGTGTTGGTCTCTGGATGCCACCGTTCTACAAATGCTGAAATCAGTGCATTATCCACCGTCGTATATGAGTAGCTACCCAAATATTATAGACCGGTGGGACTGATTTTTGACTTCACATCATCTCCCAGTAATTCATACCTCCATGTATTACATTTTTTGCCATGGTTGATTACCGTCAACATACGACCACTCTCCTGAAAAGTCAACAATTGGATGAAATTAAACCTCTATGTAAAATAAACTTTGAACTTATAACTATATATAAATTTATCATAACGTAATGTACTTACCGGATTGTTCCATATTTGGTATGCAATATGGTTTTCGATCGACGGTAACATAGAGCAACCGTTTGGACGAGTGTCGACTGGACTATCTGCCTGCTCAGAAGGTCCCGAACCATCAGTAGGCCGGTTTTCGAGAGTTTGTGGAAGAATCTCGACAGGACTATCTGCAGGCTGAGAAGGTCCTGAACCATCAGTAGGCCGATTTGGAACATTTGGCATGTCCTCATCGGAGGAGGAAGAAGAACCGGAAGAACTAGGAGGAGCACGTCTCTTCGAACGAAGGGCAATCTTCTTCGTCAATGGACGTTTCCTCACTTCAGGGCGTGCCTCGGCCTCGCGGATAGTGACGCTTGGTAAAATAGTACGCGAAACTATGCGTTCCTTACGCATCGACGCAGTAGGGCGTCTTCTCATATCTTCATCCACAGTGTCCTTTCCAGGGGCATGACTATAAGACAAAAATTATTATATACAGAAAATAATTAATTTCTATTTTAACATAATAATTAAATTTTACATTGAGGACTGTAGCCATTTCTACAGTCCTGTAAGTATACAGGACTGCAGAATTTTCAACAGTCCTAATCTTTTAGGACTGTTGAATTCCCTACAGTCCCATATAGATTTAGGACTGTAGGAAAATCGACAGTCCTATATATATATAGGACTGTCGATTTTCCTACAGTCCTAAATCTATATGGGACTGTAGGAAATTCTATAGTCCCGCTCGATACTGCTCGACAATGTCGAGCAGTCTCGACATTTTACGCCCTAAAATCATGTTCGAAAGGACTTGTATGTCTAAACTACATCCTAGACTCCGCCAAGGACTAGTATGCCCTCATTTGAAAGAAAATCACTCAAAATTTTCAAAATGCAAGAGGATTTCTTAAAATTTTTGAACAATTTTACAAATACAATAGCACAAGGAGAATGAGGATTTCTACCTTTGTTCTTTCGAGACTTTGGGAGACATCGACAAGGAGGAGGAGGACAGCAGAGATCGGCCGACGGGAGGGGGGAAAGCTCCGGTCGGGTGGGTAGGGTTTGGGAGGGTTTGGAGAAGTAGTGGGCTAGTATGAGTAAAAGATTGGGCTAGTATAAGTAAATGTTGCTCTTTAGTGGGCTAGCCCCAATCCTGGGCTAGCCCCAAGTAAATTTGGCAGTGCCCTTATCAAAAGCCCTTTTATATAAGAATGAAAGTTTGACTCACCCCCTTCGGATTTATTTTCAATGAGTTGGGAATGCAGTCATTTCCATCAATATTTGCAGCCAACATACGATGTGTGAAAGAGTATTGAACACGGAGCTAATAATCCTCACTAGATCTAAGAGCATATCCAACTAAATCATAATTTTGGAAAAAAAGAATTTATTGCCACTGGGAATGACAATTTTTTATTTAAAAATCTATCTCCAATGTCATAGAAGACGTTATAAAAATTTTTGTCTACTTCTAGACAATATATTTGACAATATATTCCTCTCAACGACATCAATTATAAATAAAAAAATAGAGTTATTTACACTAATATTTCTGACAATTTTATTTCCATCACTCTCCCTAACCTCTCTCCCCCGATCTCTCACCCGATCTCTTTGCCTCATGTGCCTTCTTTCCTCTCCTATTTGCCCTCGATTGTGACCGGTAATATCTCTCTCTCTGTCTCTATCTCCCCTCGGATCAACTCTTACCATCGCTTATAGTCGTTAGGAAACGACTGTTTTGGTGTAGTGATTCCTTATTTTAAAAATAATTATATGGACATAATTCTATATGTTTTATGTTTTAAGGGTGGTTAGTATAATAACCCTTTACATAAAATATTTGAGAGGTTAGTGTAATTATTTTTAAAACAAGGGAGGTCCGTATAACAAACATAAAATATGTTACTCCCGAGGCTTAACCAAAGATGGAAGAACGCGTGGTCGAGATCAGAGGTTCACACAAAAGTTTTCACTATTACTATTCTCGATTTTCATGAAGAACTATATAATGATTATGATTACAAGTTTCTCTCAAGATTACAAAAAAATCAGAAAAAATAAACTTTACGTTCTTCCTTGCACTCGCAGTTGCAGACGGACAGAACGGAATTACAACTAGCAGAAGAGAAGAGAAAGGAGAAGAAGAAAATCTGCTTGCTGGGGTGATGAAGATCACCGTTGTTCAAAGCAAGATTCGCCCCCCACACGATCTGCTTCCAGGAACCCACAAGTTCACGTAGAACTTCTGGAACGTTCGTTGTCACTTCTTTTCCGGACTCGCACGAACTTCTTGGACTCTAATGGTGGCGGCAGCAGCAACTCTCTTTGTCTCCTGATTTTCGAAGTAAGTTCTAAAAGAGGCACGAATAGAGTATTTATAGAGAGATGATGGAAATCATAACCGTCCATAAGTTACGGAAAGATAGGAACAAATTAATTGCGAATTATGCTGACGTGCTAAGTACAAAGTACGCCAACAAAGTGCCACTTTGCGCCATTGAGTCCGAGTCGCTAAGCCCCTTTGGGGCTTAGCACCTATGTAAATAATTCCAAGAGCATGACAAAAAATATAAATACTTTCATCAGGAGTTAATCATTTTTTCTCCTAGAAAAAGACCCCAACGTGGCACCCATGTGCCCCACCACACCCCATGTTCATACCTCAACTCATACAAAGTATTATAATAAGATACCCACTTGGTGGTGTAGCCAATATGGGACTATCTTTACTAGTCTAAAGGAAACAACACCAACAATCTCCCACATATCTCAATATATATGGGTTGAGCGTTCCCCACAGTGACTGCCCATCATGCATTAGGATAGATGTCGCTTCGACTTGAATCTTCCTGTATGGGTTGAATAGCAGTATGATACAAGAATGAACTAAGCCTTGAATTCTTTACCATAGCTACAATTCTTTCTACTCACACAATGACATCAGTGCTTCCGGTTGCACATTGAAGGCCATGTGCACGCCTGGTTTCGGTGTATATATTTTGGTTGTCTACAAGTTTTCCCTCAAGAGACGGCATATATCTCTTTCGATACACTATAGGTGAGTTCTTTTAAAGAGTCCTTGACATGAAGACTTGCGCTTCCTTGTGGTACTACGTCGCTATGACATGGCCTGAAGCCGAGGTTCACTCCCTCGTGTGGTGTCATCCACTGTAGCATGAGGTCTCAGCCACTTTGTAGTGCCAAACTAACCAGCATGAAGCCTTGCGCTTCCTTGCGGTGTTACGCCGCTGTGACATAGCTTTCTGCCGAGGACTTATATCTTTTACCTCTGTGGTGTCATACCACTGTAACATGAGGTCATCGACCTCTTTGCAGTGTTGCCTATCACTCTTAATTCTACAGCATTAGGCTACATGTCTATGTACGATGCTACGCCGTTATGACATGACTTAATGCCGAGGATTTACATCTTTTACCTCTGTGGTGTCACGCCACTGTAGCATGGGATACAAGTCCCTTATAGTGTTGAAACTATGTGCTTCCTGTAATGCACATCGGATATTCACTCTGTCCGAGAACTTATTAAGGCGTCAAAGCCATCCTCCTACAGGAAATGTTCTGTTCAAGAACAAATAGTAGACCACAGTGGTTTCGGGTACGTATCCCACAATGTCCCTGAGGACTACCCACTGTCACTGATATTCTCCCAGTCAATGGTCATTCTTTGAACCAAAAGCTAGATGCCTAGTAGATTTATCTTTGAACTAATAACATAAAACTTTATGGTAGAATTACAAAGATTCAATATCATAATGTCTTCAAGCCTATTTTTTTGCTGTATCCTCGACCAGCTGGCGCTTGAGACCCTTAGTGAACGGATTCGCCAAGTTTTCCTGGATTCGAACATCAATCACGGTAATGACTCCAGTCTTTATCAGATCATTCACTGCCATGTGCCTCAACCGCACAGTACTCTTCTTACCATTGAAGATGTCATTTGATGACACTGCTGTAGTCGCCTGGTTGTTGCAGTATATCGGTATCGCCAAAATCTGTGTACCAACCAATGAAAGATCATACATGAGCTTCTGAAGCCATTTTGCTTCATTTGCTGCAGCCGTCAGTGCATAAAACTCAGATTCCATCGAGGAATGAGAGAGCATAGTCTGCTTGTTCGACTTCTACGATATAGTAGCTTCACCCATAAAAAAGACGTATCCTCCTGTGGACCTTTCGCTCTCTACTTTTGAACACCAGCTTGCATCACTGAAGCCTTTCACTACTGTTGGATACCCGTTGTAGTGCAGCGCATACTTCTGAGTCCTCATGAGATATCGCATCACTCTCTTTACAGCCTTCCAGTGTTCCATACCTGAGTTGCTCATGAATCGACTCAGCATCCCCATGGCGAAATCAATGTCAGGCCTTGTGGCAGTTGTTGCATACATCAAACTCCCGATGACGCTTGAATATTCCAGCTGCCTGACGCTTTTTCTAGGATTTGGCTTCAACTTCTTGTCACACCTGTATGGAGTATCAATTCCTGGAAGATCCTGATATCCATAGCGTATGAGCATCTTTCCAATATAATGGGACTGTGACAGTGCCACTCCAGTGTCCGTCCGGATAATCTTTATCCTGAGGATAACATCAGCTTCCCCTAAGTCCTTCATACTAAACTTAGATGAGAGGAACTTCTTTGTCTCAGTGACACATGCTAGATCCGTACCTAGGATCATCATGTCATCTACATATAGACAAACGATGACTCATCTCCCGTCAGCGAACTTTGTGTAAACACACTTGTCCGTCTCACTGACCTTGTAGCCGTTTGACCTTATGACTTTGTTAAACTTCCCATGCCATATCTTGGGAGCTTGCTTCAGGCCGTATAATGATTTTACCAACTTGTAGACTTTGTCTTCAAGCCCTTTGACAACAAATCATTATGGCTGTTGTATATAAATCTCTTCGATCAACTCTCCATTCAGAAATGTTATTTTAACATCCATCTGATGAATAACTAGCTTGTGAATTGCACTCAGAGCAATCAACATCCTGATGGTCGTCATCCGCGCTACTGGAGCATATGTGTTAAAGTAGTTTCCCTGCTTCTGAGAAAATTCTTTGGCCACCAACATTGCCTTGAACTTGTCAACAGTTCCATCAACTTTTATCTTCTTCTTGCAGATCTATTTGCATCTGATTGGTTTAGCTCCTTCAGGCAGATCGACCAACACCCAAGTGTTGTTGGAGGTTATTGAGTCATACTCATCATTGATAGCCTTCCTCCAGAAGAAAGTGTCTCTGGTCTTCATCGCCTCATCATAGGTAAGCGGATCTGCTTCCACGTGATAGGTGACAAAATCTTCTTCGAAGTCCTTCGGTCTCCTCACTCGCTTGGACACCAGTTCTGAGAGTTCTGGTTCAAACATTGTCTCTGGTATGACAATTTTTCTTGGACTACATCTTTTTTGGAAGCGTTAGCCTCCTATGCACCCACGTTATTCTTCAGAATATCTATGATAACAACGTTCTTGTGCCTTGAAAATTTATCATCAAAGAATTCTGCGTCGCGAGATTCAATGATATGATTTGACTCTATATCAAGAAACCTTCGAGCATCACTCTTCTCAGCATAACCTAGGAAGATGGTCTTCGTAGTCCTCGTACCCAGCTTATGTATCTTCAAGTCCGGGAGCTTCACATATGCCAGATACCCCCACACTCGAATGACATTCAAGTTGGGTCTAACTTTGAACCAGAGTTCATGAGGAGTGACATCAAAACTTGCGTATGGCACTCTATTCAGAATGAACGTAGCCGTCAACACAACTTATCCCAAGAAGCAGTTTGGAAGATCCGTAGTGAACAACTTTGAGTTCATCATCTCTGTCAACGTCGTGTTCTTCCTCTTAGCTACTCCATTTGATTGAGGAGAATATGGAGCAGTTATCTCATTGACAATTCCATGTTCTTTGCAGAACGATACGAGTTCAATAGACCTATACTCTCCGTCTCGATCACTTCTAAATCTCTTGAGTTGTTGTCATGTCTGACGTTCAGCTTCAGCCCTGAACTTCTTGAATGTTTCGTCCTTCGACTTGAGCAGATAGACGAACACATACTTCGAGTAGTCGTCGATGAATATAATAAAATACTTCATCTTGGCCTTTGTGGAGAACTGCTTGATGTCATAGATATCTGAGTGTACCAACTCCACAATATATGTGCTTCGGTTAAACCGCTTGAACGACTTTCTGGTGATCTTTGTCTACGCACAGATCTCACACTTCTCCACCTTCTTACCCTCACATTTGGAGTTAAGTCCTAGATTAGATATTTTTTTATTCTTTTACAATGAACATGTCCTAGTCTATTATGCCATAACTCAAGAGAATAACAAGATAAAGAGACTGCATTTATCATTGTAGCAGGGATTAAAAGTTGAAGTTTAAACATTCCTTCGGTATAAAATGCTTTTCCGAAGTATGTTCCTTTGTATGACATCACCATCTGTCCAGCATTGATGTCCATCCTCAAGCCTGCATTGCAGAGCAGACTTCTTGAGACCAGGTTCTTGGCTATCATCGGTATGTTCTTCACATCCTGAAGCGTCAGCGACTTCCTCGAAGTCAGGTTCAGTACCACTGTTCCAGTCCCAAGTACTTCAGCTTATTCCTGGTTCGCCACCATAACCTTCTCAGATGTAGGCTTTTAGGTGGTGAATAACTCATTCTTTGAGCAAACATGGCAGGATGCGCCAGTGTCTACCCACCAGTTGTGATAACCTGTGCAATCATAGCAACCTTGTTAGGCTCACCTTGCTATGTCTGTTTGGGCTTGGATCTGCAGTCACTCCGGTAGTGGCCCTTCTTGCCATAGTTAAAATAAGTCACTTCTAACTTAGACTTTGGCTTTGGCTTGAATGAAGCTGACTTCACCTTCAGATGGGTGAAGTCCTTTTTTTTGTTGTGAGAAGCCTTCTGCTTCCCCCTGGAATCACCAGCATATACCAAGTTGGCCTTTGCCAACTACTTGGACAGGGAGTCCAACTTCAGTTTCCCCTGGCTTCTTCTTCTATGTGAATCCAGTGAAGAAGATCTTCGAGATGGATCTCCATCTTCTTACGGTACATGTCAGTCTTGAAGTTGATACAGCCTGGAGGAAGCTTGGTGACTATAGCCTCTACCATGAACTTGTCTTCCTGCTTTATGTCTTCTTCCTCATGTTTCTGCTGCATCTTCAGAAGTTCCTTGACTTGTGGTAGCATTACCTTCTCATCTTTAAATTGCATAGTGAAGAATTTCTCGACGAGATGGATTTTTGACATTTTTTTTGTCAGTTTTGTAATATTTCTCAAGAGATTCCCAGACATCTCTTGCCTTCTCTTTCTTGTTATAGGACTCTGCCATCGATTCGTCCATTGCATTAAGGATCAACAGCCTGCAGCGGTCATTGTCCTCCTTCCACTTGGAGTGTGTGTCCTGCGCCACACTAACTTCGATCTCTCCTCCATCTTCAGGGATGGTAGATTTCGGATCAACCAACAAATAAGCAACTTTGATAAGACGAAGATTCATGGAGATCTTCCTCTTCCAAATGTTGTAGTGTTCGTCATCAAACTTCTCAAGCTTTTGAAAGCTGGTATCGAGAAGGTTTGATTGGTTCTCCATCTAACTCGGATCTTGCTTTGAGATTGTTACTCCCGAGGTTTAACCAAAGATGGAAGAACGCGTGGCCGAGATCAGATGTTCAGACAAAAGTTTCCACTTTGACTATTCTCGATTTCCACGAAGAACTATATAATAATTCTGATTACAATTTTCTCTCAAGATTATAAAGAAATCAGAAAAAATAAACTTCACGTTCTTTCTTGCACTCGCAGTTACAGACGGACAGAACAAAATTATAACTAGAAGAAGAGAAAAGAAAGGAGGAGAAGAAAATCTGCTTGCTGGGGTGATGAAGATCACCGTTGCTCAAAGCAAGAATATTCGCCCCCATACGATCTGCTTCCAGGAACCAGCAATTTCACGTAGAACTTCTGGAACGCTAGCTGTCACCTCTTTTTCGGACTCGCACGAACTTCCTGGACTCCAATGGCGGCGGCAGCAACAACTCTCTTCGTCTCCTTATTTTTGAAGTAAGTTCTCAAAGAGGCACGAAGAGAGTATTTATAGAGAGATGGTGAAAATCCTAGCCGCCCATAAGTTACGGAAAGATATGAACAAATTAATTGTGAATTCCTAAAAGATAGGCACAAATTAATTTTAAATCCCACAACAAACGGATCTGAATAACTGTCAATATCTTTCCATAACCGTTCAAATATATTTGAAAGCAGCAGCCACGAAAGCAACCTCATATGCGACCGCTCACGCAACAGCGTAAACCGCAGCGCATGCGACAGCCCAAGTAGCAGCGCATGCAGTCCTGCATACAACCTCTCATGCACCACTTTGCGCCAACAAAGCGCCACTTTGCGCCCTTAAGTCCGAGTCCGAATCGCTAAGCCCCATTTGGGGCTTTGCTCCTATGAAAATAATTTCAAGAGCATGACAAAAAGAATAAATACTTTCATGAGGAGTTAATCATTTTTCCTCCTAGAAAAATACCCCCACATGGCACCCATGTGCCCCACCACACCCCATGTGTACACCTCAACTCATACAAAGTATTATATTGAGATATCCACTTGATAGTGTAGCAAATGTGGGACTATCTTTACTAGTCCAAAGGAAACAACATCAACAAAATATAGGGGATGTTAGTGTAAATAATCCTTAAAAATATTTAGAAAAATAGAAGAAGAGAAGTTGTCTTGAAAGTTTTTAAAAAATAAGCATCTCAATAGTTTGCATTGGACAAGGTTTTTTTACTTCATTGTCTTTTGTGAATATATCATTGCAATGTAATTAAAATTGTAAAAGAATCAAGTTTAATGTAATGTAATCGAGTTTGTAATGTAATAAAATTATAATTACATCACCATATTTGGTTGGAACATGTAATCAAATCATGTAATATAATATCAATATCATTCAAATGTTTGGTTTACCATGTAATGTAATTAAGTTGAAAGATTAAAAAATATTTATCTTAATTTTAAAAAATTTAAAACAATTTAAAAACTAAAAACAATTTAAGAAATTAATAATAAATAAAATGTGATTTTTAATTTTTTTTAGTTATTTTTAGATTTATTTTTAAAAATTGTAAGTTTTAAGTTGTAATGTAATCACGATTACATATGTTTTATGGTGTAATTGATTTTAAAAGAAATTGATGTAATAATCGAGCTTGTAATCGCGATTATATTATATCAAAAAAAAATTGTTTAACCGAATATCTGGATTTGGCTGACAAATTAATGCCAATTACATTACGTTGTCCACCCCTACAAACCAAAATAGCCCATAGTCTTACCACATAGAAATAACATTATCTTGTACCTCATGCTACATACGAATCACAACACATTATAAAGCAATAGGGTTGGCGATGCTCAAGGGCGGAGCCAGAATTTTAGTTTATCCCTTACTAAATTTAAAATGCTCAAGGGTAGAGCGATACGCCAAGCGACCCTCTGAAAGCCTAAGCCGGATTCCTGTAGGGACAAGTCTGAATATCCTTTGCCTCAAACGAGTATTCTCGTCTGAGCAAAGCGGGTCGGGACAGTTGCACTTTGCCGTTTGAGCCGGCAGTCCGCTTGAGCTGAACGGGGTGTTACATTCGGTTCTAAGGAACTTAAACAAACACGTTGGCTCGGACCCGAAGGTAAGCCGAGAGGTGACACCGTACGGGAACTTAGCATACGAGAGTTTGAATATAAGCAATATTTTATTTCCATGTTCTAGCACAAGCAAATACAAGTTGGGATTATTCCCTTAGCTAGGTGCGTTAGATTCTTATTAGCATGCAGGAGGTGATTTACCTAGCGACTAGCATGTATCATTCCTTATTTTATGTGTGCTGGCTAAGCAAAGACAAGTTCACCGTAGCCACCCACCTTAGCGATGATTCGTCTCGGTTGAGCGATACGTCAAGCGAGCCTCTGAAAGCCTAAGCTGAAAACCTGTAGGGACAAGTCTGGATATCCTTTGCCTCAAACGGGTCGGAACATTACACTTTTATCGTTTGAATCGGCAGTCCGCTTGAGCGGAACGGGGTGTTACACACTCACCCCCCCGGCTACCGCGGCCACCTCCCTACGCCCGACACCCCCACCTACTACCGCCTCCCACCTCCCCAAGCTCCACACCTCCCCACGCCCGACCCCCCTACCCGCCACCGCCTCCCACCTCCCAGAGCTCATCCCTACCTCCCCGCCGTTGTAGTGCCCCGTTCCTCTTATTCGGGGAGCGCGACTAAAAAATACTTGGTATCGTTCGATCATGACAAATTGAATCAAGATTATTTTCTCGTTATGGATTTGTTTCTTCGAAATTAAGTCCCACATTCAGCGGGTCGAGCCTCGAAGAAGGACTCGGCGGCAGAGTCGCGAGGGGCCTTTCCGTTGCGTTAATTTTCTTGTCCGTTTTCGATGTCGCTTGTGTCACGCCCCGATCTCCCGCAGGCTAATCGGCCGTCCCCGCTAGGCGGGAATCACCCTCGCCAGCGCTCCCGCGGGACGATCGCTTTGACCCATCCGGGCATGATGCCGCACGAGCGTGAGCCACGCCCGTGCAAGGCCGTGGTCCATTGGCTGGCGGTAAGAGTTCTAAGCCACAGAGTCGCACGGATTGTCCGAGTGCAGCGGAGTCATGAACGCATAGCGATCTGGTAACAGGTTCACTGAGTCGACAATATAGCGGAAGCATTTAAAACACAAGTTGAAGTAAAGCAACTCTTTATTGATATAAACATGTGTTACAGGCGGCGTATAGCTGAGATTACAAGTCGCTCAAGCCTCTCTCTCTGAAACATAAAGCGTGCCAAGTGGCTACAATTGTGGAATGATTGTACAGGCGATGTTCAGGCGATGTTCACAACATTATGTCTTATATATGTGCTTCAGTTCCGGACGCACCGCTGCTTCGGAGTAATCTCTACACCTTAGCACGCACGAAGGAGGCATCCGCACCGAACAAGGTTTTCCCGCACCCTGCATACAAATTGGTGGATTATCAGTACATTAAATGCACTGGTGGGGAAGCTACTCGCCCGCTCGACAAATCCAAACACGTAATACAGGTTTTGTGCACCAACTATTAAGTTGTCTTCCTTGTTGCCTTAGGATCAGTTTCATGCAAGATTTGAATAGCCTAACACGTGTGGCAGTGCGCCATGCGACATGAGAGGAAACACGGCGAGACTTACCATTTTACCTTCCCTGTCCAAGACAAACATTGTTAAATTGAGCACGGGCAAGTATAAACATTCAGGGGCATTTATAATAATGAAAACCAAGCAATAGCATATGCAACACGAGAGTCATTATGTTCAGATCGTTCAGGTGTTCATTTATTCATTGATGCGATGCAATGACTCGCACGCGGATAGCTGCTAAGCGAGGATGACTTATCTATATGAACATGAGTCGCTGGCATAGCCATAAAGGACCGTTTATAGTCTTGAACAAGGATGGAAAGCAACAAAGATTCGTTGGTGGCTGCAGACCATCCTGTCCAGATGCGTGAGACTATCGTGAAGTTCCATCCTGATCGGAACGGTCCCAGTGCCCCAGTGACCGCCCGTGGAACACGTTGACCTTGTTTCCAAGTTGTCCGCGACATGCAGGTCAGGGCCATTCCAAATCCATAATTGATATGATAATCCATGATTCGTGATCTGAATGAGCGTTTTCTCCAAGAGCTGCATTCGTGGATTCGTTACATGACGTGATTCTCGTTCAGATATAAACTTGATAGAATTATCATTCAATTGCACGTGACATAATTTTTGTTCAATATTCATTTGCCCTGATGTGTGCCCCTGGTTCGGGGATTGCCTTGGCGACCTAATGGTCCCGGATACTTGCAGGTTCAATTGCACAGAAGGACTATTTGATAGTCTCCTGGCTAACAAGAATGCATGCACAACACAATCACGTTATACGTTCGCAAGCAGACAAGCATGCGTTTCTAAGGAACATAAGCAGGCACGTTTGCTCGGACCCGAAGGTAAGCCGAGAGATGAAACCGTTAGGGACTTTAGCATGCGAGGGTCTGAATATAAGCAGTATTTTATTTTCCATGTTCTAGCATAAGCAATACAAGTTGGGATTATTCCCTTAGCTAGGTGCGTTGGATTCTTATTAGCATGCAGGGGGTGATTCACCTAGCGACTATCATGAATATTCCACATTTTATGTGTGCTGGCTAAGCAAAGACAAGTTCACCGTAGCCACCCACCTTAGCGATGATCCGCCTCGGTAGAGCGATACGTCAAGCGAGCCTCTGAAAGTCCAAGCCGGGTTCCTGAAGGGACAAGTCTGGATATCCTTTGCTTCTCCTTTGAGGCAAAGTGGGTCGGAACAGTTGCACTTTTGCCGTTTGAGTCGGCAGTCCGCTAGAACGGAATGGGGTGTTACAGCTTGGTTGCTTTCTTGTTGGTTTTGTGACTTGCATTTTCTTGAACGTTTTCGATGAATTTTATTGTCTTCGTACCTTGAACTTCGTATTTTGTATCGAACTCTGAAAGATCGAGGAAGGAGATATTGATCATCTATTGGTGTGTGTGTAGGTGATCGAGTAGGCGACGCGCGAGCGGAGTCTTAAAGATCTCCCATTTCTTTTCTCCGATTCTCAAACTTGTGAATGGCCTTACTATATATATATAAAGAGAACTTTTCTTCGTGTCATTGTGAAATATTTAGCTTCTGCACTCTGCTGTTGTGTTTCTCTCTCTCTCTCTCTCTCTATATATATATATATATATATATATATATCATTATGCTAGGCATTGTGCAGGTGTGCCTTACGCTCATACGACATCACGTCCGGGGGGACGGTTAGCGATTCTGCGGAATCGGGGCGTAATAAACTTTCCCCACCTCACCACCGCCGCCACCTTCTCGTGCCCGACCCTCCCTACCCACCACCACCTCTCTACCTCCACCGTCGTCTACACCGTCGCCTCCCTCTTCTCCGCCAAACCTATCAACTTCAGCAAGATCTTCACCGTCGTTCCCAAGGTCTGGAGGCGACTCATGGTCACCTTCTATCATGTCCCGATCTCCCGTAGGAATTGGCCGTCTCCGCTAGGCGAATTACCACACCAGCGCTCCCGCGGGACGATCGTTTCCATCGGGACGTCATGCCGCGTGAGCTGGACTTGCGCCCGCGCAAGGTAAATACCGGAACGGCCATTGATAACTAGTTCACCAAGTCGATATAGCGAAAACATAGAATAAACCAAGTGTGAATACATAAACAAGCTCTTTATTGATAATGGATAAGGTTACAAGCGGCGCTAAGACGAGGTTACAAGTCGCTCAAGCTCTCTCTCTCAAACAATAAAGGCGTGCCAAACGGCTTACAACTTGGGATAATACATAGGCGATGTTCCAATATTATGTCATGTATATATGCTTCAGCTCCGGACGCAACACTCCAAGGCTCCATAGCAAACTCTATGCCTTAGCGCGCACGAGGGGATATTCTGCACCGAAAGAGGTTCTCCCGTACCCTGCAAGTAATCTGGTGGATTATTAGTACATGAATGCACTGGTGGGGAGGCTTCTCATCCGCTCGACAAATCCAACACGTTATATTAGTTCCGTGCACCAACTATTAAGTTATCTTTCTAGTCTTGCCTTAGGATCAATTTTATGGCATAAGATACAAAGCTTAACTCGTGTGGCAGTGCGCCATACAATTTTACAAGAAACACGACGATTCTTACCAACTTACCATTTGTCCTTCCCTGTCCAAGTATAAACCCAAGTTAAACCAATCACGAATATAGATATATAGAGATCCCAAGATCGTATAACGAACACATGTATGCTACGAGCGTGTTTCTAATCAGGTGCATGATATACACAAATTATGATACAAATATTACTTTGTTACTCAGGTTGTGCAGATTACTCAGATGTCTTATACTCATTTTATACCGGTATGTTATACTTGTATAGGAATGTTATACTCGGACTACTCAAATGTGTTTCAAGCTTCAGATTACTTGATCTAATTAATGATATGCACGTATAGTGCACCGTACATCTTTTACTTGCCATAAGTTCCTACGAACCCATACGTAGGTTGCCGTCACGTATGAAATATACTAATGATACATACTTGGTCTTATGACCTGACGAGCCGCCATGGACAAGATATAGTCTCGGCATAGGAATAAAATACAACGCAGGTAGCGAGCCCCGCTACATGCCTTCCCGTCCGAAGCAAACGACTATTTGAATGTTCCTGACCGGTTAAAATTGGCCCCGGTGCGACCAGCCTACCGTCCGCAGGAACCATAAGCATGTGCACAGGTTGTCCATGACCATTGACCATTGACCATCAACACTAAGCTTTTATTATATGCAATATTATAAGGCCCTGCATGAACATAGCTACTTGACATAGTGCGAATGTATTTACTCGTTCAAAGATCTCATGATCTGGTGTGTCCCGTTCCATTCACCATTTATGCTGACGTTTTACTACTTATTGTAGCTTCCGTTGTCACGCCCTAGTCCCAAATACCGAGGGACTAGCCACGTGGCAATGGCCAGCAGCACACACCGATGGGCAAACCCGATTTAATGGACCCATCAGGATGTACTTAAGCTGTAATACAACAATAAGGTCTACTAATCTCATCCACAGAATAAATACAGCAATATCAACAAAAAGAAATAAACATCATCCAGTCACAAGTAAATAAAATCGGGAACAACCCGATATTAAATCTGTTACAATTGTTCACTTAAAACAAGAAATAGAAGAGTTTTAATTGCCATTAAAAACTGAGCATAGACGAAGATATTCAGGAGAAATCTTCTGCAATCACCTCGTCCTCGGTTCCTGGTTCTGCTCCTGCTAATGCTCTTGTTCCATAGACCTCAGAATAGATATCCTCTGCTAACCCTGGGGACATAATCCAGATCCAGGTCCTTAGGGGACATAGCAAGGTACAAAATAACTCATGCCAAAATAAATACAGTGCAGTAATAAATGAAACAATAAGGTAGACTATATAAGCAGCTAAGTGATATGCAAGTGAGAGTTCTAATCATACTCGGGCTGAAACTACTATAGGATCTGTGTCGGAGAAACCTACAGCAGTATTAGTTTTACAACTCCATTACATGTGTCAAAGCTCTGTGTCAGAGACTAAAACATCTCCAGATAACAATATATGTAATATAATCAGCCTTTGATATGGTAATACTCTCCCCACCCAATGTAATCTCACGTCACAGTTTCATAATGTCTCATGTCTATGTCACGCAAGATCAAAACTAATGCAACAAGTCATAATAAGATCTAAGAAAATAATGTCTATGTCATGAAACCTGTATCCTATACAGAATCATCTTGAGTATTTCAGGAAGATTCTGTTTCATGATTAGTGTCAGGTGTCCTGGGTATAACCTACTTGATAATGCAAGCACGAGAATGTAAAGGGTCACGATATCCACTTCTAGGTGACATTACACAACTCCGCGTATGGTGTTGGCACCCGACTATTAATCGGACGCTAAGTAAAGTCACACGGTCCTAGGTTAAGCATGTACAAGATATAAATAAGACAAAGAAATGTGTATCAAGAACTACAAGTTTTGGCAAGGTACACTTGGCTGGGGTTCTGGCTCCAACTGTAGCTCTGACCTCGGTGTGATTTGCAGGTACTGCTCCGGTTGCTGAAATAAACATCACCATCAGATTCAGAAAATATCAAATAGCTAAAAACGCTTGTCCTTTATTCCAATTTGGACACAGGAGCAAAAATGACAGTTTCAGTTCAAAGCGGGGTCCACATGTGGGCCGCTTTGCACCAAAAAATGTGTCAGAACTAATGGTCTCCAAATCTGTTAAACTTAGTGTCAACAAGTCCAGAACGATGATACGAACTCAACGGAACTTCCAAAATTGGATTTCGATGAGCCGATCACAAAATCGCCCGTCAAGTGGAGCCGTGGGGCCCACGATACGCGATTTTGTCAACGTTCTCAGAATCAAACCAAACTTGGGTCACAGGACCAGCGTATTGCTACGAGTCCGATGGCGTAAGTTTCGTTTCGATCCGACGTATGTACATCAAATTACAATGAGATCCAGAACAGGCGAATACGGGGCGTTGTCGGCGGATACGCGTTGATTCCGGTGTGCACACACATCCAAATAAACTTCTGTAAAATCCCGCACGTCCGTATCGACGACGCGCACCTTTCGGTGAAGACCGCACGCGACCAAGTCGTCCCGTTTGGCGGGACACACTCAGTTTCGGGGGGAAACGGGGTATTATTTTTCCTGTTTTTGGATCGCGGTTCGCGATCACTACAGGACGCGACACACCGAGCGGGTTGCACGGGCATCGAGAGGGTCACGCAGGGTTCGCGTCACAACAAACGGAACAGAAAACGGGGCAGCGAGGAGAGAGAAAAGAGTACCTGAACAGGGCTCCGCGAAAACTGAATTTTCGTGTCCGCAAGTCGTCTTGACACAAGGGGACACTGTGTCAGGGCTGTGTCCGGTTATTGTGCTGCGGCTGGGGGCTTCGCCTGAGGCGGCTAGGCACGGTAGGGTAGGCTGCTCGGGCGGAGGCTGCCAGGGACGGCTCAGGCGAGGTGGCCGGGGCTCTGGCGGCGAGGTCGGGCTACGCTGGGGCTGAGACGGCCGGGGCTCGGGTGCTGCGGGGGAACGGAGGGTGCTGGAGGAGTCGGGGCGAGGGCAGCGGCGAGGGGAGAGGTCATTGGCAGTGGCGGAGAGAGGCGAGGGCGGCTGAGAGGGTGACACATGGTGGCAGCGGCGCTGGGGGTTCGACGGGGACGGAGGGGTTAGGGTTCAGGCGGGGGTTTAAATAGAGGGGAAGAGGGAGGTGAAGGTGGCCGGTGCGGGGGAGCCTGATCGGCGCTGGGGAGCGGAGCGTCGGCCGTTGCGGAGGCGAGGGAGGCTGAGCGGCGGCGGCGGCGGTTGCAGGAAGCCGGAGCGGCGCCGGGGAGAGGGATAGTCGGGGAAGAGGGATGGGTTTTCGGGTAGGCGGAGCCGGGTCGGGTCGGGCGGCAGATCCGGCCCGATCCGCTAAGGCTAGGGTGCGGGTCGGGTAAGCGGGTTTTGGGTCGGCGGGTTAGACCCGGATCCGACCCGAAGGGTTGGGTTTTACTAAACCGGTCCGGTTCGGGTTGGTTTGGTTTATTTGAAATAAACCGGGTTCAATTCAGGGTTCATTTTGGTTTAATTATTAATTAGTTTTTTGGGCTTTAAAAATGTTTCCGGGGTCCAATAAATTTTCGAAAAATTACCCTATGTCTAATTTTTCATTTTACACCAGAAAATATTATTTTCATAATATTTAAATATTATTTAACATCAATTAAAAATTATTTAATTACAAAATATCTTAATTTTAATTACAGAAAAATTCCAAAAAATTCCAGAAAAATTGTAAAAAAATCCATTTAAAAATTTCTGAAAAATCAGGGGGTTTACACCCGTTTTGGGAGTTGCCTTGGCGACCCAACGGTCCCGAAGACTTTTCATGTCCCTTTTATTTGTCTTGGAACGACTATTTTGATAGTCTTCCTGCCATATGTAAGTGAAACATGATCTAATTGTGCTTCTATATTGAGAAAATATCTATGTGGCGAGCATTTCAAGACATATGAAGCAATATACTTGAAGGAACATATAAGAAACAAGGTAAATCTATGAGGTGGAATTATAAGAACTGTAAAGCGAGCATACCATTCCGTTCAACCATCTACTTCCATGTTCTATGCAAAAGATATAAGATGGGATTATTCCCTTAGCTAGATGTGTTGTATTATTTATTATCATGCAAAGGTGATTCGTCTAGCGACTAGCATATATCAATCATATTTTAAGTGTGCAGGCTAAGCAAAGCAGGTTCATCGAAGCCATCCACCTTAGCGATGATTCACCTCGGTCGAGCGAGCCTCTGAAAGTCTAAGTCTGAACTCCTGGAGGGCCAAGTCTGGAATCTTTTGCCTCAAGCAAGTCTTCTCACTGAGCAAAGCGGGTCGGGTCATTGCACTTGTGCCGTTTGAATTGGCTATCCGCATTGATGCGGAGCGGGTCGTTACACCTTCCTCCTCCTCTTTCTGTACAACACCGCCGCCCTCACCGTCATCGTCATAATCCTTATCATCACCTGCGAGAGCACCTTCGGCCTCGTCGTTGCCGTCGCGCTCCTCCTCGTCTACCTCGTCGGGCTTGTATGGATCAACGTGGTCTGGCACCTCGCCAGCGTCGTCTCCGTCCTCGAAGACGCTCGCGCGATCGCCGCGATGAAGAAGAACAGTGGCGAGAGGCGGCCGGGGGGGCGGTGGCGGGGAGGGGGGGGAGCAGTGACGAGTGGTGGAGGGAGGGGCGGTGGCGTAGAGGGGGTGAGTAGTGGCGAGCGGCGCGACAACGCGCACGAGGAGGGGGGGGAGGGGGGAGGAGGGGGTCAGTGCCGGGGAGGGCAGGGGAGGGGAGGGGCCGGGGTGCGGCGGCAACCTGTCGGCGGAGGCGGAGGGGGGAAAGAGAGGTGGGATAAGTGGGTGGGACATTTTGGTCAAAAAAATTGGTCAAAGTAGTTGACCGTCATGACTGGACGGATTCCGTAAAAAGTGGGGGGACATGTACATTATACAAAAAATATGGGTTGCACCCTTAAATATGGTAAAAAAAAGTGTGGGTAAGTTAAAATTTCTCAAAAGTTAGTGATTTTTTCTTCTTCTTTTGCTTGCTTTGAGAGTGAAAGTTTAGAAGAAGAGTCGGATTAAATGGAGAAATTATTGTACGGTCCCGGCTCATCACGTGGCAATGGTGAGTGGTGAGTCCGGCCAATAATCTTTTGACACTTGGCATAAACATTTGGCATAAATTTTTTAAAAAGTATAAAAAAATATAGAAATCCATTATCCATAAAATCGAAAAAATATTATGATTTTTTTCTTCAAAATTATTATAAAGAATTTATATATGTATTAGGAGAAATGTAGTGATGTGGTGAAAGAAGAGAAGTGTCAACAAATTATTGGCCGGACTCACCACTCACTTTTGCCACGTGGTGAGTCAGGACCATACAATAATTTATCAATTAAATGAAGGTTTGTTTGGTCTTTTTTATCTATTTTTTTCAATCTCTCAA
The DNA here is from genome assembly GCA_036927795.1 of Iris macrosiphon. Lineage (NCBI taxonomy): Eukaryota > Viridiplantae > Streptophyta > Magnoliopsida > Asparagales > Iridaceae > Iris > Iris macrosiphon. The sequence continues at coordinate 43,963,152 of JAYESA010000019.1, read as the reverse complement.
ATGAGAAGGTTAACAACAGTGTTTTAAAAACTAGACTGGAGATCTACCTGGCCAAGACACTAGGTCGGGTCAAACTGGTTCAACCAGTGGTTAACCTAAATGATCCAAGTTTAATCCCCTTATGAACACTGATTTTTACAAAAATATTTCTTTACAATTGGATTTTGAAAAAAAAAAGTGGTCAACACTGAACCAGACCGAAAAAGTTACCGGTTCAAGGTTGGACCGGTTGAACTGGCCGGTCCGATTTTTAAAACACTGGTTAACAATTGAAAGTTGTGAGTTTTGTTTAAAAATTCATAAATACTCATTATTTGTCTTATAAAATAATATGACCTTCTTTAACATCTTTTTGCTTTCGACATGTTGTTCCGTTTTCCTGACTTTTCATCCTGTTGTCGTTCAGGTGCGTCGTCTATCATCGTTTTCTCTTACTACTCATAGTCTTTATTGTGTTTAATTTTAAATGGTTGTGATGATATAAATTTGGCTTACTTATAAACGATAGAAACATATAATACTCATATTACTTAATTTTATTGTGTTTAGATTCTAGTTATTTTTTTAATAGATATCATATTTGTAAAAATATTTTGATAAATTTAATTAAAAATTCAATCAAATATAAATTTATGAGTATTATATATTTTTAATACTTCTTCCAGTCATAACCTCTAATAAAAACAACAATTATTAGACACACCTCCCTCCCAATCCAAAATATCCAAAATATGTAATAAGGCTAGCTTGTCACTTGGGCGCGCCATACCTCCTATTCAAACAAACTCCTCCGACAAAGACCAAAACATCCTCCCAGAAAACCAGAAAACCAAACAGAAACCTCCTCCATCAAGAAAGCCCCATAACCGTCATTTCCCCCCACCATGTCGTCTTATTCTTCTTGCTGCCACTGGTGGCACGCCCCCATCTGCATCGCCGCCACCGTCTCCCCTCATCCTCGCCGCCATCTCCACCTCATCCTCCACCAGTAGCACCACCACTGCCACGTGTCACCCGCGTCCCCACCCTCCTCCCCGACGTCACCTCCCCAGAGCTCACCCACCCAGGCCTCTTTCTTCCTCGTGGCGGCCCACTTCGTTCCATCAAGACTCGACTATCAAGAAAACGAGGACGACGGAGGCGGCTTATGCCACGTGTCACGTGCGTCGGCCATCGACTGGGACCGCATCGTCGCGTCCTGCGATCCAGCGGCTACGTCTCCTTCTCCGAGGCGCTGGTGCGAACCTCGACGCGCTGCGCGGCGGCGGAGGCGGCGGCGGTCGTCCCCCGCTCTCCCACGTCACCGTTTTCGCTCCAGCGGAGGTGGGCGGAGGAGGCGGATGGGAGGTTGGTGAGGAGACACGTGTCTGTGGGGAGGTACCTTTACGCTGAGCTGGCGGGGGCAGAGAGGAGGGAGGTGGGGACCGCGGAGGAAGGTGTGGAGGGTGAGGGTGGCGTCCGGCGGGGAGGGGACGGTGGAGGTGAACGGGGTGGAGGTGGTGGAGCCGGAGTTGTATGTTGACGAGAGCGTTGTCGTGCATGGCATCGGTACGGAGATGGCACCGCTGCCGTAGGAGGAGGACTGGCCGAACCTGAATCAACGGCTCGGTGATCCTCGGTGATCGGACGACTGTAGACATTGTATTCCCTTTTGTTGCAAGTACATGGATGTGTCTTACTAGGAATTTTACTACGGCCCAGACGAGACACGACACTGGGACGATTCTTGGACGACGGACACACACACACACATAGATATATATTACATATTATATATATATATATATATATATAATATAATTTTCGAAGAAGGTAAATTTATTCAAACTCCTTCGATGAGGCTACGAACTTAGCCTCAAAGCAAACAACTAGTCCAGTCCGAAGGCCTATATATACAATTCATAGTCCGAAGGTCCCATCCAGCCCGAAGGCTTATATCACAATCCGAAGGCACCACCAACCCAGTCCAAAGGCACCATGCCCGAGGCTCCATCCGGTCCGAAGGCCTCACGCAGCCGTAGTCGCACCCCACCGCGCCGCACCAGGTCCACCAGCACCGCACCTGCACCCGCATCGCATCCGCGCACGTATTGACCGCACTGCACCGCTCGTTGCGCCTGCGCCGCACCCAACCACGACTCCACCATTTAATTCACCCAAAGAAAAATTAAATGGCGCCGGAGGGCCTCGATCTCAAGACCTCCACATCCCCTCCTATTATGCATTTTCAAACATTCTCATGTTTACAACCGTTGGATCTTGTTTAAGTCATCTAATCTTAACCGTTTCATTTGAATGGTTCAAATCAACGGTAAAGATTAGATGACTTAAACAAGATCCAACGGTTGATAAGCCCAGATGCTACCTCAACTGCTATTGGTCTTGGAACAGAAGTGGCAAGAAAGTCCAGACCCTGAGGAATTGGCGGGCTTTACAGGACATTATCGAGTTGGTACCGGACATCAAGTCCCGGCATCGGCTAAGGGGTGGTTACCGAGTAGGTTCGGACATTCAAGTTCAACATCAGCTAGGGGTGGAAAGGATTTCGGGTAGAAAAAATATATAGAGTTATTGTATTTACCCTCCCAATTGCTAATCATACCCTTCTCAAAACTTAAAGACTTTTTTTTGTAGGAGGGAAGGGTGGGGGTGAGGAAGGATGGGGAGGCTAATCACAATTACAATTAACATGTTATTAAGAAATGGAGGGGGGGGGGGGGTAACACTATTTTTAAAAAAAAATGGAAATGTATTGGAGATATGATTAGCAATTGGGAGGGAAGAGAGTAGTTTTAAATACAAATAACGCATATATACTATATATATAATATATTATATATATATATATATTGTACGATGTATCGTGTACTTGAACCTTGTACCTATGAACTTGTGAGCTGGACCTAGCAATTAGGCAGACGACCTGTGCCTGAATGTGTTCAAAGATAAGGCGGCTTGTCCCGCACAATGAAATATAGTCTGATGGTTCGTCCCGTCTGCATCCTAGAGTTTATTTGATAGTGTTCCATGCATTCGCATCGGTCGGACAATGACTATTGGTGGAAAGCAACCATGCGTCACGGCTGCTACAAAGATAGTGAAAAGCAACCATGTGTCACGGCTGCCAATGGTATCAGAGCGAATTCGATCCTAGGACCTGTGGGTCAGTTTCATGGCCAATATTGAATATCTTAACTTGTGCATCCGAAACGTAATCTCGCACGCAACCACAAGTGTTTGCGTATGCTAATGTCCTGATTCATTGTGTATATATTCTCGTGCATGAATTAACTTGGTTTGCCTTGGACAGGGAAGGGACAAATGGTAAGTTGGTAAGTCTCGTCGTGTTTTCTCTTATATCGCACGACGCACTGCCACACGTGTTAAGATATTCAATATTGCCATGAAACTGACCCCGATGCCCTCCCATGGTCAGATTCGAGTCGCCAACGGACTCGATCTCGGCACCTAGGGACCGAGACCCTCGCTCGCCAGAGCCATCAGTTTGTTGCCCACCTCTGCGCTGGTCCGTATCAGACCCTCTTGTCGACTACAGCATCACGCACGACACCACCCCTACCGTGTGGTCCTTCACCCGACAAGAACTCTGTCTCCTGGAATTGCGCTACTCGCCGCGTATGTCAGGAACAACCGGTGTGGCCTGTTCGGGATGATGGTCTCGGAGGGGCACTAGGCTGACCGAGTTCAGCTTCTCCTCCGTGGCCAACATCTGTGTCGGCTCGAAAGACTTGTGTCGGATGTCGTCCTCTCGTGGTCCTAAAACCCTAACCCTAAGCTGACGGTGGTCATCCTCTCGTCGTCGATGTTGATGGAGAGAGGCAAACAAAGTTCTTGCTCCAGTGGCGGTTAGAACTTTTTTTAGGGAGAGTAGGAGTCGGCCGGCCTCGGGGGAGAGGGGTCTGGAGGAGAGGGGAGAGGGGGTCTGGAGAGAGGGTGGAGACGAGGAGAGGGGTTATGGAGAGAGAGAGAGAGTGAGAGTATATTGTGAACGGTTGTCCAAAATATTGTTGAGAAAATATATTTTTCCTTCACCATAAAAAGATGTTTAAACATGAAGATTTAAAAAAAAAAAATTCTGGAAGTTGATTTACGAGTTGGGATGTCCAAACACCGCTTTTGTCAAATTTTGTGTTTTAAACTCATAAAGTTGAGTTATAAATACTATTCAAATAGTCCCTTAACCATTTCAGTTCACGTATATTATTTCGACCAAAAGATTGAAAAAAATGATGGAAGATTACGTCTAGATGGCCGAGAGATAATATGGAGGGATAGTTTTAGATATTTGGGATTCGTTATATATGCATAGAATTAATTTTGTATGGTTAATGTGTGCAACTCTGCTATTTGGCATCCGCACGTACAGAGACGGTGCACGCGCGTGGTCGAGGACGATGAAGCGGTGGGAGAGAGTGGGTGGGGGGTGGGGGGGGGGGGGGGGGGGGGGGGGGGGGAGCGGTAGTGGGAAGGTGACGACGGCGAGGCGGCGGCGGAGTAGACAACGGAGGACAGCGGATTAGTCGGAGGAGGACTGTGCACGCCAATGTAGGAGAAGGAGGAGGAGGAGGGAGGTGGCGGCGAAGCAGGAGGGGGAGGAAGGCTGGCAGCAGAGCCGCGGGGGTGTGGGGGGGGGGGGGGGTAGTTGGCGGCGGCGGCGCCATCGTTCTCGGCCGCATGCATGTACCGGTGGTACACGTGCGGGTGTCAAATAACATTTCGTAATGGAGAGTGTTTTTGTATACTTTGAAGTTGAAAAAAAATTCTATATACGACTGTAAGAACATATATTATGGATCAAAGTGTTGGACAATTAAGAAAATAATATACAAGAAATAAGAATACTAAGATAGATAAACATGTTTATAACCTAATATTAAATACCAAAAATCTCTTAAAAGGTTCGACCACATAAATCCATAAACATATTTTTAGGGCTAAATTATAACTTGATACCCTCGACTATTCTAAATGTTCAACTTAATATTCTCAACTTTGATATGTACTAACTTAATTCCTTCTCTCAACTAATATTTTTAACTTGGTACCCCTCCGTCACCCTAGCTATTAGTTTTAACATTTTTTTTAAAATTAATTCCTAAAGTAATCCCCCCCCCCCCCCCCCCCCCCCCCCCCCCCCAACCCCCGCACTCTTCCCCACCCCCCCGACACCCCCTCCCCCGCCGCACGCCAACCCCCTCTCCAGCCGTGTGCGCCCCCCCCCCACCCCTCCCGCGCATGCCTTCGTAGCGCATCGCCCACCTTGCGCGTGCGCCTCCGTCGCACGCCGCCCCCGCACGCTCGAGGCTGTTGCTGTTGCTCGCGATTGTGCGCCCCCCTTCCCCTTCTCCAGCTGCTGGCGTCGGAGAGAGAGGGAAATTTGGTAAGGATATTTAGGTCATTCTCTTGTTCGGTTAACACCGTTATGATGGAGGATATCAAGTTGATGCCTATCAAAATTGAGGATATCAAGTTGAACATTTAGAATAGTTGAGAGTATCAAATTGTAATTTAGTCTATTTTCAGCAGGATTTTCGTGGTCGGTCAGTTCTTGTTTGAATATATTATTAATGAGTTCTGCTTAAAAAAATCTAAGAGCTTGTATTATGAATTTAACAAGTGGATTTATTTTTCTGTTTAGACTCTTAAGAATTTTCTATTTAGTTCTCTAAAAAAAAATCAAGAGATGAGCTGCATCTAATCTAACGACTTCTCGCTGTCTGAGTTTTAAAAATTAGCAAATCCTGAGTTACTCTAGGATTTTTGAGAAATAAAAGTAGAAAGTTCTTAACTTAATTTGATAAGAGTGAGATGTAACTCAAGAAATTTAATCAACCTTTCTTAGCAACCGCTTCACACGTTAATGTTGCCGTCCGGTTTTGCTGAACACCGAGTCTTCTCGAAGGTTTATGTTTTACTTAGTTTGTCAATATTTAAGATGACATCTGACGTTACTCATGGTGTGTATTGGCCGGCCTACGGTTCGAGTCAACCGAATTTGACCGGGTCCGATTCAGATCGGACTCAACCTGAGATGAGAGACGGACCGGATCGGATCAGTCCGGTCAGAAAAAATTTCGACCCAGTCCGAATTCATGACCCGTTCAGGAGAGGACCGGGCTGAACCGGTTTGAATCCGGACTGGTTTACGGTCGGGCCGGACCGGACCGGACCGGCTCGGTTATTTTTTTTTTTTTTTTCGTTTATTTATATATAATCCATATGATATAACTTATATGTTACTAAGTTATTTTTGTATAATTTAAAATTTATAAGTTATTTATCAGAAAGTTTTTTTATATAACTTTAAGTATAACTTTAACTATAAATTTATTTGAAATTTATAAGTTATATGTTTAGTATAATTTGAAATTTATAAATTTATTTGTTAGAAAATTTATTTAATTTTTTATATCAATATTTATAAAACTTTAAGTATAAATTAAAATCTAAATATTTATAAGTTTATTTTTTTTTAAAATTTTTTGGAATAACTTATAAAAAATGTATAAATCTATTTTTTTTGAATTTAAATATAAATTTATAACTTGTAATTTAAAGAAGTTATTTATGACATAAAGAAGTTAAATGTAAACAACTAACAACATTAAGTAAGAAAAAGCTGAATTTTTTTTATTAATGGCAATACAATTGTAAATGTATTATAACATTAACAAAAAAAAAAAATATAAACTTGTAAATGATATTTTATTTGCATAAAGCTTGTAAAAAAAATGTACAAGTTTTTTTTAAAAAAAATCGCCGTCCGTTTTTCCTTGAAGTTTATTGCTCAGCTCCTCCTTCAGTAGCGTCATCCATATTAAGAGATTCAAAGTCTAGCTCTGAAATATCGACACTTTCATCTCTTGAGTTCTTTGTTCAGCACGGGTCCAATCTTGAACGCAGACACAAACTTCCAAAATATCTGGCAACAACCGACTCTTTTTCTTGTTTGGTAACCTTGAACCTGCACTAAAATAAGATTTCGATGCTACCGTGGCCATCGAGACAAGTAGAATATCGCGTGCGATAGAAGAAAGTACATGATACATTTTTTTGTATCTCTTCCACCATTCTAAAATTGAATAATAAAATGAAGAGTCATCTTCATCTTCTTCGTAAGAATTTAGATATAAGGACAATTCTTGAGTAGGTTGGAAAGATTGTTTTTGTTTCTTCATTTGCAGTACACTTTTAGCATATGATAATTTAGACAAAAAATCAGAGCTATTACCTTGAACGGTTGTACCGGGTCGGGTGGATACAACTCTTTCTTCATATAAAATAATTAAACTATCGAAAATTGTGGTGCTCCGTTCCCCCTTTTCGGGGAGCGCGACTAAGAAATAATTTCGGTATCGTTCGATCGGGATATGTTGAATCAAGATCTTTTTCTCGTTATGGATTGGCTTCTTTAGAATCGATTTCTATATTCAGTGGACCGTGCCCCCAAGGACGGACTTAGCGGCAGAGTCAAGAGGGATCTCTCCACTACAAGTTTTCTTGCCTAGTTTTTGCTGTCGTCTTGTTATTTTCGTGCTTTTGAGTTGGTTTTCAGATTTGCATTTTCTTGAACGATTTCAATGAATTTTATTGCTTTCGTTCGTTGAACTGCATTTTCGTTTCGAGCTTGAAAAGAGGAGGAGAGGTATTGATCATCTGTTTGTGGCAATGCAGGTGATCGTGCAGTAGGCATCGCACGAGCGGAGTCTTGAAGTACCTCTTTCCTTTTCTCTCCCCACCAACTTGTGAGTGGCTATAATTAGATTTAGTTGACCCTTCTTCCAAGTCTTCACACCTAAAATCTTGTCTTCTTGATTGTTCCGATCAGACGATACCATAATAACTAAAAGATGTCAAGATAAAATAGAATAAACTTGGATTACTTAATGCTTGTCAATCAACTTGTGAACGGTTACCTTGCTGCATGCTAGTTCGCTTAGAATGTCCTTTCATCATGTATCAAGTCTAGTTAGAACAATATTCTTCTATTATTGTGCTATGTGTAGAATACTTTACTATGAGATAAATGATTAGGAAGACTATGCCGGTCAGATCATGCCATGTTACTTATCTCATACTTGTGTTGCCATGAACTGCCTCGATTGATAGCCTAGTATAGAATTCGTTTGGTCACGGACAACTTGTGCACAATGTCTTAGTTCCTGGGGACGGTCGCTGGGGCACTGGCACTGATCTGATCCGGACGGAACTTCCTGATAGTCGTATATTTCGGACGGAATGACCTGTAACGCCCATGTTCCTTACGTTGCATGTCATTTCATTCTTGTACTATAACTCGTCCACTATGGCATCATGCCAGTGACCCCCATGTATATTTAAACTGTGCAAGCTAACTATGTCTTCGTGTGAGAAATGTCATGGTAAGTGTGGTGCAGGTGGTTCAGACGGACATGTACAAGTCACCAAGCTGTGGCATATTTATTTCAATAAATTTTTCATACCCATTGCTTGCTTGTAACTTAAACTAAGGCAAGATAGAAAGACCACATAATAACTTGCATGTTTTACATAAACAAGTATTGATTGGTATAGTTGGGTTAGCTTGCCTTCACCATTGCATTTCGATGTACTGACCCTCGTTGCAAGAGGTTTTTCGTGCCAAGGCAATCCTGCAAGGAGCTAGAGCTACTTTCCAATCCAGTCCACCTACCGGCACGTCCTGATCGTGCATTCGAAGAGACGTTTTGAAGTTCCAGGAGCTCGTGCACATACCTTATGCAGTTCCGTGGAAAGACGATAGCTTCGTCCGAAGGTGTCTATAGCTTTGAAGTTTTAGTAAAATGATATAATGTACCAGACAATTATCTCATTTTGCGTCCATTTTTGTAAGCCCGTGAGGCAAATATATATATCTGACTCGTTCAAGGGTTTGTAAAAAATTTTCATTATCAATAACGAATTTTTTTTCATGTTTCAATATTGTGTTCAATTATCTGCGTACTCTGAATATGTGCTCGTTATATAAAAAAATCTTAGTATTGTGCGTTGCGCAACCTAGGCACGTACATCACGTCCGGGGGACGACTATCGATTATACGGAATTGGGACGTGACTAAAATATTCATAATTTCTACTTTCAAACTACCTACATCAACTCTCATATTATATTAAAAATTGTATAATAAAATATATACACAATCTAATTTAATCTTTGGATCAAAAATCGAAGCCAAACAATATATAAGAGGTATATTATCCCAATATTTTTTAAATTTGGCTTCCATTTTGACAACCACATAATCAAAACCAGGAACATTTCTATATTTATTAAATTAATGAGATATGTTAAGAATTTCTATTAAAGGTAAATGCGAAGTTGGACAATAAACTCCAGATAGAATATATGTAGAATTGTAAAATAATTCTAAAAATTCAAAAATAGAAGTAGCAATTAACCAATCATTCTCAGTTACTTGATAATCAAAACTAGGATTAACATTTCAATAATAACATCTTTAAACTTAATGGAAGATTGCAACATTAAATAAGTAGAATTTCTTCTATGTGGTGCATCCTTAACAAATAGCCTAAAAGTAACACCATATTGTGTACATAAAATTTTAAAAGCTTGTTGTCTACTTTGTAAACATGATCTAAGATTTTCTAAATTTAGTTGAAAGAATTCAAAATATTCTTGTACAATCAAATTAATAATATGACAAGCACATCTAACATAAAAAAGTCTACCTTCTAACATAGGCGTAAATTGTGTTTTTAAAACATTAATAGAAGCTGTGTTATTACTAGCATTATCAAAATAAATTGAAACTATTTTATTGTGAATATCATATTCACGCACAAATTACATTATAGCGCCACCGATTACAGCACCGGTATGTGAAAATTCTAAAGGCCTTAGACAAATGATACATTTTTGCAACATTCATCTTGGATCTATATAATGTGCCTGATACAAATATAAGCATAATTTTGCTTAGTAGTCCATATATCAGAAGTTAAAACTAATTTACTAACATGCATAAAATTTTCTTTCAAAGCAGCCTTATTTTTTTGAAAAATTTTCAGAGCCTCTGCTCTAGCAATAGATCTAGAAAATTTAGTAAAATAAGGATTAAGGGTATTACTTGCATATTTATAATAGAAATCACTCTCACAAAATGTAAATAGTTGTTCCTCACATATCATATATCTTACTAACTCAGTCTTGGTACGAGCATCAGAATAAGTAAAGTTATCTAAAGAAGATATTTGACCACCGATACTTAGCTGTGTTTGTGTAGCCTGCAGTGTGTCTTTGTCATAGCAACTTTCGTAGTGTCTTTTTAAAGTGTCCGTGCCATTTTTTTTTTAATTTGTAAACCCGCTTACATTTCTTACATTCCGCAGCTTTAGGTATTGATTTTTGATCTTTTGGATCTAAAACCGGTGCGCCCTCACTATCAGTGACAAATATTTTTGTATAGTATTTTCATAAAAAAGATTGTTTTCTATTGCCAATATTTGTAGCAATGGTCATATTCCTAACTTCAGGAGGTGACATTTCTGTCGATAGCATAGAATCAGGATTAGAATTATTTTCAAACATATTATTATAATAATCATAATTTTTATAATGTTGGTTTGAACCTTGTCCATCCATATCTTCAAAAAAAAAAAATTCAAAAAACTTTAGAGCTAAATTAATTACTTCTCTACCAAAAGATAGAGAGAGAGGAAAAAAAAAATCTCAAATCAGAATTTTTTTTTTCTATAATATTAAAGTTACTTGTAACGTCTGCTAGAAGCCTCCAAAATAAATCACAAGAAAATTTGTTGAGAGGGAAGAAGTTGCACTCCAGTAATTGCGTTGCTTCTAAACTTTCTAATGGCATTGCTTCTAAACTTTGTAAGAGAGGAAAGAAATTGTGTAAGAGGGAAAAAATTTTGCTGTGTTTATTTTTCACGAATTATAGACTATTTATACGAATTTTTTTGGGACCAAATGACCCTAAATATCCTCAAAAAATAGTTGCTATAATGAATATTTTGGTCAATTTTAGCAAAATGACCAAAATACTCCAAAAACGGTTAAAAAAACCACTAAATCAAGGGTATTTTGGTAAAAAATTTCTCCAACGGTTATATTCTAAAAAAAAATTTAAATTTCAGCCGGACCGGACCTGAACCGGGCCGGACCAACCGGGCCGACCGAATTGAACTCAGCCCGAACGTTGGCGACAACGGACCGAGCCGGACTTGCGGGTCGGATCCTCCCTCAGGCCAGTCCGGACAGAATTTAACCGAGCCGGACCAGGTTCCGGGCCACCCGTTCTTTTACACAACTTGCGACGTTACATGCTACTGATTAATCATATTATATTTAATTGGCTTTTAATGTTGTTTCCGCGTATTCTACCATTGAAATTAGTATACACCAAATAAATTATACAAATTCTCCTACGTAGCTCTTCAAGCCTTTATGTTTCCTCAATAATTAATTATTCAAACGATTAACTTTTTTTTAAGACTCACCTACTTCCACCAAACAATTATTCTGGTTGCAGGAATTTTAATATATGATACAAGAACAATTGGATCTAATGCCATAGGATCTCAAGAAAAATAATGTTGTACAAGGTTGCACATAGTCTTCTCAAGGTCCTCAACCTATAAATAGAACACATAAAAAGAAGGGACTGAAAAAACACAAGGTTCCAGGTCAATGCTAAAACTATTACATAAAATGTTAATGACTGTTATCATTTTTGCAATCATAAATTGCCAAAAATTTGAAAGTTAAATTTTTTGCACTCACGTTCAGGATTTTCAAAATTTTGGTTGTCTTTGGCAATATAGGACTGCAAAATTTTGATAGTCCTATGTACAACAAGGACTGTCAAAATTTCTATAATCATGACTACATAGTCTAGCTTAGCGGTTAAGACCGATGCACTCATCCCAGGAGGTTGCGAGTTCGAGGCTTGGGGGTGCCATTTATAATTCTCCTTTGGAGAAATTAAAGTGGCGGGTGGTGGTTGGGTGCAGAGCCGATGAGTTCCAATTTCTAGATTTTGGGTCTATTTACTAGAATAGTAAGTCCCAATTTGAAGCCAAACTTTCTAGATTCTAGATTTTATATTATTATTATTTTCACATCAATTTTTGACCACACAATCTTTGGGACCGTAACTCACTTTACCATTTCCTATTATTCTCATACAAACTCAACCCATTCTACATTTACCTTTTTTTACAATTTTGGACCACAAATTACATTGAAGAGTCCAAACTACTAATAATGTCCTTAGAAATTACAACAATTCAAACTGATTAGGTCTCCAAGCCACAAAACCACGTACAGTTGGCAGACAAAACAAAACAAGTAAATAAAACCACAGAAATAACGATAGCCCATGTCCAAGTCGAAAATTTTGTCGGTTTTATTCCTGAGCTGACCCTGTATAGTAACTGATGAGAGAGATTAATCTGTTCCCAGTTGATTTTTGAGAATTCCAAAATCTTTAGCCAGGCAAGCCATTTCATGCTTGTGCTTCTTCAACGCCAATTCTGTTATGACCTGAGTCTGTCGATTCCCATATAAAAGGGCTTCCAGATTCTCTCTCTGCTGAAGAAATTTTTTCTCCACCAACTCTTCAAGATCCTGCACAAGGTTAATAGAAGAATGTGCGTATATTACTTACTGGAAAGAAAGATTTTCCCTATAGTCAGTCACTCTTTTAAAATCTCGGGATTTTCGATACCTGAAATTTCTTCTCTAGTCCATTTAGAGCTGAGGTTAAAGTGTTCAAATGTTCAGTGTTTATACTGGATCCTCCTGTAGTGCTGCGCATTTCCAGAGCCATCCCTCCCATACTAGTGACGTCTATCTGTGACTAAGCGAACATCACAAGAGGAAATAATGAATGTTGATCCATGGAGAAGAACAACTAATTAAAGAAGCATGGAAGTAATTACTATTACATATGTTAGCGATAATGCACTGTGACACTCTTAATTAATGGCACTAGATATGGGATAAAACTACTACTTAATGAACATTATAAGTAAAGAGTCTTAGTGGACTGTTAAATTTAACTTGATGTTTTCCTAGTTAGAAATGTATGTAATGGTCAGTTCACATACTATATTCTATGCATTTCTGTTGATCTGATATGTTCACATAAGCCTGCAATTTAGGGCTATGATTGAATATCATGACTCACAAATTGAACCCGGGCATTCAAAAGAACTTACCCTTCTTTGCACCACACGGAGGACCTCATCGACTATATCCTTCAATGGTTCACCGTTCCTTTCGCATACGCATCCCAGTATCTCATCAATTAGCTGTTCATTCTCCGCCAATGGCAAAGGGTTGCCTGAAAGAACAGATGAACCAATCCATCCAATAATATGATCAGTACCTCAAGTAGGATTAAATTAATTATATAAGTGCAATATTGTGACCATCATTGGGATGGACCTTGTGATTGCGAAGATACATTAACATTTGTTCCTCCAATAGTACTGAATGATGACTGTTGACAGTGATCTAGTGAATTCGTGTCACCAAGCTTTTCCATCACAGCTCTTGGGAATGAATCATTTTCCTCATAAGAAGCCCAAACACCTGAATCATTATCATCATATAAACTTTCACCAGTAATGATCATCCAGTTGGAAATCATAAATATATAAGAAAATATTGGAAACGAAAGTGCGGAAACCGTTCCCCAAACCAGAGAGTACCTGCGAGAGAACCAAGCAAAACCCACAAACCAAAAACGCCAAATACAAATCGCAGACACAAAGATTTTTGACGTGGAAAATCCTTGCGGGAAAAATCACGGAAATGATCGGAGTCCAACCCTGAAAAGCCTCCACTAATGGAATTAGAAATACGACTCCTTACAAATTTCTCACCGATCCAAACGGATCACCACAACCTTTTTGGAACAGAAAATAGATTATAACCACGAAGAAGAAAGACAACGAGAAATACCCGAAACTGATCTCCTTCTTCGAAACGGCCTCCAATCATTCTTTCTCCAATGTTGCAATGAAACTCTTGCTTCCTTTTCTCTACTTGTTGCTATGTTTTTATTTATTTTTAGAGAGAGTGATTTATTTTAGGGCCAGAAGACACCTACATATAGCCTCAAACCCACCACTAGCATTCCTATTATAATAGATAGGAATATACAATCCAAATCCAAATCCATTGACATATTCCTATTATATGTAGGAATATCCAATCCAAATCCATTGAGATATTCCTATTATATTTAAGAATATACAATCTAAATAAATTGAGGTATTCCTATTATATCTAGAAATACTTAATCCTACTCTGGAATATTTTTCACATAAGTTGGGAACCCCACCCACTCTAACAATAAGAACATAAATAAAGACTACGGATTAGCCTTGAACCAAATCATTGGGACCTTGTGATACATTATTATATATCAATACTAATGAATGATGAAGGTTGAGCAGCACCTATCCCTTGATAAAAATACTAAGCAGCAAGTCATCCAACATACCTTCAGTGCAATCATATAATATAAATATCACGGATTATAATAAAAGATGAGCTTCTGGTGAGTAAGTCATCCAACAGCCTTTTAAACAGTTATAAATTTGCAAGGGAAAAGAAATGCACTTCTTTAAAGTTCAATTTCACTACCTTTAGTTTCATAAGACAACTAAAGAAAGGATCCAAAATTTATCTTCTACTTTTTCCCTTGTTTAATGAATTGGGATATGTAGATAATTTCCTAAAATTTCCTCATTTGGCCATTATGAGTTTGAGAAATAGAATTTCAAAGAAAATAGTCCATTAATTTGATTTTGTTTAAACAGAATAGAGAATTGATTATGAGCATGTGCAAAAACAAATTTGTATCTAGTCAACATCGATCATATATATTTGCTGATCTTGCAGTACTCATATGGATAGCAAAGAAGAATAACCTACTAAAAACAAAGAAAGGAAATAGATCGACTGTGTGCAACCAAACAATTTGAATTTTGAAATTAGAATTCTATGAATTAAAACTTTACTTGTAATGGTGACTTGAGAGGCACCTGTTCCTTCATAACGAGGGGAATTGATTTCGGAGTGAGAATGATCCAGTGAATTCTTGCCATCAAGATTTTCCATCACATATCTTGAGGATGAAGCATTTTCAGCATAGGAATCAGTCCAAGAACCCGAATCTTTGTCATCGTAAGCGATGAATTACGTTCAGCAGTAACCCATCCAAGATGGAAGTCATACAGAAGATAAAATGGTTAGTCCATACTATATATATCGATCTTTGCCTTAAATCCGTTCAAAGAAAGATTAGGGGTTATAGTTGCACTGACCTTGAATCAGTGACTGGTGAGAAGCACATATTCCTTGATAACAAGGAGAGTCGATTTCAGGATCAGTTTCGGAATGAACCAAGGAATTCTCGTCATCATGAAGCATTTCCGTCACAAGTCTTGGGACTGAAGCATTTTCCTCATAACAAACAGTCCAAACACCTGATTTGTTGTTAACATTTGTATGCAATAAACATTCAGTAATTAACCCATCCAAGAAGATGGAGATCATACGCCTACAATCTACAATGCGATCATAAATGTTAGGGTTACAAAAACTAACACTCTCTATATGCTGCCGCTTTCTTGAATACAGATCAATTGGATCACATCAAGAAATTGGAAAGGCTAGTAGTATAAGGCAATATTAGTATATTGTGAACCACCTTTGAAATCAGTTATGCATCTGAGACATACAATTCCATTGACAATTCAGTTTGACAAAATATCCACGCGGAATAGAGAATTGGATTATATATGTGCAATTAGTGTGATGTATCCAGTGAATTTAATATGTTGATCGTGTTGTTGTACTGATATGAATATCGGTTAATTAGTATATAGTACTAGCTACTAAAATCCAAGAAAGGGAACAATACTTCTGACCAAATAAGAAGACTTGGAGCTACAATTATATGAATTAAAATTCTCAATCACAAAGAATAATTAGAAAAATATATAAACTACTAAAAAGGATATTTAGAACGAAAAGTTTCATGAAGTAATTTTTTAAGAGTAAACTTGGAATCTAAAGACTAAAACAGAAGTACTTGCCAGTAGTATAATTAGTTCACACCAATGGGTGAAAAGAAAAAGATGAAGAAGAAGGAGAAGAAGAAGAAAAGCTACCCAAAATGAGATTTAGAGAGGAAGAACATCAAACTGATGGAATCCACCTAAATTAAAACTTCAGAGAGAAATTTAAAAACAAAAAGCGTCAATAGAACAAAATATAGGAAAACCAAGATATTCTTCATGAAAATTCGAAACATCAGACGTGACTAGGCCATTGACATAATAATTAAATTAATTTTGATACCCAACACAGAAGTTCAGATCTACTGGAAATTGTGTCCGGATCAACAATTAAACCGTACTTACTAAATGATCAAACATACATACATATATACTTACAGTACTTATGTAGGCAGACTTACTAGAAGACCAACACAGAAGAAAGAACGATCTGATGATATATAAACCAACACAAAAGACCAATTTAAATCAGACTTACTAGAAGACCAACATAATACATATATGTATCAATCTATTTATGTTACCTAGCTAGCTAGCTAGCTAGTAAATTTTAAGAAGAAGAAGAAAGAATGTAAGGATGATACATGTAGGTATATATCATGTATCTATACCTGGTTGTCCAGGAATCCAGTAGCAAAAGTTGTTGGCAGCGCCCCCGTCGAACTGAACCACCAGCTGTACGTCCCACGCGTTGGTGGGGTAGAAAGAAGGGGAGCTTGCCAACAAACTGGAACTGGAAAACCTGGACATGGTGGTAGCGTCGTCGACAGCCCGGCCTTTGGTATGAAAAATTAACGAAAAGTAGTAGAAGAAGAAGAAATGGGCACCAGCATAGTTTGAAAGAGGGCTTATTTATAGTCAGCACAAGATGGACGGACAGCAAGCTGACGTAATTAGTTACGTCACTGAGTTTGGGTTCCAGAATGTTCATAATAGTATTTCAGTCAAACCCTGCCGACGGCAACCTTTGGGGTCCATCCGTGCAAAATCTGCCCTCCAACGGAAGGCCGACGCGTGGCACGCGAACAACATAGCAGTGCCCTTTTGAATATTATTCGAGACCCTAAAACTAAATCAAAATATGTTAAGGATTGTGTGACTTGGGTTATTTAATTTTGCACGGTGGAAGTTGTGTGAATTGTGTTATTTAGTTTTGTCATGATCAATCGAGAATAAGACTCGTGATAATGTTGTTTGCTTCTATCCTGATTTTAACAGTCACACAACCCTCCTAACGGTAGTTTCGATGGAGACGACTTCATAGTTATCGTGTATCGTACTCATATGTCTCTTATCTCGGTCATATTGTTATCATGTATCGTCATATGTCTCTTGTCACGGTCGCATTGTTGAATGCTTACAACTCAAGAGTATTCGTAGTTGTGTGACTGCTGAGATCAAGATAGAAGCAAACTGTCACACCCCGCTTCCCAGGATACAATGAGCCGGGTAACTACATCTCCAGGCTACACCCCATACGAATACAACCGTACCCGTATCAGTAATTTTTGCCTGTAATATTCTAGGATGGAATGCTAGTTATACTAATACACTTCTATTACTACAAAGTATAACTATTATTCAATATGGTAAAAAGTACAACTGTACAAGTTATTACATCAAAACCATAATTAATTTACATAGTTCCAGCTACAAAATGCTATATAGTATATCCCTTAAAAACCTCTTAAAGATTATTCTTCAACCTCGTCCACATCATAAAGATGTAACATCTCACAAGAAAATTCGTCTTCCCCTATTGAACAATACTAGGTCGTCAGAACGACAACAAGTCATCAGTGAAGAACGGTAAAAAAATGAAATATGATATGATACTGTAAGAAATAAAAATGGAATAACTTTTGCATAGAAAGTAGGAATGTAGGTTTTATAATTATACCTACGACTCTAATTTAATTCCTAAGCTAGAGTCCTTATAGTGTTTAATAAAGCAAACAATACAATCATATTTTACTACCACAAACAGAAACAAGTTTCCTAAATGATGATGCAATTCGGAGAACAACTATTTAAATATCCACTTTAACTAGTTTTTCGACAACAATTCCGTAACCAAGGATCAGGTTGTGGCAGGCAGGGTGATACGGTGGTTAGAATTCGGCCCTCTCACATCCAGTGAGTAAAACATGATATAATATCAATTCACCTAATCGATCTTTATTATTATTTTTAATCGAAATAGGTATATATAGATTTAGGAACAGGTACAAATAGGTACAGGTAAATCAGGTACAGGAAAATCAGGACAGGTAAGTGAGCTAAGTCTCACACACTCAATTCGTAAGGCCTTACGAAAGAGTTTAATCACTGATTAACTTTTTATTGTTATTATATTGTGGAATTTCATAGGTGGTATTCAAGTTGTTCTCTCCCGTCCAATGCTCTCTAACCTAAATTACAAATAATTTCTATTTCTATTATCTTATTAATTTCTGCTCTGTATCTCATGCCAGTACTTAATGTGCAATTAGGCATTTACAAAGTATGTCAGAACACAAGACTTCATCTCATTTATAATTCCAGGAAGCAGGTATCAAGGTTTTAATCCTATCTCAGTTCGGGATAGTCATAAATACCAGGATATTATTTTCAGGAGATATTATTTTCTTTATATTTAAACATAGCAGACAGTACTGGAATCTAATCTTGGGTTGTAGTTGCGTGACTTGTGTCCATGTCCTACGTATCCTGGACTCTTGCTAATTGTTCCCTTATTAAATCAATTACAGGTTGTCTTAAGTCCGTCAATAAATTATAATACTCTAAAATTGAGGGTTAGAAAAATCGGTAATATTTTCGGATATCGAAATTTAGTTAACTCTCGAAAATCTTAAAAAATTCGGTAGAGTCTCATTTGTATTTGAGCTCCAAAAATTTAACAATTTTAATATATAAAATCCGGAGCAACCATTCGTAGAATTCTTTTCTCCGGGTTCGTCGATCCCTTCGGTGGAGCAGCTCTCAACACCGGTAACCACACAGTTAAATTGAAAAAAAATTAAGTAAAAATTTTCTTACCTTGGCAAGCATGTTATTTATTTTATTCATTGCAATTCCCTTTTTCTCTTTCTTTTAAAAAAAAACTATATCAAGAACAAGGTATCACAATTATTTGTTAGGAACATAACAATAGAATAATTCCAAGTTCTAAAAATTCATTTAGGAAACATAAGTTTTTATAAGGTGTTTATCATTGGAATATGTGAATAGATATTCAATTTCCTATGAAAATGGTTCCACATCAATGATTACAAAGTTGATTCCCGGTAATTTCTAAAATCCAATTTCTAAGCTCTAGGCAATTCTAGTCTTCTACTTAGACTAATACCAAATAAGATGCCATCCATTATGACTAATAAAAATTACATTCCAAGTTAAATTGGACTCAAGTCAATCATAGGTCAATATTTAAGTGAATCTTTCTAACAACGCCTTGAAAATCTTTGTTCGAAACTAAATATAGATACAAGGTGCAAGTATTACTAGGTTTAACTATATATGTCATGATCCCTTACTTTAGAGGACCAAGATCAACTATATTGCATCCAAGGTCTACATATATATATATATATATATATATATATATATATATATATATATATATATATATATATATATATATATATATATATCAACACAAACTCATGTACCACAAGCTACTTAACCAAGGAGGCATAACTCATTTAAAATTTAATGACCAAATCCAAAATGCTAGCTATTTGTAATGGTGTCTCCATATGGTGTCCAAGTATCAAGTAGTATTATAATACTTTATATAACTAAATTCTAAATCATCCTTCAAAGGAATCATATGAATTGTGGAACTAACACAAATTTAGTAATTAGATTAACTACTCATATAAGATGTCCAAAATTTAGTAATCAATTTTTTTGGATGAAATTCAAAATAAAAATGGAAGGGGTGAGGACTTGCCTTGTTCTTGAATAACCTAGGGTTCTTCCAACTCTTTTCCCCCAAATAAGAACCCTAATAACCAATATATATATATATATATATATATATATATATATATATATATATATATATATATATATATATATTCATTAAAACTCCTAGATCTAGAATTTGGAAGAAAAATTGGAAGAGGGGTTAGAGTTATACCTAAGGATTTGAAGAAGAGGAAGGAGGAATTATTGGAGGAGACCGGAGGAGGGGAGGCCGGCGGCTGGCGCAACCGTGCGGGCGGTCGCCGGAGGCGGTCTGCGCACGACGGTCGACGTCGTGCATGGACAGCAGCTGCAGAAGTAGTAGTTGCGACAACAACAAAGTAGTAGCAATTGTAGTAGCAGTTGGGAGGGAGGAAGATGAAGAAGAATAAGAGGAGAAGTAGAGATGGAGAATATGTAGAAGGGTTGGGTTGTATGGGAAATGAAAAGGAGATGGAGGAGATAACAGGTAGTAGTGTGGGAACTTGTAATGGAAGAGGTGAAGCCAGCTAACTAACTGACTATTGTTCGTCATTAAAATTGATTGCTTCAATAACTAAGTAAAAAAAGTACAAAGAGGTCATAGACAGACAATCTAAGTACAAATTTTTGATTCTGAGGTGTGGCGATGGACAAAGAGCGCTATGGCGGCTCATTTACTCCGTTGATGGTCCGATGCGGGAGCGAGAAAGCTCTTCTCTGTTCTCTCTCCTGTACCTACGTGTGGTCTGGTCTCTCTGAAGCAGAAAAAGTCAACCTATGGGGCGTCCCAGTTGCTCCTATTTATAGCCATCAGGTTGATGGGTTATATGCATCGCATATGCCTCCGTTTGGTGGCCGCATGGTGCTCCTTCAACAGAATTCGGTTGTAGCTGTAGTCGCATAGTATGGGTTGAGTCCCGGGCGAGTTGTCGCAAGGACGTTTTGTTAGGATTTGCTGTTTGCTGGAGATTCTGGCAGTTCTCGTCTTTTGTTGTGAGACTTGGTCAGCTTGACACGTAGCCCGTATTTTAGTAGGAGAGAATTACAGCAGAAAGTTTTCGTCGCGTGAGATGCGCGGTGTCTGGAATGCTGAGGGCCAGAGACGCCTGAAGCGCATGAAATCTGGAACACCGGGGCCAGAGACGCATGGAACGCATGGAGTCTGGACCGCATAGGGATAGAGACGCATGAGACAGGGATAGAGACGCATGAGACGTATGGAGTCTGTATCGTATAGGTCCAGAGACGCATGGGACGCATAAAGTCTAGACCGCATTGGGCCAGAGACACATGAGACTCCGTATAGGTGTAAACCCCCTCGACCAGAAATTAGGGTTAAATAATTAAATTAGCCTAATTAGGGTTAACTTGAATTAATTAAGATTTATTATATAGTATTAAAATACTTGTGCAATGATTTGATTATTTGTATTGATACCCTAGCTGTTGCCCTAAAACAAATTTCCACATATTTGACCTAGACCTGCATGGGCCACCCCTAAAACCATGTCACGCCCCAGTCCCAAAAATATATGGAACCAGGCCACGTGGCATTGGCCAGCTGACACGTCTCCGAGGATATCCCAATTTAATGGATCCTGGCGAAGCGTGCTACGCTGTCCTAAATCTAACAAGTCTAATATAAACAACAGGCAGTGTCTAATCTCATCTACAAACAACAAGTAAAATGCTGAAATAAAAGACTGGAATATAAGGACATAGTCGAATGACATAATACAACTGAAATATGTCTGGTGGGAACAAACCCACTACAAATGTTGGAGATAAAGTACTGATAGTCCGGAAATAAAGTACTGATAATAAGAGTGACTGGAGCTCCTTACCTAGTTAGCCGTTGTTCCAGTCACTCTTATTATCAGTACTTTATTTCCGGACTATCAGTACTTTATCTCCAACATTTGTAGTGGGTTTGTTCCCACCAGACATATTTTACTTGTATTATGTCATTCGACTATGTCCTTATATTCCAGTCTTTCATTTCAGCATTTTACTTGTTGTTTGTAGATGAGATTAGACACTGTCTGTTGTTTATATTAGACTTGTTAGATTTAGGACAGCGTAGCACGCTTCGCCAGGATCCATTAAATTGGGATATCCTCGGAGACGTGTCAGCTGGCCAATGCCACGTGGCCTGATTCCATATATTTTTGGGACTGGGGCCTGACATGGTTTTAGTGGTGGCCCATGCAGGTCTGTAACATCAAATATTTATCGCTTGTGGTATGGTAACGTGCCCAGCGAGCCTGCAATAGGATAGAAATTACTAGGTCTCATCCACTTGATTACGCCTTTGAACCTCTTCCGAATTTTAATATATCTGCATCCTGTTTGATTTATTCCGTACTCTCTCTAATGAAGTTCTACCTCTTACAGCGAGATGAACCTTCGCAGTAGACGTGAGATACTTGGTGCCATAGTGCCACCTGCAGCACCGAGGGAGGATACGACTCAGGGACCACCCAGAGAGCAGCCTCAGCCAGAGGCACAGGTGATCCCTCAGGCCCCGATGATGCACTGGCATCAGGTCTCTCCCGACGAAGGGACGCAGCAGCCAGAGGGCCAAACGTCGCAGACGATCCCGAGGTAGTACTTCGAGGGACAGACCTCGAGGGCGACACCGATGCCGCAGTACGAGAGGCCGGCACCCGAGGAGATACCAAGGGGACAGCCGGAGGTACCACTTCCTCCACCTCCACCGTTTCCACCTCAGATGCCACCAATGGAGGGACAGCCCCAGATGATGCAATTCTTCCAGATGATGATGCAGGCCCAGTGGCAGCAGACGGAGACCTTGAGACAGGGTCTGATGGCAGTACTGGAGAGGACACCTGCCCAAGCAGCAGCACCAGCACCTGCACCTGACCGGCTAGTGGGCACTGTACGAGGCTTCCGACAGATGGGCCCGGATACCTTCTCGGGCAAGGAGACGGCAGAGGAGATCTCAGACTGGGTCTCCAACACTGAGATGCTGTTAGAGGGTTGGCAGCTATACCCCGATCTCTGGATGACCGCGGTGAGGGCCCAACTCACAGGCAACGCCCATCACTGGTGGGACTCTATGGAGCGCAGCACCGGCAGACAACAGACTTGGGAGGAATTTCTGGAACACTTCAACACGAAGTATTTCCCCTCTACGGTGAGGAATGCCCTGTACTCTCAGTTCCTGCACCTGGAGCAAGGGAACCTGACTGTGGACGCCTACGACGGAGAGTTTAGCAGACTCAGCCGATTTGGTGCAGCCCTGATCCCCAACGACCTGGAAAAGGCCAGGAGATTCCACCATGGCCTCTCTCACGAGCTACAGAGGTACACCACTACCCAGTCAAGGATCTCTTATGAAGAGGTCCTATCAGAGGCGAGGATCCAGGAGGCTATAGGAGGAGGAGCGAGACGTTCCAGCGTGAACGTACCCGCCAGGACCCAGCAAGGAGCAGGAGGACCGATCCGTCGTCCAGAAGCGCAGGCGTAGCAGAGGACAGCGCCGTATCAGCAGAAGGAGCTTCCGACCTGTCACTTCTGTGGCAAGAGGGGACACGTCATCAGAGACTGCCGAAAGAAGCTCGGGCTCTGCATGGTTTGTGGAGCCAGCCAGCACCTTGCTAGAGATTGCCCCCAGCGCAGAGATGGAGCACCCCAGACTGGACAGAGACCACCAGCAGCACCACTGAGGATACTACCCCCAGCAGGAGGCCAGCGTCCACCAGCTACCGGAGGACAGCAGAGAGGACCACCCTTGGTCCCACAGGAGGCACACTTCAACCAGGCCCGACAGCAGACAGGAGGGCAGAGGCGAGGGCAAGCCTTTGCCTTAGCATCTATCGAGGAGGAACCGGAGGGAGAGGCTATAGCAGGTACAATTCTAGTTGCATCATTACCTGCAACTGCACTGTTTGATTCTGGAGCTACACTGTCATTTATATCTAGTAGCTTCGTAGCAATGCATAGAGTAGCAACTTCCCCTTTACCTAAGAGTTGGAGAATACTTACCGGAGGAGGCATCGTACCGGTTACCAGCACCATTAGAACGTGCTCGGTAGTAGTTTATGGTAGAGAGATAAGAGCGCGATTGTTGGTACTCCCAATGCCAGCTTTCGATGTTGTTCTGGGCATGGACTGGTTGAGCCAGTACAATGCCGTGCTAGATTGCCAGAAGGGTAGCGTTACTTTTAGACTGCCAGGACACCCGGAGTTCGAATTCATGCGAGGCACCATCGAGCGAGGAGTAGGACACGCAGCTGGAGCTTACATGGCGATGGAGATGGCACCCCCAGAAATCGTTGCAGAGTTCGAGGACATTTTCCCAGAGGAGTTGCCAGGCCTACCGCCTGATAGAGAGGTGGAGTTCAGCATTGAGCTAGTACCTGGAGCCGCACCGGTATCATCTAATGTGTACCGATTGGCGAAGAAGGAGCTTGACGAGCTGAAGCTACAGCTAGAGGAGTTGCAGATCAAAGGATTCGTTCATCCTAGTGCATCACCCTGGGGAGCACCAGTGCTGTTTGTACCAAAGAAGGACGGGACGTTCCGGATGTGCATTGATTATAGAGCCCTTAATGCTCTGACTATCAAGAACAAGTACCATCTACCGCGAATCGACGATCTATTCGACCAGCTGACAGGAGCAGTGGTGTTCACGAAGATCGACTTGAGATCGGGCTATCATCAGGTGAAGGTGCGAAGGGAGGACATTCCAAAGACAGCATTTAGAACTCGCTATGGTCACTACGATTTCTTAGTGATGCCTTTCGGATTGACAAATGCGCCTGCTGTGTTTATGAACCTGATGAACCGAGTCTTCCATGAGTACCTGGACCAGTTCGTGGTAGTCTTCATCGACGACATCTTGGTGTATTCGAAGAGCCACGAAGAGCACGGGGAGCACTTGAGACTAGTGCTAGAGACGCTGAGACGAGAGAGGCTTTATGCCAAGCTGAGCAAGTACGAGTTTCTTCTAGATCGTGTCACATTTCTTGGACACGTTATCTCGGGAGATGGCATTTCAGTAGATCCCGCGAAGATTTCATCAGTAGAGACGTGGCCGACCCCTACCAACGTCTCAGAGGTGAGGAGTTTCCTAGAACTTGTCGGATATTACCGGAGGTTCGTAGAGAACTTCGCAAGGATCGTAGAGCCGATGACCCGCTTGACCCGCAAGGATCAGGAGTTCACCTGGACAGAGGAGTGTCAGACGGCGTTTGATGAGCTGAAGAAGCGTCTGACTACAGCACCCATCTTGACCATACCTTCTGGACCCGGAGGATTCGTGATCTATAGCGATGTGTCCGGGAAAGGATTAGGATTCGTTTTGATACAGCATGGGAAGGTTGTGGCCTATGCCTCTAGGCAGTTGAGGACCCATGAGAAGAACTATCCTACCCACGACTTGGAGCTTGCCGCAGTGATCTTTGCTTTGAAGCTTTGGAGGCACTACCTGTACGGAGAGCGCATGGAGATATTCACCGATCATAAGAGCCTGAAATACGTCTACAAACAGAAGGACCTGAACCAGAGGCAGAGACGTTGGCTCGAGGTGATGGCGGACTTCGAGATTGAGCTGCAGTACCATCCGGGAAAGGCTAATATGGTAGCCGATGCTTTAAGCAGGAAGCCCATAGCATTTTTCCTGACTACCCAATAACAACTGTTGAGAGATTTAGAACAGTTGGGTATCGAAGTCATTATGCCCGGAGTAGACGGCCAGATGTCGAGTTTCCAGGTGCAATCGACATTGGTGGAGAGAATCAAGGCTGCTTTTCCGACAGACGCCAGATTTCAGAGGCTTCGACAAAGGACAGAGGCTGGAATACAGACGGGACTGCGTATACACGAGGATGGGACTTTGAGATGTGGAGATCGTCTCTATGTTCCGAATGGAGAGCTACGCCAGGAGCTGATGACGGAGGCGCACAGTTCGACCTATTCTATACATCCAGGAGGCACGAAGATGTACCGAGACCTGAGGCAGTACTACTGGTGGCACGGGATGAAGAGGGAGATAGCCCGCTTTGTGGCTAAGTGTCTGGTGTGTCAGCAGGTCAAGGCTGAGCATCAGAGGTCTGCCGGATTACTTCAACCGCTCCCGATACCGGAGTGGAAATAGGAGCACATCACCATGGACTTCGTCACGGGTTTTCCGAAAAGTCCTAGTGGTCGCAATATCGTATGGGTAATCGTAGATAGACTCACCAAGTCTGCCCACTTTTTACCCTTCAGGGTTAGGCAATCTACGGAAGTCTTGGCAGACATGTACATGAGAAAGATTGTACGATTACATGGAGTGCCAGTCAGTATCGTGTCTGACAGGGATACGAGGTTCACATCGTACTTTTGGAGGAGTATGCAAGAGAGTCTTGGTACCCGCCTTAAGTTCAGTACTTCGTACCACCCGCAAACAGATGGACAATCCGAGCGCACCATTCAGACGCTGGAGGACATGTTGAGGGCATGCATGCTTGACTTCAGCGGTTCATGGGAGGACCACTTGCACTTGGTCGAATTTTCCTACAACAATAGCTATCAGGCGAGCATTCAGATGGCTCCCTATGAGGCATTGTATGGTAGGAAGTGTCGATCCCCAGTATGTTGGAGCGATGTAGGCGAGAGGCAGATTCTAGGGCCAGAGTTGATCGTCCATACAGTGGAGAAGGTGAAGAAGATCCAGGGACATCTACGAGCAGCACAGGACAGGCAGAAGCATTGGGCTAATGTGCATCGACGACCCCTAGAGTTCCAGGTTGGAGAACATGTGTTCCTGAAGATTTCACCTACCAGAGGAACCATTAGATTTGGAGGCAGAGGGAAGCTGAGTCCGAGGTACATCGGACCATTCGATGTGCTAGAGCGCGTCGGAGAAGTTGCTTACAGATTGGCCTTGCCACAGACACTGGAAGGAGTTCACGACGTCTTCCATGTATCTCAGCTGAGGAGGTACATACCGAATCCGAGTCATGTGCTTGACCACTCGGAGATCACCGTTGGTCCAAGCTTGTCATACCAGGAGGAGCCAGTAGAGATCCTAGACCAAAGCGAGAAGGTACTGCGAGGCCAGACTATCCCTCTAGTTCGTGTCGCATGGAGGCATCACGCACCAGGTGAATCAACCTGGGAACGAGAGGACGATATTCGGCAACGTTTTTCCCATCTCTTCGAAGGCCTAGGTATGTGATAGTACTTATTTCATTCAATAGTTTTGTTATATGTCTGTTTTAATTTCGAGGACGAAATGCTCTAAGGAGGGTATGTTGTAAACCCCCTCGACCAGAAATTAGGGTTAAATAATTAAATTAGCCTAATTAGGGTTAACTTGAATTAATTAAGATTTATTATATAGTATTAAAATACTTGTGCAATGATTTGATTATTTGGATTGATACCCTAGCTGTTGTCCTAAAACAAATTTCCATATATTTGACCTAGACCTGCATGGGCCACCACTAAAACCATGTCACGCCCCAGTCCCAAAAATATATGGAACCAGGCCACGTGGCATTGGCCAACTGACATGTCTCCGAGGATATCCCAATTTAATGGATCCTGGCGAAGCGTGCTACGCTGTCCTAAATCTAACAAGTCTAATATAAACAACAGGCAGTGTCTAATCTCATCTACAAACAACAAGTAAAATACTGAAATGAAAGACTGGAATATAAGGACATAGTCGAATGACATAATACAACTGAAATATGTCTGGTGAGAACAAATCCACTACAAATGTTGGAGATAAAGTACTGATAGTCCGGAAATAAAGTACTGATAATAAGAGTGACTGGAGCTCCTTACCTAGTTAGCCGTTGTTCCAGTCACTCTTATTATCAGTACTTTATTTCCGGACTATCAGTACTTTATCACCAACATTTGTAGTGGGTTTATTCCCACCAGACATATTTCAGTTGTATTATGTCATTCGACTATGTCCTTATATTCCAGTCTTTCATTTCAGCATTTTACTTGTTGTTTGTAGATGAGATTAGACACTGCCTGTTGTTTATATTAGACTTGTTAGATTTAGGACAGCGTAGCACGCTTCGCCAGGATCCATTAAATTGGGATATCCTCGGAGACGTGTCAGCTGGCCAATGCCACGTGGCCTGGTTCCATATATTTTTGGGACTGGGGCATGACAATAGGGCTAGAGACGCATGTGATGCATGGAGTCTGGACCGCATAGGTTCTCCTACATATGGCGCTACACGCTTGTCAAAAGTCATTATTAGTCTGATGAGAGCTTCTTGTCGCTTAGTGTGCTCACATTTTTTGAAGCGCTCAGAAAATTCTTTTTGTCAGGATTCTGTGTCAACATAATCCTTTTGTCAGGCCTTTATGTGGCCAATATTTGGAGTGCAATGATGCATCTTTTTTCTGCGGCATGGTCATCCTGCGACCAGGTTTCTTCAGAGTCAAATAGGGCAGAAGATTGTTGGACGCATGGATCCAGATTTTCCATGCTTCTATAAGGCCCCTTTCAAAGTTTTCAAACTGATAAGTTTGGAATACTTTGAATAAGAAGCACCAGTCTTACGCTCACCTTGATAGTCCCGTTGCTGTAGCTCAAGAAGCTGAGCGCCGAGTCTGAACTCATATTGATGCCAGAGTTGCCTGTCTCCGAGGATGCTTAGAAGAGTTATGCACCGATCAGTAGCGTCAGTGGTTGTTCCTTCCTGTCTTTTATTTTGATTGAGGCGTTGGTAAGTCCTCAAATGTAGTTCGCTTTTAATTCCCCGTTTGGAAGAAATAAAAAGCTTTTTCCCTTTTATTGGAATTATCCATAAGAACTTTGGGTATTGTACTAGAGGTGATATGGACGTACTACAACACTACAGTCTTTTAGTGACATCCTACTAGGGGATCTTTCGGTAGACTTATTACTTCTTGCGCACTGGAGTGCAAGTAATAAGTTTGAAATAGGCTTTGCCAGAGGTGATACGGACGTATCAAGTTTGGTAGACTTAACACCGTTGGCGCACTTAGAGTTAAGTACGGATGCTAAGTTGATATGACAATTGATATCAGAGGTAATATGGATGTGATAATCCATAGTCAAACCCGAAAGGTTTACTCAGAGGTAATATGGACATGGCAAACTCTATTGGAGAGGATGTGAGGACGATAGCTCTGAGGTGACGTAGACGTGATCTGATCGATAGTCGTACCGAGAGGTTAAGTATGATACCTATATTTTTGGAGGAAATGAGCTAGAGGTAATATGGACGTGGCTATTTTCTTTGGATTGGAAAATATGAGAAACTCACAGTTCAGAGGTAATATGGATGTGAATTATTTGCTTCAATTGAGGACATCCCGCTAGAGGATCTTTGGTGGACTTATTACTTCTTGCGCACGAGAGTGCAAGTAATAAGTTCGAATCAAAGCCCTATCAGAGGTAGTATGGACATAATATATTTTGTGGACCCATTACTTTTTGTGCACTTGAGTGCAAATAATAGGTTCAGGATAAGCCCTGTTAAAGGTGATATGGACGTGGCAAATTTTGTGGACTCAGCACCACTGGCATACCTTGGTAAGTACGGGTGATAAGTGGAGATAGAAATAGATATTAGAGGTAATATGGACGTAATGATCGATAGCCAAGACTCGAAAGTTTTGCTCAGAGGCAATATGGACATGGAAAACTCAGCCGGGGGAAAATATTAGGACAGTAGTTCAGAGGTAATATTGATGTGAACTAATATCCAAAAAACTCACTGAGGAGTAGTTTGCTGAGTATGGCCCATCCGAGAATGAAGATAGACCTAAGGATTGCTCCGCTAGGGAGATTGGTAGGACGATAGCTCAGAGATAATATGAACATGGCTAGCATCTAAAGAGATTGGATTGGGTGGTCCCGGTGGGAGTGTGCAGGTGGACCTGAGGACTGCTCCACTGGGGAGCTTTGATGATCCATCATCTATTGCGTATCCAGGACTCCTGGATACAGATAATATCTTTTACAAAAATTTGTAAAGAATGGAAAATATTGTACATAGGTACTTGTCGGAGATGAAGAACCAAGAGTGTAAAAACTATACATCTTGATTGCCCAATTGGGGATAAGGGAAGTACAAGTCTAGCTTAGACATAATACTTTTTCAGGAATTTGCCGTTGATAGGCATCATGATCAAGTCGCATTGGGTTTCGTGAGCTGGTAGGTGCCGTTGGAGAATATTGATTCTACGACGAACGGACCTTCCCATTTGGGTTAGAATTTACTGGCCGTCTTGTGGGTCATAACCATCGACCTCCTTATGGTCAGGACGAGATCACCCACCTGGTAGGTCCTCTTATTCACCCATTTGTTGAAGGCTCCCGAGAGACGCGCTTGGTAAAGCTCAATGCGCTACTGAGCTAAGAGACATTTCTCGTCGAGTGCTTCTAACTCTTATAGCCGTCGGCAGTGATTATCGTCGAGGATTAATTGGTTGGAGGGAGCTACTCGGAGTGAAGGAGTTTGGATCTCAAGCGGGAGGACCACTTTGCTTTCGTATATTAGAGAGAAATGCGTATTGCCAATAGTTGTACGACCGTTGTATGATAGGCCTAGAGATATTCACCCAGCTTCTCATTCTAGTCGCGTTTGTTGGATGATTCAAACTTTTTGAGTAGCTTATAATGGTCTTGTTGAAGGATTCTGCCTGACCATTTGTTGCCGGGTTATAGGCGGTTGACGCTATATTTTGAATCCAATTTTTGTCGCAAAATCAGTAGAACGCGTGACTTGCGAACTGTAGACCGTTATCATGGATGATCCTTTGTGGCAAGACAAAGCGATATATGACGTGATGCTTGACAAAGTTGATCACATTGGACGTCTTGACTTCAGGGAATGGTACGGCTTACACCTACTTGGAGAAGTAGTCGATGATAGACAAGATGAACTGATGTCCCTTAGCCGAAGGCGGACTGATCGGCCCTATGATATCCATGCCTCAGGCTTCGAACGGCCAGGACACCACGGTCGGGTGTAGAAACTCCGAGGGTTTGTGGATGAAGTTAGCATAGATTTGGCACCCTTGGCCCTTACTTGCGTAGTCAATGGCGTATGCTACCATTGTCGGCCAATAGTAGCCCATTCTGCGGAGGTGGTCATGTAGCTTGGGCCCTGACTGATGGGCACCCAGCCCCCATTGTGAGCCTCATAGAGAGCCTACTTCTCTTCTGTATTTGATAGACATCATAGTAGAAGACCGTCATAGGAGCGACAATACAACATTTTGGTAGCCGTATCGTAATAGAACCGGAGGTAACGTCTTCTGACCGAAGTAGCTTCCTTTGGGTTCTTTGAAAGAATTTTATAGACTGCGTAGTCAATGAATGAAAGTCTCCAGTCTTGTGAGTCAGTGCTCATCTCTACTGAGTAGCGCAGGCACTGATAGAGGTTATTCTTCAGGCATACCAGCTCTCAACCGATCATGGTGATCAGTTCATGAGTATTGACCAGAACAGCTAGAGAGGCTGCGAGTCCGGCTATGGCGTCTGTCTCGATGTTTTGCAGTTGAGAGACGTGCTTTATGAAGAACCCCTCGAAGGTGGTGATTAATCCAAGCACGACTTAGTGGTAGGAAATCAAGTCATCGTTTCGAACTTCGTACTCACCTCAGACTTGGTTGATTATCAGTTTGGAATCACCGTAGGCTTCCAGGTGGTCAACTCCCATTTGTTTAGCCAGTTGGAGTCTAATGATGAGAGTGTTGTACTCAGCCATATTATTGGAGCATAGCTCAGTGAGAGAGTAGACACGGTTGATAACCAGATAATATGGAGAGATCAATACTATCCCAACTCCAGCGATGATGCCGCCTTTGGGCCCTATTCTCGAAGCACCGTCGAAGAATATTCGCCAAACGGCTTCTGCGTTTGTCACGGTGTTAGAGTCTCTGACTTTGTTGGGGATCTCCTCGTAGAGTTTTGAAGTTTCTGGCATCGGGTGGCTTGCAAGGAAATCTGCCAATGCCTGACCTTTGACCGCCTTCTGTGGGACAAATACCATGTCATATGGTGACAGCAGCATTGTCCATATGGCTAGGCGAGAGCTGAGCACTCTAGGTTTCGTCATGAGGACCCTGAGGGGATTAAGTTGCGAGATCACGTGGATAATTTGTCCTGCCACGTAATGCCATGTTTTCTGGATGGCGAAGACTAGAGCAAGGCACTCATTCTCGATGGGGTTGTACATGTGCTCTACGTCAGCCAACATCCTACTGAGATAGTAGATGGCTGTTCGTGACCTACATCACTTTTTTGGGCTAGCAGAGCACTGAGAGAGTAATCCATTGATCGGATATATAGAATGAAGGGTCTTCCTACTATGGGGGCCACCAATACTGGGGGATTCATGAGGTATTCCTTGATATCATCGAAAGCGCGTTGGCATTCTTCGTTTTAGATAAAGGAGACTCCCTTCTTCATAAGCTTAGTGAACCCAACAACATCCAGAGAGTTTTGATATAAACCTCCTGATGTAGGCCAGTCTTTCTTGAAGGCCATGAAGTTCTCTGAGGTTCTTTGGTGGGCCCATTTCAATGATCGCTTTTGTCTTGTCAGGGTCTACGTGGATACCCTTCGAAGTTAGGATAAAACCCAGGAATTTTTTATTGAAGACTCCTAAGAAAGATTTGGTAGGGTTCATCTTGAGCTGGTGCGTACACATGAGGTCGAACACAGTCTTTAAGTCATTGAGGTAATCATATTTGAAGCAAATCTTAATGGAGATGTCATCAACGTAACACTCGACCGTCTTGCGTAGATGCTCACGGAAGATGGTGCTCATAGTTCGCTGGTATGTAGCACCCAAGTTTTTCAGACCTAAGGGCATGACTGTGTAGTAGTATACTTCTATCGACATTCAGAACGATGTATGCTTCTGATCGTCAGAAGATATCTTGATTTGATTGTAGCCTGAGAATCCGTCCATGAAGGACATACGCTCGAAGCCACAGGTGTTGTTGATCATTATTTTTGTGATCGGAAGGGGGAAATCATTCTTAGGGCAGGTCGCATTCAGATCACGAAAGTCAATACAGATCAAGATCTTTCCTTCTTTTTTTGACGACGGGCACGATGTTGGCTACCTAATCTGGATGTTGTTCTTCGCGAATGAAGCTACTAGCTATCAATTTGTTCAGCTTCGATGGCGTTCATAATGTCCGACTGAAACCGCCATTGCTACTGCTTGATCGGCTGAGCGCTTGACAAGATGTGAGCTTGTGGACCGTAATTTGTGGGTCCAGTCCTGGCATGTCTTCTTATCTCTAGGTGAAGACATCAATGTATTCCCTAACGAGATGTAACAGGGATTCCCGATCCTCTTCAGTCAGACTCTTGCTGATGAAGTTAGGTTTAAGGGAGGATTCATCGCCCATATTGACTTGTATGACTACGTCCTTGGTGGAAGATTCTCGTTGTTTGAACCATATCTCCCATTGTGCATCTAGGCATTAGGCCCACGGTTATACTTCGAAGAGTTCCGGTGGATCCTCATCGTCTTCCTCAAGGTCAGCTGACACCATGTTGACAGACAACGTTTGCTTGAGCATCTCCCCGATACTGACATCGGAGTCCCAAGAAGTAGACTCTGAAGAGTGAGAGTGTAACTTATCTTCTTCATCCAAGCCTTTGGGGGTTGTGGAAGGCGTAACATACCCTAAGCCATGCTAGGTCTTATGGTAGTAATCCTCGAATTTGCTTGCCGGATTGGTGAGGCGCACGGACAGTCATCGACCTTTGCCGTGATTCAAACCTCGGTTGCTTTTAAGATCATAACCCATATTCTGGATGAGGTGTTTGGCTTGACCACTAAACCAGTAGAGTTGTATTTTGCCGGTATCGGATTCTGGCACTTGTTCCTCCGGGATGAATGACCGGAGGCATTCAACCCTGCCGAAGATGATGGATTTGTCTCCCCTCCTCCTTGCTGGAACCGCGAAGTAGGAAACTTGGTTAGAGAGGACCTGGTTTCTGCATAGGTAGTGTAACCTCCCCTAATTTTTTAGAATATATATATATATATATATATATAATAATACGTATACGGACGACGTACCAATAATTCATAATAATAATAATAATAATAATAATAGTAATTAAAAATATAATAAGACAATTATTTTATAGTAATAATAATAAAAAACAAATATCATATTATATATATATATATATATATATATATATATATATAAAAATAAATAAATAAATAAAGAATTTAGCTAATATCTAGACCAAATCAAAGAAATAAGGAGACCAATAAATATTAAGTTAATAAGTTAATAACTAAAACTAAAAAAAAAGTATTATGTTTAGTGCTCCTTCTCAGAACAGGGAACCCGACCCCGACCATTCTTTCACACCATATATTCCTTTGTGAATCCACAAATTCAAAAAAAGTTAGATCAAATTAAATCTCTTCTCCTAATCTAAACTATATTCTCCCTAATCTCAATCCTAAACCTTCGGGCCGGTGTGGTGAGGCTACGGCTGCATGAGACATTCAGACCGGATGGAGCCTTCGGGCTAGAAATTGTATATATTTGGTTGTAAGCCTTCAAGCTGAGTTGTAGCCTCTCGAAGGGACCTGAATAAAATTTACTTTCTTCGAAAGAAAAAAGGACATCAAAAAATGATGAAAAATGATGGGTCTCTTAGCATTTGCCTATTATAAAACCAATTATGTAAGAAACACAACATAACCAGACTTAGAGCATCATTAATAAGATATCCCAAATTATAGATTCTAGATTTTAAATGTAGGAGCTCATTTGGTAGAACATTAAGTTTCATCCCTAGTTCTAATTTCTAGATTTTGGGTCTCATCCCACCCATGTGAGCTATAGGTTGGACCTCCTAATTTCTAGATTATAGATTGTAGAAACCTATTTTGTAGAATAGTATGTCCCAATTTGAAGCCCAACTTTCTAGATTCTAGATTTTATATTTTTTTTTACATTAATTTTTGACCTCACAATCTTTAGAACCGGAGCTTACTTTACCATTTCCTATT
The DNA here is from genome assembly GCA_036927795.1 of Iris macrosiphon. Lineage (NCBI taxonomy): Eukaryota > Viridiplantae > Streptophyta > Magnoliopsida > Asparagales > Iridaceae > Iris > Iris macrosiphon. Next base: position 43,928,080 of record JAYESA010000019.1, on the reverse strand, counting down.
ATTCTTATACAAACTCAACCCGTTCTACATTTACCTTTTTTTTATAATTTTGGACCATAAATTGCATTGGAGAGTCCCAACTACTAATAATGCCCTTAGAAATTACAACAATTTAAACTGATAAGGTCTCCAAGCCACAAAACCACGTAAAGTTGGTAGACCAAATAAAACAAGTAAATAAAACCACAGAAATAACCATAGTCCATGTCCAAACATATTAAGACACACAATAGGTTTTAAAAAAAGGTTTCAAATAACATCACACATTATTTTGCCCCCCCCCCTCCCCCCGTCCGTGACAAAAGATGATGCAGGGGGTATATGCTACGAAGTCACTTATCAATGCCGATACTCTGTGCTAGGACCTCATGTGCTCCCCCTTGCACCAATACGCGGCGGGTGTCATTTGCAGTTGCTGAAGTTCCTTCTGATAAAAACAAATGTTAGTGAATATTTGATGACTTAAAAGTGTTAAGGTCCTTACTGCTTCACCAAAACTCCCTAACGGTAGTGAGGTTTAGGTAAAGTGCTTTAGTAAGCAGGGCTCGCCCAAGGGTTGGATTGTCCTAACTGTCATGCCCCGATTCCGTGGAATCGGTGGTCATCCCCCGGGCATGACGCGGTGCTGGCCTAGGTTGCGCACCGCACAAGGGTAAGATATTTTGCATAACGAGCACATATTCAGAGTACGCAGATAAATTGAAACACAAAGTTAAAACATGAAAAAGTTATCTTTTATTTATATTGAACATCTATATACAAACTCTTGAATGAGTCAAAAGGTTGCCGCACGGGCTTACAAAATATTGACACAAAATGAGAAAGTTGTCATGTATATTACATCCTTTACTAAAACTCAAAATAAGGGACATCCAGGCGGGACGACACTTTTTCCACGGAGCTGCATGAGTTAAGTTTGCTTGCTCCTTTGTCTTCAAAATGCTTCAAAAGATGGCATGATCAGGACGCGCCGATAGCTGAACTGGATTGGAAAGTGACTTCAGCTCCTCGCAGGATCTTCTTGGTGTGGGGAACCTGTTTCAACGAGAATCAATACATCAAAATGTACTGGTGAATGTGAGCTAACCCAACTATACCAATCAACACGCTGTTTATATAAAGCATACATATTATTTATGATCTTTCTATCTTGCCTTAGTTTATTTTACAAGCAAGCAATGATATAGAGTTTATTGAAATGAACTTGCCACTGTTCGGTGATATTTACCTTCCCGTCTGAACTACCTGCACAATACTTACCATGTCCTTCCCTGCCACGAAGACACAAGTTAGTTTGCACAGGTTTAATTATATTTGATGATCACTGGCTTGATACCATAATGGACGATATAGTCTTTGGCGAGAATGGTATACAACGAAAGTACAAGGGGCGCTGCAAACCAACCCGTCAAGTACAAGAGAGTAAACAATAGGTTCCGCCCGGACCGGATCAGTGCCAGTGCCCCAGCGACCGTCCGCAAGAACCATGACCTTGTGCACAAGTTGTCCGTGATCGAACGGGGTCTAGGCTAAGTTATCATTTATGAAGTTGAGGCAACAAGAGTACAAGACAAGTAGCATTGCATGGTTTATTTTGCGTAGTCTCCCTGAACAATTTATTGCACAACAAGGTATATTCCATACTTAGCACAATTTATAGAAAAAGTATGCATTTTTAACTAAAATTGAAGCATGTATAGAACATTCTGAACGAACTAGCATGAATAAGGTAACCGTTCACTATTTGATTGACAAGCAATAATAATCCAAGTCTATTCATTTTATCTTGACAACTTTTAGTTATTACTTGGTATCATTTGATCGGAAAAGCAAGAATACAAGATTTTTAGATGTGAAGACTTGGAAGAAGGGTCAATTGAATCGAATATAAGCCACTCACTAGTTGGTTGGAGAAGGAAAGGAATAGAGATGCTCTAAGACTCCGCTCGCACGTCGCCTACTGCTCGTTCACCTGTATTACCATGGACAGCTGATCAATACCTCTTCCACTCTTTCCAATCTCAGAATTAAAGTGCAGTTCAACAAACAAAAATAATGAAATCTATTGAAATTGTTCAAGAAAATGCAACAAATCCGAAAACTAACTCAAAGCACGAAAGCAACAAAGCGACAGCGAAAACTAGGCAAGAAAATAATGCAGCGGAGATGTCCCTCTTGACTCTGCCGCTAAGTCCATCCTGGGGGCACGGTCCACTGAATATGAAAATCGATTCCGAAGAAGCAAATCCATAACGAGAATAAGTTCTTGTTTCAAACTATCCCGATCGAACGATACCGACTTGTATTTCTTAGTCGCGCTCCCCGAATAGGGAGAACATGGCACCACATCCTAACCAACTAATTGAAAGTTTCGTTCGCAAAACTTAGGAATAGAACATACCACTAGGAAACAATGAAGAAAAACTTTCCCTTATTTCTGATTCAAGCTTCCAAGTAGATTCTTCGACCGAATAATTTTGCCAAAGCATGCGCACAAGAGGAACCAAACGACTTCGAAGCAGATTCTCCTTATGATCCAAGATTTGCACAAGTTGTACAACATAAGTCAAGTCTGCCTTAAACTCCAGTTGATCAAGATCCACCACATGACTCGGATCGTACACGTACTTCCTAAGCTGTGAAACATGGAAGACATCGTGCACTTCAGATAATGATGGTGGTAGGGCAATCTGATATGCAACTGAGGCGACTCACTTTAGTATCTCGAACGGACCGACAAATCTTGGACTTAGCTTTCCCTTTGCTCCAAACCTGGTGACTCTTCGCATGGACGAGACTTTAAGAAATACTCGATCACCTTCTAAGAACTCAAGTGGACGTCGATGCCTGTCTGAGTTGCTCTTCTGATGACTCTGAGATACCTTTAGCCGTTCCCGGATCAAATGAATCTTTTGGACGGTTTGCTCCACGAGCTCCGGACCAAGAATTTATCGTTCGTCAACTTCATCCCAACAGATCGGGGATCTGCACTTTCGTCCATACAATGCCTCATACGGCGCCATATGAATGCTGGATTGAAAGCTATTGTTGTATGCAAATTTGACTAACGGTAGATGCATGTCCCAAATCGTCTTCAAGTCCAAGGCGCAGAGTCATAGCATGTCTTCGAGGATTTGGTTGACACGTTCTGTTTGACCGTTTGTCTGTGGATGGTAGGCGAAGCTGAACTTCAACTTTGTCCCCATTGCTGACTGCAGACTTTCCTAAAAATGCGATATGAATCGATCATCTCTATCGGAGATAATGGATACGGGCACGCCGTGGAGTTGAACAATTTTTTTGAGGTAGATCTGAGCCAGGCGGTCAGCACTCCAAGTACTTTTGATAGGCAGAAAGTGAGCTGACTTGGTGAGTCGATCGACAATAACCCAGATGGCATCATTCCTCCGTTGTGTCTTTGGCAAACTAACAATAAAATACATTGTTATATGTTCCCATTTTTACTCCGGTATAGCAAGGTTCTGCATCTCTCCGTCTGACTTCTTGTGCTCGGCCTTTAATCTATGACAAGCCATGCATTGCTACACGAACAACGCCATATCTTGTTTCATGCCATGCCACCAAAACGTCGTAGGGAGATCTCGATACATCTTTGTGCTACCTGGATGAAAAGTATAACTAGCATAATGGGCTTCTGTGAGTATCTTTTTTCTGAGGGCTGCATCGTTTGGAAAGCACAATCTCCCCTTCACTTGGATCATCCTGTCTGTGCTTACCACAAAGTCGGTTGCCTTTCCTGCTGAGATAAGGCCTTGCATCTTTTGCAGGAATAGGTCATCCTTCTAAGCGGTCTTGGCTTTTTCTAACAAGTCGGATTCGAGGCGCAGTTGAGCCACTTGTGCCCCTTTTGTATCTAATTATAAGTGTAATGCCCAAAGCTTCTATATCCTAATGCATCTTGTCATCATTAGCCAGGCTTCCAATGAATACTCGACTCAGTGCATCAGCTACAACATTACCCTTGCCAGGGGTGTATCTGATCATCAAGTCAAAATCTCTAAGAAGTTCAAGCCAACGCCGTTGATGAAGATTCAAATCCTTTTGTGTATATAGATATTTTAGGCTCTTATGATCCATATAGATCTTACACGGTATACCATAAAGGTAGTGGTGCCACAACTTCAGTACGAACACCACCGTTGCGAGCTCCAGATCATGTGTTGGATAATTTTTCTTGTGAGGCTTTAATTGTCTCGATGCAAAGGCTATCACTTTATCCCTTTGCATCAGGACATATCCTAATCCCTTGCCTGAGGCATCACTATATATCTTAAAATCATCAGGTCCGTCTAGAAGGGTAAGAATTGGTGCTGAGACGAGGCGTTGCTTTAACTCCATAAACGAAGCTTCACAATCGTCCGTCCACGCGAACGTTACTCTCTTCCAAGTGAACTTAGTCAGAGGCGAGGCAATTCTAGCAAAATCTTTAATAAATTTTCTGTAGTAGCCCGCCAGACCAAGGTAACTCCGAATATCGCTAGCTGACTCAGGCCGTTTCCAGTTCACGATGGCTTATATCTTCTTTGGGTTAACTGAGACGCCCGTTGCAGAAATAATATGCCTGAGAAAGGATATGTTGTCCAACCAGAACTCGTATTTACTAAGCTTTGCATACAACTTGTTGTCTCGAAGGGTTTGAAGCACCATCCGCAGGTGTCCTGTGTGTTCATACCTATTCTTCGAGTACACCAAGATGTCGTCTATAAAAACGACCACAAATTTATCGAGGAATGGTTAGAACACTCGATTCATCAAATCCATAAAAGCAGCAGAGGTGTTCATCAGACCAAACGGCATAATGAAAAACTCGTAGTGTCCATAGCGGGTTCGGAAAGCAGACTTGGGCATGTCCTCTGGCTTAATTTTCAGCTGGTGATAGCCCAAGCGAAGATCAATTTTTGAGAACATTATTGCCCCTTGCAGCTGATCAAAGAGGTCATCTATCCTGGGCAGAGGATACTTGTTTCAAATTGTGACCTTGTTCAGCTCCAGATAATCGATGCAGAGTCGCAATGTTACGTCTTTTTTCTTCACAAAGAGCACAGACGCGCCCCAAAGAGACACGCTTGGATAGATGAACCCACGATCCAGCAATTCTTGCAGTTGGCACTTTAACTCCTTCAGTTCAGCAAGGGCCATTCTGTATGGAGGCTTAAAAATTGGCTGAGTATTCGGAATGTGTCGATGGTGAACTCGATCTCTCGGTCAGGTGGCATGCCGGATAGTTCGCTTAAAAATACATCAGGGAACTCTGCCACAACGGAAGAAGACTCAATGTTTGCGTAATCCATCTACGTGTCCTGAATCGACGCTAGGTATCCCTCGCAGCCAGTTTATAGCATTCACCGAGCAGATATCGCCGAAATCACCATGCAAGCCCTGGACGCATCATTTGCTGGACTACTCGTATAGCAGAATTCAGCTTCTCCAGGTAGGCGGAACACGACTCGCTTCTCTGCACATTCGATAGTTGCCGAGCAGGCGCCGAGCCAATCCATCCCCAAAATAATATCATAATCCCGAACATCTAGGACTAAAATATCTAACGATAGCTTCCTTCCTCCAATACAGACGTAACCACCTTGGCATACTGAACGGACATGTATTTTCGTGCCCGAGGGGGTGCTAACACTTAGATCTAGATGCAATTGTATCATTTTTATATTATTTTCTACGGGAAAATTCGTAGATATAAAACTATGCGTTGCACCATAATCAAATAGCACACGTGCAGGTATATTATTAAAAAGTAATATACCTGACACAACTGTGTCCGAGGCCAGGGCTTCTTCTCGTGTCATAGTCTAGACCCGACCTTGAGCTTGGCGACGCTCTGGCTGAGGCACAGCTCGATTGGCCTGGGGTACAGGGGCAGGATTTGGATGTTGAGAGCGACGATCAGAGTGGCACAACGGACAGGTACTCACTTTATCGTTTGGTTCACCACATGCTAGGCATAACCCAAGTTTCATACGATATTTATTGGCCGCGTATCCCAACTTCTTGCAGAAGGTACATGGTTGCACTGGATTTCCTTTCAATTGACCGTCGTGATTTTGACGCTTTACAGCCTTGTTTCCTATTTCGTTGTTATGACATTTGTGATTGGAGGTATGCACAGCGGCAACAGGAACTGGAGGATACTGTGGTTCAAGAGATAGGACATGATTTAGGACTCCCCGCATAGTCTCGTACTTGGGAACGACTACGTGCGTATGAATATCAGGGCGCAGACCGCCTTCAAATCGTCTGGCATGACTGTCTCGTTCAGGTAAATAGGAGCTTACAAATTTGGCGAGCCGGTTGAATTCGGCGGAATACTGTTTTATTGTCATGCTTTCTTGGCGTAGTTACACGAACTCATTCTCTTTCTGATGACGTACGGGAGGGGGTATGAACTCCTCTTCGAACGTGCCACGGAAGGTGGCCCATGCGATCGTCTCTCCTTCATCGTCAACTGAAAGAGATCTCCGATGCACGTCCCACCAATCATGCACGTTCAAGCGAAAGTGTAGTTGGGCACATGCGACACGCTTCTGCTCGGGTACCTCTAAAAGTTTGAAGTGATCCTCCAGTTCCGCCAACCAATCAAGAGCCATGATTGGATCCTCAATCCCTTTAAATGGCGTGTTGCAGACCTTCTTGAAGTCGGCAAAGTCGAAGGCAATCACTTCCTTCATCCTTGGAGTTTGAGGTATTTCGACTTCAAGCGCGGGTTGCTCCACCGGTGTCGCTGCTATTGTCACGGACTTGTTGGAGGCCAAGGTCTGCACAATCTGTTGTAGGGTATCTACCTGCTTTGTTGGACTACGAACCGGGCTTCTAGATTGTCTTAGAACTTGCTTTGCCTCTCTTCTGCTCGCTTCTCAGCCCGTTCAAAATGAGCCTCGTCCCTTTGTTGGTTAGTCTATAACATCCGCATCATCTACTGAATGGGATCGACACGGGACATAGCTCGCTAGCTCCGAGAACTTTACGATGTGTCAGAACTGCTTTCTTGGGCTTGTGTCTCGCCCGGTGCTAGCGCTTGTACCATTCATTCAAAAGAAGATAAATTATATCAGGATCATAATGTATTATGGACTCATTGTATAAACGTATCTCATTTTGGCCTAACGAGTTCAAGAGTTTGCACAGGGAATAAATCCTAAAGGAACTTTTCCGATACGAGGGTCAAAGGAACTTGAAGCTGTGCTCTGATACCAATATATCATGTCCCGATTCCGTGGAATCAATGGTCGTCCCCCGGATGTGGCATCGTGTGGGCCTAGGTTGCGCACCGCACAAGGCTAAGATATTTTGCATTACAAGCACATATTCAGAGTACGCAGATAAATAAAACATAAAGTTGGAACATGAAAAAGTTCTCATTTATTGATATTGAACATCTATTTACAAACTCTTGAACGAGTCAGAAGGTTGCCGCACGGGCTTACAAAATATTGACACAAAATGAGATAGATGTCATGTACACTACATCATTTACTAAAACTCAAAATAAGGGACCTCCAGGCGGGACGATACTTTTTCTACGGAGCTGCTTGAGTTAAGTTTACTTGCTACTTTGTCTTCAAAATGTTTCAAAAGATGGCACGATCAGGACGTGCCGACAGCTGGACTGGATTGGGCAGTGACTTCAGCTCCTCGCAGGATCTCCTTGGTGCGGGAAACCTGTTTCAACGAGAATCAGTACATCAAAATTTATTGGTGAAGGCGAGCTAACCCAACTATACCAATCAACAAGTTGTTTATATGAAGCATACATATTATTTGTGATCTTTCTATCTTGACTTAGTTTATTTTACAAGCAAGCAATGATATAGAGTTTACTGAAATAAATTTGCCACCATTCGGTGACATTTACCTTCTTGTCTGAACCACCTGCACAATACTTACCATGTCCTTCCCTGCCACGAAGACACAAGTTAGTTTGCACAAGTTATTTTACATTTATAGAAGAAGTATGCATTTTTAACTAAAATTGAAGCATGTATAGAACATTCTGAACGAACTAGCATGAATAAGGTAACCGTTCACTAGTTGATTGACAAGAAATAATAATCCAAGTCTATTCCTTTTATCTTGACATCTTTTAGTTATTACTTGGTATCGTTTGATCGGGCAAGCAAGAATACAAGATTTTTAGACGTGAAGACTTGGAAGAAGGGTCAACTGAATCGAATATAAGCCACTCACTAGTTGGTTGGAGAAGGAAAGGAAAGAGGTGCTCTAAGACTCTGCTCGCGCGTCGCCTACTGCTCGTTCACTTGTATTGCCATGAACAGCTGATCAATACCTCTTTCACTCTTTCCAATCTCGGAATTGAAGTGCAGTTCAACGAAAGAAAACAATAAAATCCATCGAAACCGTTCAAGAAAACGCAACAAATCCGAAAACCAACTCAAAGCACGAAAGCAACAAAGCGACAGCGAAAACTAGGCAAGAAAACAATGCAGCGGAGATGTCCCTCTTGACTCTGCCGCTAAGTCCATCCTGGGGACACGGTCCACTGAATATGGGAATCGATTCCAAAGAACCAAATCCATAACGAGAATGAGTTCTTGTTTCAATCTATCCCGATCGAACAATACCGACTTGTATTTCTTAGCCGCGCTCCCCGAATAGGGGGAACGAGGCACCATACTAATCGGTGCTAATTTTGGTTGCTCCTTGACTCTTATTGTGAAATGGTCCTTGGGTCATCCGCGACCCAGACTTACTGCAGGTCTTGTTAGGTCTGGAGGGTTGTCCTAAGCAGAGGAAGGTTATCCAAGTTCGAAATCTTGTCGGATTTATCCCTGGGCCGACCCTGTTTAGTAACTGGTGAGAGAGATTAACCTGTTCCCAGTTGATTTTTGAGAATTCCAAAATCTTTAGCCAGGCAAGCCATTTCATGCTTGTGCTTTTTCAACGCCAATTCTGTTATGACCTGAGTCTGTCGATTCCCATATAAAAGGGCTTCCAGATTCTCTCTCTGCTGAAGAAATTTTTTCTCCACCAACTCTTCAAGATCCTGCACAAGGTTAATAGAAGAATGTGCGTATATTACTTACTGGAAAGAAAGATTTTCCCTATAGTCAGTCACTCTTTTAAAATCTCGTGATTTTCGATACCTGAAATTTCTTCTTTAGTCCATTTAGAGCTGAGGTTAAAGTGTTCAAATGTTCAGTGTTTATACTGGATCCTCCTGTAGTGCTGCGCATTTCCAGAGCCATCCCTCCCATACTAGTGACGCCTATCTGTGACTAAGCGAACATCACAAGAAGAAATAATGAATGTTGATCCTTGGAGAAGAACAACTAATTAAAGAAGCATGGAAGTAATTACTATTACATATGTTAGCGATAATGCACTGTGACACTCTTAATTAATGGCACTAGATATGGGATAAAACTACTTAATGAACATTATAAGTAAAGAGTCTTGTGGACTGTTAAATTTAACTTGATGTTTTCCTAGTTAGAAATGTATGTAATGGTCAGTTCACATACTATATTCTATGCATTTCTGTTGATCTGATATGTTCACATAAGCCTGCAATTTAGGGCTATGATTGAGTATCATGACTCACAAATTAAACCCGGGCATTCAAAAGAACTTACCCTTCTTTGCACCATGCGGAGGACCTCATCGACTATATCCTTCAATGGTTCACCGTTCCTTTCGCATACGCATCCCAGTATCTCATCAATTAGCTGTTCATTTTCCACCAATGGCAAAGGGTTGCCTGAAAGAACAGATGAACCAATCCATTCAATAATATGATCAGTACCTCAAGTAGGATTAAATTAATTATATAAGTGCAATATTGTGACCATCATTGGGATTGACCTTGTGATTGCGAAGATACATTAACATTTGTTCCTCCAATAGTACTGAATGATGACTGTTGACAGTGATCTAGTGAATTCGTGTCACCAAGCTTTTCCATCACAGCTCTTGGGAATGAAGCATTTTCCTCATAAGAAGCCCAAACACCTGAATCATTATCATCATATAAACTTTCACCAGTAATGATCATCCAGTTGGAAATCATAAATATATAAGAAAATATTGGAAACGAAAGTGCGGAAACCGTTCCCCAAACCAGAGAGTACCTGCGAGAGAACCAAGCAAAACGCACAAACCAAAAACGCCAAATACAAATCGCAGACACAAAGATTTTTGACGTGGAAAATCCTTGCGAAAAAAATCATGGGAATGATCGGAGTCCAACCCTGAAAAGCCTCCACTAATGGAATTAGAAATACGACTACTTACAAATTTCTCACCGATCCAAATGGATCACCACAACCTTTTTGGAACAGAAAATAGATTATAACCACGAAGAAGAAAGACAACGAGAAATACCCGAAACTGATCTCCTTCTTCGAAACGGCCTCCAATCATTCTTTCTCCAATGTTGCAATGACACTCTTGCTTCCTTTTCTCTCCTTGTTGCTATGTTTTTATTTATTTTTAGAGAGAGTGATTTATTTTAGGGCCAGAAGACACCTATATATAGCCTCAAACCCACCACTAGCATTCCTATTATAATAGATAGGAATATACAATCCAAATCCAAATCCAAATCCATTGACATATTCCTATTATATGTAGGAATATCCAATCCAAATCCATTGAGATATTCCTATTATATTTAAGAATATCCAATCTAAATAAATTGAGATATTCCTATTATATCTAGAAATACTTAATCCTACTCTGGAATATTTTTCACATAAGTTGGGAACCCCACTCACTCCAACAATAAGATCATAAATAAAGACTATGGATTAGCCTTGAACCAAATCATTGGGACCTTGTGATACATTATTATATATCAATACTAATGAATGATGAAGGTTGAGCAGCACCTATCCCTTGAAAAAAATACTAAGCAGCAAGTCATCCAACATACCTTCAGTGCAATCATATAATATAAATATCACGGATTATAATTAAAGATGAGCTTCTGGTGAGTAAGTCATCCAACAGCCTTTTAAACAGTTATAAATTTGCAAGGGAAAAGAAATGCATTTCTTTAAAGTTCAATTTCACCACCTTTAGTTTCATAAGACAACTAAAGAAAGGATCCAAAATTTATCTTCTACTTTTTCCCTTGTTTAATGAATAGGGATATGTAGATAATTTCCTAAAATTTCCTCATTTGGCCACTATGAGTTTGAGAAATAGAATTTCAAAGAAAATAGTCCATTAATTTGATTTTGTTTAAACAGAATAGAGAACTGATTATGAGCATGTGGAAAAACAAATTTGTATCTAGTCAACATCGATCATATATATTTGCTGATCTTGCAGTACTCATATGGATAGCAAAGAAGAATAACCTACTAAAAACAAAGAAAGGAAATAGATCGACTGTGTACAACCGAACAATTTGAATTTTGAAATTAGAATTCTATGAATTAAAATTTTACTTGTAATGGTGACTTGAGAGGCACCGGTTCCTTCATAACGAGGGGAATTGATTTCGGAGTGAGAATGATCCAGTGAATTCATGCCATCAAGATTTTCCATCACATAGCTTGGGGATGAAGCATTTTCAGCATAAGAATCAGTCCAAGCACCCGAATCTTTGTCATCATAAGCGATGAATTACGTTCAGCAGTAACCCATCCAAGATGGAAGTCATAGAGAAGATAAAATAGTTAGTCCATACTATATATCGATCTTTGCTTAAATCCGATCAAAGAAAGATTAGGGGTTATAGTTGCACTGACCTTGAATCAGTGACTGTTGAGAAGCACATATTCCTTGATAACAAGGAGAGTCGATTTCAGGATCAGTTTCGGAATGAACTAAGGAATTCTCGTCATCATGAAGCATTTCCATCACAAGTCTTGGGACTGAAGCATTTTCCTCATAACAAACAGTCCAAACACCTGATTTGTTGTTAACATATGTATGCAATAAACATTCAGTAATTAACCCATCCCAGAAGATGGAGATCATACGCCTAAAATCTACAATGCGATCATAAATGTTAGGGTTACAAAAACCAACACTCTCTATATGCTGCCGCTTTCTTGAATACAGATCAATTGGATCATATCAAGAAATTGGAAAGACTAGTAGTATAAGGCAATATTAGTATATTGTGAACCACCATTGAAATCAGTTATGCATCTGAGACATACAATTCCATTGACAATTCAGTTTGACAAAATATCCACGCGGAATAGAGAATTGGATTATATATGAGCAATTAGTGTGATGTATCCAGTGAATTTAATATGTTGATCGTGTTGTTGTACTGATATGAATATCGGTTAATTAGTATATAGTACTAGCTACTAAAATCCAAGAAAGGGAACAATACTTGTGACCAAATAAGAAGACTTGGAGCTACAATTATATGAATTAAAATTCTCAATCACAAAGAAAATTTAGAAAAATATATACACTACTAAAAAGGATATTTAGAACGAAAAGTTTCATGAAGTAATTTTTTAAGAGTAAACTTGGAATCTAAAGACTAAAACAGAAGTACTTGCCAGTAGTATAATTAGTTCACACTAATGGGTGAAAAGAAAAAGATGAAGAAGAAGAAGAAGAAGAAGAAGAAGAAGGAAAGCTATCTAAAATGAGATTTAGAGAGGAAGAACATCAAACTGATCGACTTTACTAGTGAACTAAATTCCTAACTTCTATTTAATTGGGGGAGGGGAGGAATCCACCTAAATTAAAACTTCAGAGAGAAATTTAAAAACAAAAAAGCTTCAATAGAAGATCTAATCTTACTAACATTAATTTATTAAGATCCACGTACTATAAAAAATTGATCCTTTCACAAGATAATTAATCCTGGAAATCAAATCCAAAATATAGGAAAACCAAGATATTCTTCATGAAAATTCGAAACATCAGACGTGAATAGGCCATTGACATAATAATTAAATTAATTTGGATACCCAACACAGAAGTTCAGATCTACTGGAAATTGTGTCCGGATCAACAATTAAACCGTACTTACTAAATGATCAAACATACATACATATATACTTACAGTACTTATGTAGGCAGCCAGTACAATTAATTCATCGATCAGCTAGCGCTAGTAAATTTGAAAACGAGAAGAAAGAACGATTTGATGATATATAAACCAACACAGAAGACCAATTTAAATAAGACTTACTAGAAGACCAACATAGTACATATGTATCAATCTATTTATGTTAACTAGCTAGCTAGCTAGCTAGTAAATTTTAAGAAGAAGAAGAAAGAATGAAAGAATGATACATGTAGGTATATATCATGTATCTATACCTGGTTGTCCAGGAATCCAGTAGCAAAAGTTGTTGGCAGCGCCCCCGTCGAACTGAACCACCAGCTGTGCGTCCCACGCGTTGGTAGGGTAGAAAGAAGGGGAGCTTGCCAACAAACTGGAACTGGAAAACCTGGACATGGAGGTAGCGTCGTCGACAGCCCGGCCGGCTGTAGGAGAGGAGATGTTGGCTTCCAGCTGCAGGTTGGATGAGCGATCCACCCTCACCTTTGGTATGAAAAATAAACGAAGAGTAGTACAAGAAGAAGAAATGGGCACCAGCATAGCTTGAAAGAGGTTGTATTTATAGTCAGTTGGAGTTGGGTAGGGTTTGGTGGTGTTGTGAGCAGAGTTGTCACCACAAGATTAGTGGAATGGAATGGAATGGAAGAGGGAAAAAGTAGTGGGCCGACATCAGCTGACCTATTGTTGCCGGTTACTTAAGGGATACAGGGAAGGGAAGGGTGAGGACCTGCGCCAAACTTTTATTAAGCATTTCTTACGTAATTAGTTACGCCACTGAGTTTGGGTTCCAGAATGTCCATAATATAATAGGATTTCAGTCAAACACCCCCCCCCCCCCCCCCTCCCCCGCGACGGCAACCCTTGGGGTCCATCCGTGCACCCCCCTCCCAATAGGGGGCCGACGCAGGGCGCGCGAACAACATAGCAGTGTCCTTTTGAATATTACTTGAGACCCTAAAACTAAACCAAAATATATTAAGGGTTGTGTGATTTTGGTTATTTAATTTTACACGGTGGGAGTGGTGTGAATTGTGTTATTTAGTTTTGTCATCACCAATCGAGAATAAGACTCATGATAATGTTGTTTGCTTCTATCCTGATTTTAACAGTCACACAACCCTCCTAACGGTAGTTCCGATGGAGACGACTTCATAGTTATCGTGTATTGTACTCATATGTCTCTTATCTCGGTCACATTGTTATCATGTATCGTCATATGTCTCTTGTCCCGGTCGCATTGTTGAATGCTTACAACTCAAGAGTACTCGTAGTTGTGTGACTGCTGAGATCAAGATAGAAGCAAACTGTCACACCCCGCTTCCCAGGATACAATGAGCCAGGTAACTACATCTCCAGGCTACACCTCATACGAATACAACCGTACCCGTATCAGTAATTTTTGCCTGTAATATTCTAGGATGGAATGCTAGTTATACTAATACACTTCCATTACTACAAAGTATAACTATTATACAATATGGTAAAAAGTACAACTGTACAAGTTATTACATCAAAACCATAATTAATTTACATAGTTCCAGCTACAAAATGCTATATATTGTATCCCTTAAAAACCTCTTAAAGATTATTCTTCAACCTCGTCCACATCATAAAGAGGTAACATCTCACCAGAAAATTCGTCTTACCCTAGTGAACAATACTAGGTCGTCAGAACGACAACAAATCATCAGTGAAGAACGGTAAAAAAATAAAATATGATATGATACTGTAAGAAATAAAAATGGAATAACTTTTGCATAGAAAGTAGGAATGTAGGTTTTATAATTATACCTACGACTCTAATTTAATTCCTAAGCTAGAGTCCTTATAGTGTCTAATAAAGCAAACAATACAATCCTATTTTACTACCACAAACAGAAACAAGTTTCCTAAATGATGATGCAATTCGGAGAACAACTATTTGAATATCCACTTTAACTAGTTTTTCGACAACAATTCCGTAACTAGGGATCAGGTTGTTGCATGCAGAGTGATACAGTGGTTAGAATTCGGCCCTCTCACATCCAGTGAGTAAAATATGATATAATATCAATTCACCTAATCGATCTTTATTATTATTTTTAATCGAAATAGGTATATATAAATTTAGGAACAGGTACAAACAGGTACAGGTAAATCAGGTACAGGAAAATCAGGACAAGTAAGTGAGCTAAGCCCACTCAATTCGCAAGGCCTTACGAAAGAGTTTAATCACTGATCAACTTTTTATTGTTATTATTTTGTGGAATTTCATAGGTGGTATTCAAGTTGTTCTCTCCCGTCCAATGCCCTCTAACCTAAATTACATACAATTCCTATTTCTATTATCTTATTAATTTCTGCTCTGTATCTCATGTCAGTACTTAATATGCAATTAGGCATTTACAAAGTATGTCAGAACACAAGACTTCATCTCATTTATAATTCCAGGAAGCAGGTATCAAGGTTTTAATCCTATCTCAGTTCGGGATAGTCATAAATACCAGGATATAATTTTCAGGAGAAATTATTTTCTTTATATTTAAAATAGCAGACAGTACTGGAATATAATCTTTGGTTGTAGTTGCGTGACTTGTGTCCATGTCCTACGTATTCTGGACTCTAGCTAATTGTTCCCTTATTAAATCAATTACAGGTTGTCTTAAGTCCGTTAATAAATTATAATACTCTAAAATTGAGGGTTAGAAAAATCGGTAATATTTTCGGATATCGAAATTTAGTTAACTCTCGAAAATCTTAAAAATTTCGGTAGAGTCTCATTTGTATTTAGAGCTCCAAAAATTTAACAATTTTAATATATAAAATTCGGAGCAAGCATTCGTAGAATTTTTTCTCCGGGCTCGTTGATTCCTTCGGTGGAGCAACTCTCAACACTAGTAACCACACAGTTAAATTTAAAAAAATTAAGTAAATTTTTTTTTACCTTGGCAAGCATGTTATTTATTTTATTCATTGCAATTCCCTTTTTCTCTTTCTTTTAAAAAAAACTATATCGAGAACAAGGTATCACAATTATTTGTTAGGAACATAACAATAGAATAATTCCAAGTTCTAAAAATTCATTTAGGAAACATAAGTTTTTATAAGGTGTTTATCATTGGAATATGTGAATAGATATTCAATTTCCTATGAAAATGGTTCCACGTCAATGATTACAAAGTTGATTCCCGGTAATTTCTAAAATCCAATTTCTAAGCTCTAGGCAATTCTAGTCTTCTACTTAGACTAATACCAAATAAGATGCCATCCATTATGACTAATAAAAATTACATTGCAAGTTAAATTGGACTCAAGTCAATCATAGGTCAATATTTAAGTGAATCTTTCTAACAACGTCTTGAAAATCTTTGTTCGAAACTAAATATAGATACAAGGTGCAAGTATTACTAGGTTTAACTATATATGTCATGATCCCTTACTTTAGAGGACCAAGATCAACTATATTGCATCCAAGGTCTATATATATATATATATATATATATATATATATATATATATATATATATATATATCAACACAAACTCATGTACCACAAGCTACTTAACCAAGGAGGCATAACTCATTTAAAATTTAAAGACCAAATCCAAAATGCTAGCTATTTGTAATGGTGTGTCCATATGGTGTCCAAGTATCAAGTCGTATTATAATACTTTATATAACTAAATTCTAAATCATCCTTCAAAGGAATCATATGAATTGTGGAACTAACACAAATTTAGTAATTAGATTAACTACTCATATAAGATGTCCAAAATTTAGTAATCAATTTTTTTGGATGAAATTCAAAATAAAAATGGAAGGGGTGAGGACTTGCCTTGTTCTTGAATAACCTAGGGTTCTTCCAACTCTTTTCCCCCAAATAGTTGAACCCAAAATTTAGTAATCAACTATTTGGGGGAAAAGAGGTGAATCATAAAATTGTTTGTGTATTGTTCAAGTCTTAGACACAATTATATGATTCACCTCTTTATTCCTGTACAAATATTACGTCTTCTTTATCTTACTATCATATCTTTTATTTACTTACCGTTCTTAACCGAGGACTTGTTGTCGTTCTGACGACCTAGTATTGTTCACTAGGGGAAGATGAAGTATATGAAGAAATGTTACCTCTCTATAATGTGGATGAGATCGAGGAATAACCTTCAAGTAATTCCAGAAAGTACCGCACCAAACATTTTGTAGCCGAAAACTATGTATAATAAGGAGATGATTCTTATAAAGACTTACTCAGTTGTACCTTAGTTGGAGTGTATAACTTCAGTTGTATTAACTAAGTATTTCAGCATAACTTGTATTTTATTCTAAAATTATACAGGCGACAATCGCTGATATGGGTACGATACTATTCGTATGGGGCATAGCCTGGAGATGTAGTTACGTACCCGGCTCACTGTATCTTGGAAAGCGGGGTGTGACATCATCCCTCACCATCCTCAATCGAAAACTCTAGCAATCAGAACTCTCAATAAAACTCTAGCCATTAGAAATCACAATCACATCTCAAGCAATAATAAAACAAATCCAGAAAATTTTTGCCGACAACTTTGAGAATATTTATGGACTTATTGTATAGAACGTTCATTGGAGCACAATATTGGGCACATCTCTGAGTCAAAGGCAACAGAATGGACAAAGAATCGAGTAGCTCTAATACCATTATTTCACGCCCCGGTCCCGCAGGGGCCGATCGTCCTCGCTTGGTCCCTACGGAACCGATCGTTCTTGCTTGGGCGCGATGTCGTGCAAGCCTAAATTGCGCTTGAACAAGGCCAAATCTTTGAACAAGGACAAATAAGCTATTCAATACAGGAGCAGCGACACATATATTGTAGAAAAGTAAAGAACACAATGGCATAAGGAAACAAGCAAACTTGATTGATATTCAAAAGTGTTACAAGCGGCGCTTGGCCGAGGTTACAAATCGCTCAAGCACTCTCTTCTCTCGATTATAATGATATCATTCCATACATTACATTCCTTTATACAAAAGCAACTCAAAGCACAATCGATACAGCTCAAGGCATCGAACTCCAGATTTTTGGGTCCTTGGGATGAGACACGGCTATCGCTTCCTCGGACGATCCAACACCTGCAAACAAGCAAACTGTTGGTGGGTCAGCACTTTGGA
Organism: Iris macrosiphon; assembly: GCA_036927795.1. Lineage (NCBI taxonomy): Eukaryota > Viridiplantae > Streptophyta > Magnoliopsida > Asparagales > Iridaceae > Iris > Iris macrosiphon. The sequence goes on along the minus strand of JAYESA010000019.1, from coordinate 43,909,916 downwards.
GAAAGTACTGGTGAGTATAAAATCAACGAAACATAAGCAACACTCCCTGAAACCCACACTAAGTAAGCATGTGGCAAAATATTATATTACTAGTGATCTTACTACTTTTACCTATGTTCATTTCATGCATCTCCAGATTATAGTTAGTTTATATCTTTTCGAAGACATAACCTTGAAACCAGTTTGCATATTCAATACATACAAGCAAGCTATAGAGACAGTGTTCTATCGTGCAGTGCGCAACATGTATTATGAGCCATATTCGATCTCTATGAACAAAAGTTATCTCTAGTGGACTGTTTAGCTCGAATCAAGACAAGTGCAACAAGTGGACTATACAATTCGATGCAATAGGGGAAGCAGCATATTCAATGTAAAATAGATGTATCATATTTAGCATAAATGATAAGGGACATAAGGAAATACAAGTGATCACTTATTCAGTGATCTTTAGCCATGGCCGAACGGTAATTGTAAAACCCCTAAATCTGAAAACCGTATTTTTTATTATTATTTAATTATTTATTATAGTATTAAAAAAACTAAATAGAAGAAATAGATTTTATTATTAATAAGAAAAAAAAGAAAAAAATAGAAAATAAAAATACCTATCAGACCCGAACTCGCGCGTAAATTAAGGAAGCAGCAGCAACTCACCCCCCATAAAACCCGTTTAGCGGAAACCGCGTATACTTTCTCCACGCATAAACATCCACAATATCAGTAGCAAAACACTGCGTAAAACTCTTCCTTTCTCTACGCATGAAACCAACCCATGCGTAAACTCTTCCTTTCACCACGCGTAAAATCCAAACCATACACCATTAGGAGAAGAAAATATCAGCAGCAGAAACAAAATCCAACTTTGCTTTGCTTTGCTTTCCCACACGTGTAAGTTTCTCATTCCACCACTCCTTAAAAATCTCCTCAACCGCACACCTAAACCAATAAAAGGAAAACAGCAGTGGCAATAGTTTCTTAACCATTAAGTAAATCCCACCGCCTCCTTATTCCTATATATAACTCTCCAACCCTAACCCACTTCTTCTTACTATAACTTAACAGTATTGGACGTGCACTATACAAGACTTTTGGTCGGCAAGTATACCTTGCCACTGTAAAATTATTTATATTCCAGTTGATACATGCATGTTTAATTATGCCTACATAGATGTTTATTTTGTAGATGTTAGACCTATTTTATGAGACCACCCCGGTATTATGGAGCATCAGTAGATTCATTGGCCGTGACACAGTTGCTACACAAGTTGTGAGTCTCATATAGATCCCGGACTACATATTGGGTTGGCCGTCTGTATGTATGAGCCGTGCGTTAGGGATAACTACTGATAGAAACTTTGTATGCTAGTAGACCTGGCAGTTATTAGAGGTTGATCGTGTCATAGATATGACATACTTAGATCATGGGGTGGGGAGAACAACAAGTAAGGCGTTTGGGCTCCTTTGTACTTTTTCTCCTGTACGCCCGGATTCTCCGCCGGAGAAATGGGTGATGATGACCACTATATACTACTGGCGGCCTCTGCCGTTCAAAAGACGACATGCTTTGAGGCCCCTGATTCTCCGAGAGGGTCACGCCAATCCCATATTTTTAGCCAGATAGACCACTTGGTGGAAAGTTGTTCTCAAATTGCATACACTTAGACGGTTAGGCGACCCAGTGGATGTTTTATTTTAATACTCTATTGGCATGTTTATATGTATCTTGTTATGTCCCTCTGAGGACCTGGTTCCTTTCCAGATATGGACGAGCAGGAGTACCCACAGGAGTACGGACCTGGACCTGACTCTACGTACCTGACTGAGGAGATCCTACCCTCAGAGTATCTGTGATTTATTGACGTTGTTTAGATATTTTGCTACTTCAGAATAGTCGTTTTGCAGCAAATTTGTTTCCACCCGACTATCAGACTTGATACTCATTTTGGATATCCAGTTATTATTCAGCTCTTATTTCCTACTGAGTAGTGTGTTGTGGATGAGATGTAGATTACATGTGACTTGTTGTGACAGTATATTACCACTGATGGATTGAAGATTCATGTACAGCGTACGTGTGTATATGGATTCCATATATTGGAATTCATATACATACGGCTGGGCGTGTTACGTATTCCTAGTCCTACGTATTTTGGGACTAGGGCGTGACATATTTTTGGTGGTGGCCCATGCAGGTCTCAAATATATTGTCTTGGTTACGTAATTGTACTAAACAAGCCTGCGTATAGGATAGAATATAAGGATCTCATCCATACTTGACAGAAATCTTATTCTTCTTTTCCATCATCCTATATTTAGTTTACGCCAAAAATCATTTACCCTAAGTTGGCGTAAAAGCCAAATGACTATCTTGTTGGCGTAAAGACCAAATTATGTAGAAGATTGCCTATTTTACGCTGCAGTACTAACAATTACTAAACCATGTTCCAATAGTGTTCCTAAATCCTGCGTATAAGACGACTTGTAAGCCATATAGGTAAATACCCCAGCGTAAATCTGATGATTCCTGAAACCAGCATAAATAGCTTGATTAGGCGTAAAATGTAAGGATGGTGGAGTAAGCGTATTACCATAGTCTTAGTTTTAGCTTTTCCAATCATGACCAATTAAGAAACCAAATCTCGTGCATTAAATGCAGAGATATGCCTCGAGCCCTGTGCAGAAATAGCTTTTGACTTAGCGTCTGATTTTGTTTCATCTTTAGCGTAAAACTCATTCTTGTAGATAGCGTATGCAAAAGCCCCAACTTTTCTTCCTCTTTGGAAGCGTAAAAACGACTTTGTATTAAATATATCACTAAACGACAAACCTGGGTCTCTGTGCAAAACCATCATCACAGCCGTCCTCTCGATCATCGTGCAGTACTTTTGTCAGATGTCAGGATCACTGATTGACTGACAAATTCGTCCGAGAAAAAACAAAAAGTTCCTCGAACAACTTTACGCTACAACGTATGTTAGATTTTTACACGCAGAGTTATGTATCAGATTTTATGCACAGACCTTCGCGCAAAGCTTTACGCAGAAAGTATAGCGAGATTTTACGCACACAAAATTTTTACACAGGCAGATTTACGCAGTATATCTTTTACACAGCCGATCTTTTACGCACAGACTTTACGCACGAAAACTTTTATGCAGACTTTTTCCAGATAGTTTTGAAGCTCTATTTTTTGCTGACTTCTTTGAATCTCTGTTTTACACAGAACCTTACCTTACGCCTTACGCTTCTCTGCTTTACGCGGATATTTCTGATACCATATTTTACGTCGACAATTTTACATCTCTGTTTGATCCCTGTACTTCTTCTAAACGTTGTGTACATCACCTACAGAGAGATGGATATGCAGAAAGGATGTACTGTCACCGATGGTGACACAACTCCTGGAGTCAATGGTCAGACTCAAGAAGGAACCTCAACAAATCCTAGACTTTCAGGACCAGATGGACAGATTCACAATCCAGTTCCATCTGACCTTCATGTTCCACCAAATGGGAACCTCCCAGCCTCATCAACACCGCAGGATGGTCAGGCTCAACTGTTCTAATTCTTCCAGATGATAATAAAGGAACAGCAATAACAGGCCGCCACACTAGCTGTAGAGTAGAGACAGCAAGCAGCAGAACAGAGATAATAGTTCCAAGCAGCACTTGAAAGGATGGCTGCAAAGACTACTGTGCCAGCTCAAGCACTAGCTTCAGTACCTCGAGCTAGAGTTGGTTCAGTAAAGGACTTTGTACAAATGGGTCCGAGGCCGTACAAAGGCATTGAGAGCCCAGAAGAAACTACCAACTGGATCACTCACACTCGGAAGTTATTAGAAGTATCGCAACTACCTGCAGAGCTGTGGATGACAGGTATGAGAACGCTTCTAGATGGTAATGCTCATCACTGGTGGGAATCCATGGAGCGCCAGTTGGGCACATACCAGACATGGAAGAAATTCCTAGAGTGCTGTGAAAGAAAGTACTTCCCAGACACCGTCAGAGATGCATTATACGATCAGTTTCTTCACCTGGAGCAGGGAAATCGAACGGTGGACGAGTATGATGCTAAGTTTAGTCGCCTTAGTAAATATGGCACTCATTTGATACCAGATGACTTGGCCAAGGCTAAGAGGTTTCATCGTGGATTGACTCAGGAGCTCCAATATTATACAAGCTCACAGTCCCGAATCTCTTATGCGGGTTACTGACAGAGGCCAGATTGCAAAAAACTATCAGCCGAGGAAAATGAGGCCAGCTGAGGATGCAACCAGGACCGGCAAGAACACAACAAGGAGGACCTATTAGACGTCCTTTAGCTCAGCAACAACAGTACCAACACAAAGCAGGACCGTACCAGATCCCAGAGAAATCTCAATACAATTATTGTGGAAGACGCAGGCACATCTCAAGGGACTGTCGAGTCCGCTTGGGACAGTGTATGAGGTGTGGTTCCGGACAACATATATTGAAGGACTGTCCTATGCAACAAGCATCGACACTTCCACCGCCAGCACAGAGACTAGCACTTCCAGCACCTAAGCCAGCTCAGCAAATGATGAGACCAAGAGCTCCTCAACCTCCAGCAGCATAGGGATTTCAGCGAGGACCACCACTACCTGCACAAGAGGATCAATTCACGAGGGCTAGACAAGGACAACCATAAAGGAACGGACAAACTTTTGCAATGGAAGTGGATGACATGAATCAGGAGATTGATGTCATAGCAGGTATCACTCTTGTTTTTACTTGTCCTCCTGCGACATTGTTTGATACGGGAGCCACCCACTCATTCATATCATCTAGTTTTATTGCCAAACACAACATTGCCTCTACACCCTTATCTAGTTGTATTAGAATTCTTACCGGGGGAGGAGTTGTACCTGTTAGTAGAATTTGTAGATCGTGTCCTATAGTGATACGTGGTAGAGAAATGAATGCCCGACTCTTAGTCCTTCCTATGCCAACTTTTGATTTTGTGCTTGGAATGGACTGGCTAAGCAAGTACCATACTTTCTTCAATTGCTTTGGAGGAAGCATTCTTTTTAAAGTACCAGGACAGCCTGAACTAGAGTTTGCACGAGGATCCATAGAAAGCCTTGATGGTATGCAACTCGCAATGGACGATGTTGTCTATCATCCCATTATTTCAGAATTCCAAGACGTCTTTCCAGCAGAATTACCAGGCCTACCCCCAGATAGAGACGTAGAATTTTCGATTGAATTAACACCGGGAGTAGCACCCATAGCATCACATGTTTATAGACTGGCAAAGAAGGAGATGGATGAACTGAAGACACAATTGAAAGAACTAGAAGAGAAATGTTTTATCCGACCAAGTGCATCACCCTGGGGAGCCCCAGTGTTGTTTGTACCCAAGAAGGATGGATCAGTGCGTATGTGCATTGACTATAGAGCCTTGAATGCAGTAACAGTGAAGAATAAATATCCACTACCACGCATTGATGACTTATTCGATCAACTTAGTGGACCCAAGATATTTTCAAAGATAGATTTGAGATCGAAATATCACCAGGTGAAAGTACGGAAGGAGGACATCCCGAAGACTGCATTCTGAACAAGATATTGGCATTACGAGTTTTTGGTCATGCCATTTGGATTGACCAATGCTCCAGCTATCTTTATGGACTTAATGAATCGAGTATTCCATCAGCATTTGGACCAGTTCGTGGTTGTCTTCATAGATGATATACTTATCTACTCAAAGAGCTACGAGGAACACGAGAAGCACTTACGAATTGTCCTAGAGACCTTGAGAAGAGAGCAGTTATATGCGAAACTCAGTAAATATGAGTTCTTCTTGGACAAGGTTTTATTTCTTGAGCATGTCGTTACAGGAGATGGTATTTTTGTTGATCCAGAAAAGATCTCGGCAGTTGAGACATGGCCTGTTCCTAAATCAGCAGCGGAGGTGAGAAGTTTCCTTGGACTTGCGGGATATTACCGACGGTTCATGGAGAACTTCTCAAGAATAGCAACACCTATGACTCGATTAACTTGCAAAGATCAAGAGTTCATATGGACCAACGAGTGTCAAGCCGCTTTCGAGGAATTGAAGAAGCGACTGACTACAGCACCAGTGCTAACTATTCCATCAGGATCAGGAGGTTATGTGATCTACAGTGACGCATCAAGAAAAGGCTTGGGATGCGTATTGATGCAACATGGCAAGGTAATTGCATATGCATCTAGGCAATTACGAGTACATGAGAAGAATTATCCCAACTCATGACTTGGAACTTGCAGTCGTTGTATTTTCTCTAAAGTTATGGAGACATTACTTATATGGGGAACGCGTGAAAATATATACCGACCACAAAAGTCTCAAGTATGTCTTCACACAGAAGGAGTTAAATATGAGGCAACGTCGATGGCTCGAGTTGATGAAAGATTTTGAGATAGAGCTACATTATCACCCAAGCAAGGCTAACGTTGTAGCAGACGCGTTAAGCCGGAAACCAATAGCTTACTTCTTGACAACACAGAAAGAATTATTAAAAGACTTGCAAAGTCTTGGCATTGAAGTAATATTTTCCAGAGCAGACGGGACATTAGCCAACTTACAAGTACAATCATCACTAGTAGAGAGAATCAAGACAGCATTGCCTACCGACGCTAGATTCAGAAGATTAAAGGAATGGACAGAGGCCAGAGAGCAGACAGGACTGCACATTCATGATGATGGGACATTACGATATGGTGATCGTCTTTATGTTCCAAATGGAGAAATTCGACAGGAGCTAATGACAGAAGCTCATAGTTCGATATATTCTATTCATCCTGGGGCACTAAAATGTATCGTGACTTAAGACAACATTTTTGGTGGCATGGAATGAAAAGAGAGATAGCTCGCTTTGTAGCTAAATGTTTAATATGTCAGCAAGTAAAGGCGGAGCACCAGAGAACAGCAGGGTTATTGCAACCACTCCCGATTCCAGAGTGGAAGTGGGAACACATCACTATTGACTTTGTTACGGATTTTTCCAGGAGTCCCAGTGGAAGAGATGCGGTATGGGTAATAGTGTACCGACTCACCAAGTCAGCCCATTTTCTACCTTTCAGAGTTGGCCAATCTACAGAAGCTTTGGCTGACTTATATATGAGACAGATCGTAAGATTGTACGGCGTACCAGTCAGCATTGTGTCAGACAGAGATTCACGCTTTACATCACATTTTTGGAGAAGCATGCAAGAAAGCCTTAGAACTCGTCTGAAATTTAGTACATCTTATCACCCACAAATAGACGGGCAGTCAGAACGTACTATTCAGACATTAGAGGATATGTTGAGGGCTTGTATGTTGGACTTTGGAGGATCGTGGGAGGAGCACCTACATCTTGTGAAATTTTCTTACAATAATAGCTATCAGGCAAGCATCCAGATGGCTCCATTTGAAGCATTGTATGGAAGGAAGTGTAGGTCTCCTGTATGTTGGAGTGATGTAGGATAACATCAGATTCTAGGACCGGAGTTAGTGGTCAACACAGTTGAAACGTTAAAAAGATACAAGGACACTTGCGAGCAGCGCAAGACAGGCAGAAACAATGGGCAGACCTTCATCGTCGTCCCTTGGAGTTTAAAGAGGGAGATCATGTCTTCTTAAGGATATCACCTACCAGAGGCACTATCCGATTCGGAGGGCGCGGCAAGTTGAGTCCAAGATATATTAGACCATTTGACGTGTTAGAGAGAGTGGGAGAAGTAGCATATCGACTTGCACTACCACCTTCACTTTAGTGGGTACATGACGTATTCTATGTATCACAACTCCGACGATATGTGGCAGACAGAAGTCATATTCTCGACCATTCAGAAATCACCATTGGGCCGAGCTTATCATATCAAGAGCAACCCGTGGGAATCCTTGATCATAGAGAGAAAGTATTGAGAAATCAGTCTATTCCCTTGGTCCGCGTAGCATGGAAACATGGTTCACCAGGAGAATCTACTTGGGAGCGCGAGGATGACATGCGCCAACGTTTTCCGAACCTATTCATTGACCAAGGTATAATTTAACTTTTTTAATCTACATCTATACCATCCTTAATTTCTACCATGGCTTAGCTTTAATTTCGAGGACAAAATTTTTATAAGTTGGGTAAAATATAAAATCCCTAAATCTAAAAACCGTATATTTTATTATTATTTAATTATTTATTATAGTATTAAAAAAACTAAATAGAAGAAATAGATTTTATTATTAATAAGAAAAAAAAGAAAATAAATAGAAAATAAAAATTCATATCAGACCCAAACCCGCGCGTAAATTAAGGAAGCAGCAGCAGCTCATCCCGCGTAAAACCTGTTTAGCGAAAACCGTGTATACTTTCTCCGCGCGTAAACATCCACAACAGCAGTAGCAAAACACTGCGTAAAACTCTTCCTTTCTCTACGCATGAAACCAACCCCTGCGTAAACTCTTCCTTTCACCACGCGTAAAACCCAAACCATACACCATTAGGAGAAGAAAATATCAACAGCAGAAGCAAAACCCAACTTTGCTTTGCTTTGCTTTGTTTTCCCACACGTGTAAGTTTCTCATTCCACCACTCCTTAAAAATCTTCTCAACCGCACACCTAAACCAATAAAAGGAAAATAGCAGTGGCAATAGTTTTTTAACCATTAAGTAAATTCCACCGCCTCTTTATTCCTATATATAACTCTCCAACCCTAACCCACTTCTTCTTACTATAACTTAACAGTATTGGACGTGCACTATACAGGACTTTTGCTCGGCAAGTATACCTTGCCACTGTAAAATTATTTACATTCCAGTTGATACATGCATGTTTAATTATGCCTACATAGATGTTTATTTTGTAGATGTTAGACCTATTTTATGAGACCACCCCGGTATTATGGAGCATCAGTAGATTCATTGGCCGTGACACAATTGCTACACAAGTTGTGAGTCTCATATAGATCCTGGACTACATATTGGGTTGGCCGCCTGTATGTATGAGCCATGCGTTAGGGATAACTGCTGATAGAAATTTTGTATGCTAGTAGACCTGGCAGTTATTAGAGGTTGATCGTGTCATAGATATGACATACTTAGAGCATGGGGTGGGGAGAACAACAAGTAAGGCGTTTGGGCTTCTTTGCACTTTTTCTCCTGTACGCCCGGATTCTCCGTCGGAGAAACGGGTGATGATGACCACTATATACTACTGGCGGCCTCTGCCGTTCAAAAGACGATATGCTTTGAGGCCCCTGATTCTCTAAGAGGGTCACGCCAATCCCATATTTTTAGCCAGATAGCCCACTTGGTGGAAAATTGTTCTCAAATTGCATACACTTAGACGGTTAGGCGACCCAGTGGATGTTTTATTTTAATACTCTATTGGCATGTTTATATATATCTTGTTATGTTCCTCTGAGGACCTGGTCCCTTTCCAGATATGGACGAGCAGGAGTACCCACAGGAGTACGGACTTGGACCTGACTCTACATACCTGACTAAGGAGATCCTACCCTCAGAGTATCTGTGATTTATTGACGTTGTTTATATATTTTGCTACTTCAGAATAGTCATTTTGCAGTGGATTTATTTTCACCACTATCAGACTTGATACTCATTTTGGATATCCAGTTATTATTCAGCTCTTATTTTCTACTGAGTATTGTGCTGTGGATGAGATGTAGATTACATGTGACTTGTTGTGATAGTATATTACCACTGATGGATTGAAGATTCATGTACAGCGTATGTGTGTATATGGTTTCCATATATTGGAGTTCATATACATACGGCTGGACGTGTTACGTATTCCTAGTCCTACTTATTTTGGGACTGGGGCGTGACAGTTATCCCTGCAACAAACATACAAGTTAGCAACATATGCATATACTAAACAAGGTTCTCCTTCCCTGTCCGTCTCTGCATCAAATAGTTTAGTATGCAAGAAGGCTAGCCTAGCATGCGCCCTAACTACATGATGATTTCCTCCACGGGATTAGCAAGTGGGACGTACAAGCCCATCTCACTAATGACAGATCGGCTAATTGCTGCTGAAACACATGGTTGCTATACACTAAAATACACTCAAAATAGCATTTGGGACTCATGGTTCAGCACTACACAAAAAGCCACACCCTCCCATAAATAAGGACTTCTAGCCTCAGGGTGTTCCAGATCTCTTCCAGGCCGAACGATCCCCAGTGCCCCAGGATCCGCTTGAGAGATAAACCTTGTGCACAAGTTGTAAGACCGATGCATGAATGAACTTTTATCAGATAAATACCATATGATGCACATGATCCAGAACAAGCAAGCAATCATATCTATCAAGCTATAGAGCTGGAGCTCTCAATACTCTTGCCTAATAGCTACACCCTCCTGTAAATAAGGACTTCAAGCCTCAATTCTATTCATGCAGTTCTATCTCTTTACAAGCGATAAATGAAACATATTCAAGCAATCTAGCTCTTTTAACAAGTAACAAGCAAGAACAATTCTATAAATCTAGCATGCATTTCTATCTCTTTAGTGCTATAGCGAACATGCAAGCAATCTATTATTAAAGCAAACATAGTAGTCATTCCACTATCTCTCTAGACAAGCATGTAGTTCTATTCTTGTTTAGCATTCGATGAAAACATATAAACTTTTTTTTTCTTGTTTATTAGCATGGCAACAGTTCGTTCGATAGCAGTGTCAGTGTAACTAAGCATGCACATTTCTATCTTTTCTTAGTATGGCAATGGTTATATCTCTTTTAGACAAGCATTCAAGTTCTCTAGTTAGGCAAGAAGATTTGTTTCAATGACAAACAATACAAGTTCTCTTATTAAGCATGCAGAGTCAGGTTTTATCATTCTTCTTATAAAACTATCTTCTTAGAACAAGCAGTAAAAAACTCAGATTTATTATTAAGGCGTACAAGAATCAGAGAATGCAGTTCTGTCCACTCACTTAGATCAATCGTCTTATGTTTCGATCGACGAACATTTTGAGAAGGCTTTCGCTCGAGCAAGCAAAGTGATATCTCTTGTACATAGTGCCTACGCGAAGCGGGAAACTACATACTTACCCACTAATAAAAAGTTTTATCCTCGAAACTTTAAGGACAAACTTTCGATATCCAGAGCAGCGATAGTCCTCATCCCTCACAATCCTCAATCGAAAACTCTAGCAATCAGAACTCTCAATAAAACTCTAGCCATCAGAAATCACAATGATCATATCTCAAGCAATAAAACAAATCCAGAAAACTTTTACCGGGAACTTTGAGAATATTTTCGGACTTATTGTATGGAACGCTCATTGCAGCATAATATCAGACACATCTCTGAGTCGAAGGCAACAAAATGGGCAAAGAATCGAGTAGCTCTGATACCATTTTGTCATACCCCGGTCCCGAAGGGGTTGATCGTCCTCGCTTGGTCCCTACGGAACCGATGGTCCTCAATTAGGCGCGATGTCGTGCAAGCCTAAATTGTGCTTGCACAAGGCCAAAGCTTTGAATAAGGGCAAGTAAGGTATTCAAGACAGGAGCAATGGCACATATATTGCAGAAAAATAAAGAACACAATGGCATAAGAAAACAAGAAAACTTTATTGATATTCAAAAGTGTTACAAACGGCGCTTAGTCGAGGTTACAAATCACTCAAGCACTCTCTTCTCTCGATTACAATGACATCATTCCATACATTACATCCCTTTATACAAAAGTAGCTCAAAGCACAATCGATACGGCTCAAGGCATCGAACTCCAGATTTCTGGATTCTTGGGATGAGGCAAGGCTATCACTTCCTCGGACGATCCAACACCTGTAAACAAGTAAACTGTTGGTGGGTCAGCACTTTGGAGAAAATACCGGTGAGTATAAAATCAACGAACATAAACAACACTCCCTGAAACCCACACTAAGTAAGCATGTAGCAAAATATTACATTACTAGTGATCTTGCTACTTTTACCTATGTTCATTTCATGCAGCTCAGGATTATAGTCAATTTACATCTTTTGGAAAATATAACTTTGAAACCAGTTTGCATATTCAATACATACAAGCAAGCTATAGAGACAGTGTTCTATTGTGTAGTGCGCAACATGTATTGTGAGCCATATTCGATCTCTAGAAATAAAAGTTATCTCTAGTGGACTGTTTAGCTCAAATCAAGACAAGTGTAACAAGTGGATTATACAATTCAATGCAATAGGGGCAGCATCATATTCAATGTAAAACAGATGTATCACATTTAACATAAATAACTAAGGGACATAAGGAAATATAAGTGATCACTTATTCAGTAATCATTACCCATGGCCGAACGGTTATCCCTGCAGCAAACATACAAGTTAGCAACATATGCATATATTAAACAAGGTTCTCCTTACCTATCTGTCTCTGCATCAAATAGTTAGGTATGCAAGAAGGTTAGCCTAGCATGAGCCCTGACTACATGATGGTCCCCTCCACGGGATTAGCAAGTGGGACGTACAAGCCCATCTCACTAATGACAAATCGGCTAAAAGCTGCTGAAATACATGGTTGCTATACACTAAAATATGCTCAAAATAGCAGCCGAGACTCATGGTTCAGCACTACACTAAAAGCCATACCCTCCCGTAAATAAGGACTTCTAGCCTCAGGGTGTTTTGGATCTCTCCCAGGCCGAACGATCCCTAGTGCCCCAGGAACCGCTCGAGAGATAAACCTTGTGCACAAGTTGTAAGACCGATACGTGGATGCATTTCTATCAGATAAATACCATATGATGCACATGATCTAGAACAAGCAAGCAAGCGTATATATCAAGCTATAAACCGGAGCTCTCAATACTCTTGCCTAATAGCACCACCCTCTCGTAAATAAGGACTTCAAGCCTCAGGGTGGACTATTAGTCTAGATGTACAAGTTTAAGCTATTCATACAGTTCTATCTCTTTACAAGCTATCAATGAAACATGTTCTAGCAATCTAGCTCTTTTAACAAGTAACAAGCAAGAACAATTCTATAAATCTAGCATACAATTATATCTCTTTAGTGCGATAGCGAACATGCAAGCAATCTATTATTAAAGCAAGCAAAGTAGTTATTCCACTATCTCTCTAGACAAGTATGTAGTTTTATTCTTGTTTAGCATTCGATGGAAACATATGAACTTCTTTTACTCTTGTTTATTAGCATGGCAACGGTTCGTTCAATAGTGGTGTCCGTGTAACTAAGCATGCACATTTCTATCTTTTCTTAGCATGACAATGGTTCTATCTCTTTTAGACAAGCATTCAAGTTCTCTAGTTAGGCAAACATATTCATTTCAATGACAAGCAATACTAGTTCTCTTATTAAGCATGCAGAGTCAGGTTCTATCATTCTTCTTATAAAACTATCTTCTTAGAACAAGCAATAGAAAACTCACATTCATTATTAAGACGTGCAAGAATCAGATAATGCAGTTATGCCCACTCACTAAGATCAATCGTCTTGTGTTTCGATCGACGAATACTTCGAGAAGGCTTCCACTTGAGCAAGCAAAGCGATATCTCTTGTACATAGTGCCTACGCGCAGCGGGATACTACAACCTTCCTGTCTCAACTGAGCGAACCATAAATAGTGAAGTACAATGAATTATGTCATACATTAAGTGATAAGCATTAAAACGAGACAACGAGTATAAGTTAGCATATAAGCATGCAAGCATTGTATTTGTGTAAAATATAAGCATAAGAAAATATACTGCATAGTCTACTTTTGAACATAAGCCCTTACATTAGCACGGGTCTAAGGGGTAGTGCGAGGAGTGAAACCGTACAGGAACATATCGGACGACATAATCTATGAGACGAGCAGTGTAACATGTGAAGTAGTGTACTACGAAGAGTATATAATGATCTTACTCGAAGCATAAGCGGAGTCTACTTTACGAAGCTAAGGTAGCATGCGATGGTCCAACTATAAGCCAAGTTTTATTTTTATATTCTAACACAAGCAATACAAGATGAGATTATTCTTTAGTTAGGTGCGTTGTATTCTTTATTAGTAAGCAAGGGGTGATTCACCTAGCGACTAGCACGTATCGTCCATATTTTTAAGTGTGCAGGCTAAGCAAAGATAAGTTCATCTTAGCCACCCACCTTAGCGATGATTCGTCTCGGTCGAGCGATACTCCGAGCGCGCCTTTGAAAGTCTAAGTTTGAACTCTTGAAGGGCCAAGTATGGAATCCTTTGCCTCAAGCGAGTCTTCTCGTTGAGCAAAGCGGGTCGGATCGTTGCACTAGCGTCGTTTGAAATGGCTCTCCGCTTGAGCGAATTGGGTCGTTACAGCCGTCATGGTATGATGTGAAGATCCTTCTATATGGAGTGGCGTGATACGATGCCCCCGTGTCCATGACCCAATCGCCATCATGACACATGCCACAAGGTTCCTCTGCGTCGGTTGTTGCGATGATGAGATCTCCCATAACCGTGAGATTCTCCTGATCATCTTTTTCTTTGGCCTTCTCAGCTTTGAGCTTTATGCAGTTTCTCTTGATATGACTCGCCACAGTGATAGCAGCCTTCCTTGCGGTCCACAGTCGCAATATCTCGAGAACTCCCCCCTATTCTCGCTTGTGACTTGGGGCTTCCCTTCCCGTAGGAAGCCACCAGAGCGGAGTCCTGCGACGATTCCACTTGCTTACGCCGGATCTCCTCGTTCAACAAGCTGCTTTTGACTTCCTTTACCGTGACAACTCCATCAGACACGGAGTTGCTCACCGACACCACCAATGTCTCCTAGCTTTTCGGCAGAGAACTCAAAAGCAAAAGGGCCTAAAGCTCATCATCAATCACCTTCTTCATCGCAAACAACTGATTGATAATACCTTGAACCTCGTTCAGATATTGTGCCACTAGGGCACCCTCCGTGTACTTCGAGTTGACGAGTTGGCCAATCAGAAATGCCTTGTTGCTAGCTGTATTTCTTTTGTACAATGAATGCAGCTTCTCCCACAATAATTTTTTCGAACTCTCCGTGGTGAAACACCGAGTCGTCCAGCCATTAGCGGATGAATCCAATGACCTTCCGATCCAGTAATTTCCAGTCTTCAACAGCTTTGTCTGTAAACCCCCTCACCCAAAATAGATATTTTGTGTATATTTTATATTATTATATTTATTATAGATATTGAATTTCTTTAAAGTATTCTCTTAGTCAATTAGCAAATGAATTTCTTGATATATATTTACTTATATAAATATTTATTTAGAATTATTTTTAGGTTATTTTAGATTTTTGAAGATTTTTCTAGAATTTTTAGGTAATTAAAACATAGGGAACGTAAATTTCTAGGACTTCTATGATCTACTTTGAGACCATACTTGCATGTTATTCCTACCAAATATTTATTTTAGGTTAAAATATTTAATTATATTTTTTTTATAATTTATTTAGAATTTTAAGAAATTTATTTAGATTTTTTGAAATTAATTAAGATTTATTTGATTATATATAGTCTTAATATTAGATAGATGTTAATTTAGTGTTAATAGATATTAATAAGATTATATATAAATTATTTGTATTATCTTTAATTATATTTAAGATTATAAATTATTGAGATAAATTTAAACTAAATTTTAAATTAATTCAAATCCTGAGCCTACGAGAAAAATAACTTCATGTATATCCTATCCTTATTTAAACTGATCCTATTCATATTCAAATTAGTCAATCCTAGTCGTATTCAATTAAGTAGTATCCACCATTATAAATACCTCGTCTTTCATATTTTTTTTCCCAAATTTACCTCTTTTTCGTCCAAAAAGGAGTCAAAATTCGTCATAAATTCAGCCTTATTTTCTAGTATGTTATGACGACTTTAAAAGACGACATCTCCTAGCTTCGGACTCCAAACACGATCCAATTTTTTTTGTTAGAACCATATCAAGGTTAGTTTTCTGAATATATAAATAATTTTAATAATTTCAGAACCTATTTTTCTAGAAAATTCTAAAAGTGCCAGTTGTCCGAAATCAGACGCGTTTTGGTATTTTCGAGATTTCGGGAGATCCCGAACTCGGAATTATAAACCGTTTGAAGTTTCGGAAATCTGACATGATGAACTTCCATAAAAGAATTTTTATATAATTTAAAATATAAGTTTATTCTACTCTAAAATTTGTGCAACGTAGACGTAAATAGAAAACCACCAAAAACTATCATCTGTGCGCCCTTGTGGCCATAACTCTTTACTGACTTGTGATTTTATGAAACCGTCTATTCCAATGTTCATGTAGCATTGAAATATATAGGATTCCATACATAAATCTAGGATTTGAGTTGGTTGACTTTTTGGTCAACAGATTGCCTCGATTTGCGTGCCACGGATCACAAATCCTTAAAGTCGACTTTCTTTGGACCAAAATTAGAGCTTAACAATAAAATTAGATTATAATAAGATTAAAATACTATTTTAGGTTATTTTATTCAGAATTAAAATAGATTAAAATGGAGGAACATATTCACCCACTTTTGTAACCTAACTTATTTAATTTATGTGACGGGTAGATCGGATTGAGTTGGGACTTCATTCTTTTTCAGATCAGGCAAGATACATTGCCAAATTTCTTACAGTATTTTGCATGCTTAGTATATTTTTGTATATTTATTGTATTTCTGTTTATTTATTGCATGTGTAGTTCCTTTCAGTCATTACTATATATTAGATATGTTGACACACACTTGACACTTAGTATCATGAGAGGACAATCATTAGGCGTATGGGCTTTTAACCACTCTGGTAAACCGTAGTATATAGCTCGCACTACGGACGTATGTCGCGCTGGTCGTTACCCCCGCGGTATGTCGATTTCTGGAGTCTCGTCGGTCGCTACCCCTACGGTATGTCAATTTCTGATGTCCACTGACGTGTGTGTGAGTTGTGAGGTAGATCGAGTAGCCTACCCTTGCCCATACGTCAAAAAGTTGTCCTCATTGCATTCATATAGATTGTCTTGTATAGCGTACTTATATATTTTTAAACATTATGCATGTTTACTGTATTCAAATTGGCTTCTTCTATGTATCTTGTTACGTCCCTCTGAGGACCTAGCCCTTCCAGGTGTATCTGTTTTTGAGTATTCGCAGGAGCACATATTCGGATGGTTACATATGTTTCGAGGATGTCTTCTCTTCGAGCCCGTGATTGATTGCTGGTATTCTTATATTGTGTTTGTTGTGTTGCACTTTTACATTTGAGTTGGTAGTGGATTTGTTTCCATCCAACTAGCATCTTTAGATACTTTGTATTGAGATCTAGTTTCATAGATATCGGTTTTATTTATATTTGATTTTCCGTGGATTAGATTTAGATTATACCCTGTGACTTGTGATAGATTTATACCACTTGTGGATTTGATATTCATATTACAGCGTACGTATGGGTTATGGTTTCCATATATTGGAGTTGCCATATCCATGCGGCTGGCATGCTTACGTGTCCTAGTCCTATGTATTTTGGGACTGGGGCGTGACATTGTCTGATGGCTTAGCATTGTCGTCCTCCGACGGACCATGCAAGTCCTTGCACCAAAGTAGATCCTCCATCATTGGCTTCCAAAATACCCATTTTTCTCTGTGAGGGTGATCATACGAGTGTTCATCTGCTCCGTAGACATAGTTGTCAGAACCAAAATCAGTACCTCTGATACCAGATGTTGTTATCAGACTATCAGACCAGGGCTCTGATACCAGACGTTGGGAATCGGACAGGCCCTACAAGCGTTTCAACACCGTGTCTAAGAGTGCCCGCAACAAAAATTTTATGCCAACCCACCTGAGATAACCAACCCTTGTCTAACGAACACCAAGCATAGATAAAGACAAGTATATGGAGGTGACTACGTCACCTGGACAAATTTTAATCTTTATAGCTTAGGTGAAATTACAATATTGACAAAACTAATGTTGAACACTTTGCCCTAATAGGTTCAACTCTCTCACCACTCTCAAGAAGAAAAGAAAGAGATTACAATTGAAATCGCTCACCAACCCGTAGCAATTTTCCTAACTGAAGTTGACGACTCCTCGATTAGATCTCTTATTCCTTCTATCTTAGATGGCGAAGTCCTAAGAGCAAAGCACGGACTTTCTCTTAGATTTTATGTGGACAAGCACCCCGAATCTCTAAATTATGCTATATTTTGTGCCTCCACCCTCCTCCTATATTTATAGGATGAGAAATCATATTTTAGGTCATAATATGATTTCCTTAATAGAAAACCTTAAAATAAGAATTATATTCCACCTAAAATAGCCCAACACCAATTATGGACGTCCAAATATGGTCAAATTAAATATTTGATACAAATTTAAAATCTAATCAAATATTATATTTAATGTAGATTTTTAAATTATATCAAATCAATTATTCGACCATATTTGGGTTCCAAAATTCACCAAATCCAGACTGGACCCCAATAGATAGGACGGAGGAGTAGGGGGGACGACGACGACGAAGTAGGATAGCCAATATATATATACACACACACACGGCCGTTGTGAATCTCGGATCTTATCTAACGAGCCGGATTTTAACGTGCCAAACATGAGAGCTTCATGATAGTTGGCTTCTTAACGCAGTTCAGATATGTTGTCCCACTATTTCTGTCCTATTTTATATTTTCACATTATTACATGTGAGTCATAGTCGATATAAAACAAAAAAGAAAGAATAAAAGCATAATATGAGATAGAAATAGTGGAACAACAGATCTGTTCTTTTCTTAACGACCGGAATAGCTCTCAAGATCGTGTTCCCGAGAGTTTGAGCTCGGTTCTTTTCGGCGAGCACTCGGCTCGAGCATGAAAACAAGCATCATGAGCCGAGCTCAGTGCCGTAGCTAAGTAAGAAATGCTTAATAAAAGTTTGGCGCAGGTTCTCACCCTATCCTTCCCTCCCCTTTGGTACTCAAAACTATATCTAAGTAACCGGCTACAATAGGTCAGCTGATGTCGGCCCACTACTTTTTCCCTCTTCCATTCCATTCCATTCCATTCCAACTCCACCGGACCCTAATAAACTCCAACTGACTATAAATACCCCGACTTTCAAACTTTGCTGGTGCCCAATTCTTCTTCTTGTACTACTTTTTTTTTCTTTCTTTCTTTCTTCTTCTTCTTCTCCCTCTTCTCCCTCTTTTATTTTTCATACCAAAGGTGATGGCAGATCGCTCATCCAAACTGCAGCTGGAAGCCAACATGTCCAGGTGTTCCAGTTCCAATTTGTTGACAAGATCCCCTTCTTTCCGCCCTACCAACGCGTGGGACACACAGCTGGTGGTTCAGTTCGACGGAGGCGCTGCCAACAAGATTTGTTACTGGATTCCTGGACAACCAGGTAATATATATATATATATATATATATATATATATATATATATATATATATTCTCGTACGTGGATCTTAATAAGTTAATATTAGTAAGATTATATCTTCTCTTGGGGCTTTAAAGAAAAAAAAAATCTCTCTGAAGTTTTAATTTTGGAGGAACCCCCCCCCCCCCCCCCCCCCCCCCCCAACTTCTGGAGCTTAAATTCTAGGAAAGTTCAGTTTGAGATCTTGTCTTTATCTTCCTATTTGAGCCAGTTGGAAAATTCCAAGCTTCTATTTAGTTAACTAATAAACTCCATCAGTTTGATGCTCTTCCTTTCAAAATCTCATTTTGGATAGCTTTTTTTTTTTTTTTTTCATCCAGTGGTGTGAACTAATTATACTACAAGCAAGTACTTCTGTTTTAGTCTTTAGATTCCAAGTTTACTCTTAAAAAATTACTTCATGAAACTTTTCATTCTAAATATCCTTTTTAGTAGTGTATATATTTTTCTAATTATTCTTTGTGATTGAGAATTTTAATTCATATAATTGTAGCTCCAAGTCTTCTGATTTGGTCACAAGTATTGTTCCCTTTCTTGGATTTTAGTAGCTAGTACTATATACTAATTAACCGATATTCATATCAGTACAACAACACGATCAACATATTAAATTCACTGGATACATCACACTAATTGCACATATATAATCCAATTCTCTATTCCGCGTGGATATTTTGTCAAACTGAATTGTCAATGGAATTGTATGTCTCAGATGCATAACTGATTTCAAAGGTGGTTCACAATATACTAATATTGCCTTTTACTACTAGTCTTTCCAATTTCTTGATGTGATCCAATTGATCTGTATTCAAGAAAGCGGCAGCATATCGAGAGTTTGTAACCCTAACATTTATGATCGCATTGTAGATTGTAGGCGTATGATCTCCATCTTCTTGGATGGGTTAATTACTGAATGTCTATTGCATACATATGTCAACAACTAATCAGGTGTTTGGACTGTTTGTTATGAGGAAAATGCTTCAGTCCCAAGACTTGTGATGGAAATACTTCATGATGACGAGAATTCCTTGGTTCATTCCGAAACTGATCCTGAAATCGACTCTCCTTGTTACCAAGGAATATGTGCTTCTCAACAGTCACTGATTCAAGGTCAGTGCAACTATAACCCCTAATCTTTCTTTGATCTGATTTAAGGCAAAGATCGATATATAGTATGGACTAACTATTTTATCTTCTGTATGACTTCCCTCTTGGATGGGTTACTGCTGAACGTATTCATCGCTTATGATGACAAAGATTCGGGCGCTTGGACTGATTCTTATACTGAAAATGCTTCATCCCCAAGATATGTGATGGAAATTCTTGATGGCAAGAATTCACTGGATCATTCTCACTCCGAAATCATTCCCCTCGTTATGAAGGAACAGGTGCCTCTCAAGTCACCATTACAAGTAAAATTTTAATTCATAGAATTCTAATTTCAAAATTCAAATTGTTTGGTTGCACACAGTCGATCTATTTCCTTTCTTTGTTTTTAGTAGGTTATTCTTCTTTGCTATCCATATGAGTACTGCAAGATCAGCAAATATATATGATCGATGTTCACTAGATACAAATTTGTTTCCGCACATGCTCATAATCAGTTCTCTATTCTGTTTAAACAACATCAAATTAATGGATTATTTTCTTTGAAATTCTATTTCTCAAACTCATAATGGCCAAATGAGAAAATTTTACGAATTTATCTACATATCCCAATTCATTAAACAAGGGAAAAAGTAGAAGATAAATTTTGGATCCTTCCTTTAGTTGTCTTATGAAACTAAAGGTAGTGAAATTGAACTTTAAAGAAATGCATTTCTTTTCCCTTGCAAATTTATAACTGTTTAAAACTCACCAGAAGCTCATCTTTAATTATAACCCGTGATATTTATATTATATGATTGCACTGAAGGTCTGTTGGATGACTTGCTGCTTAGTATTTTTTTCAATGGATAGGTGCTGCTCAACCTTCACCATTCATTAGTATTGATATATAATAATGTACCACAAGGTCCCAATGATTTGGTTCAAGGCTAATCCGTAGTCTTTATTTATGATCTTATTGGAGAGATTGATAGTATGCAGCACCATTTTATTTTCTTATATATTTATGATTTCCTTCTCGGATGATCATTACTGGTGAAAGTTTATATGATGATAATGATTCAGGTGTTTGGGCTGAATCTTATGAGGAAAATGCTTCATTCCCAAGAGCTGTGATGGAAAAGCTTGGTGACACGAATTCACTAGATCACTGTCAACAGTCATCATTCAGTACTATTGGAGGAACAAATGTTAATATATCTTCTCAATCACAAGGTCAATCCCAATGATGGTCACAATATTGCACTTATATAATTAATTTAATCCTACTTGAGGTACTGATCATATTATTGAATGGATTGGTTCATCTGTTCTTTCAGGCAACCCTTTGCCATTGGCGGAGAATGAACAGCTAATTGATGAGATACTGGGATGCGTATGCGAAAGGAACGGTGAACCATTGAAGGATGTTAGAGTTATTTTATTTTATTATTTATCATATGAGGGTATAATAGTAATTGTGGGTGTATTGCATATTTATATAAATAGACATGAGATGCAACCTAGGGTTTTAGGCCCTTGCAATCTCCTTTCTCATATTCTCTCTTCTCCTACTTCTCCTTCTCCTCACCATCTCCAAACTTCACTTGGTATCAGAGCATATATTTGTAAGTACTGTACATCTCATCCCTGACAGGGCCGATCGAACTTTTCATGATTCGCCTACTTTTCATGATTCGCCGTTCGTCGTTCGCTGTTCGTGGTCGTTCGTGGTTCGTTTATGAGATCTAGGGTTTCTACAGATCTCCGTTGGTTATTCGTCATCGGTTGAGGTTCGTTGTGAGATCTAGGGTTTCAAAGATCTCGTCTTTCTGTTGCATCTGCAAGTATGGTGGGGACCGAATCTTCTAGCGAGGTTAATAGTGGTGGTGGTAGCGGAGGTGGTTCTCCTTTTACTGTTATTCATAATGATGAATTGGGAAAGTCGATTACAGCGGTGAAACTGAATGGTGCGAATTATCTTGCCTGGTCCAAGTCTATCAAAGTGGTGTTAAGGGCGAAGAAGAAGTTGAAGTTTTTGACCGAAGAACCCCTGCCTGAAACGTCCGCTGAGTATGAAGATTGGATGAGTGCAGATGCATACGTTATGTCATGGTTGTGGCATAGTATGGAACCACATATCGCTGCTAATGTTCAGTGGTGTGAATCAAGCAAACAGATTTGGGCATCTCTGGAAGAATCTTATTCGCAGAAGCGAAACGTTGCCCGTATCTATGAGTTGTACGAGTTATTGTTCAATACAAAGCAAAATGGGAAGCCTGTGAATGAATATCTGGCTTCAAAGAAGGCTTTGTGGGAGGAACTGCTTCAATATCATCCTGTTACTACTGATTTGAAGGAAGCTCGGAGACAGAAGGAAGAGTTTCATGTTTCACTCATCCTTGCCGGCTTGGATCCTGCGCTCGAACCTTATAAAGCTCAAATCCTTGCTGGAGAGCAGTTACCTACGGTGGCAGATACTTTCTCCCGTCTCAATCGTTCCTTTCTGGGACAGAGTTCTGTGGTGCCGAGTACTGACTCTTCTGCCCTAGTTTCTAGTGCTGTT
Source organism: Iris macrosiphon (assembly GCA_036927795.1). NCBI lineage: Eukaryota > Viridiplantae > Streptophyta > Magnoliopsida > Asparagales > Iridaceae > Iris > Iris macrosiphon. Next base: position 43,886,870 of record JAYESA010000019.1, on the reverse strand, counting down.
GGTCGTGGTGGTGGACGTGGTATTGGACGTGGCGGTAGAGATGGTGGTCGTAGTTTTGGTCGAGGAGGAGGCCGTGGTGGTAGAGACAATGGTCGTGGTGGTGGTCGCGGTGGTGGTGGTGGCCGCGGTGGTGGTGGTGGTGGCCGTGGTCAACCACGAAAGTGTAACTATTGTGGAATGCTCGGTCATGTAGAAGACTATTGTTGGGACAAATGGGGCAAACCAGAATATGCACATCAAGTCCATGATGAAAATATGCAGTCCCAGGACACCACTTCTGCTCCCAGAGATGATACTTCGAGTTTCAATCAGACTTCAACGTCCGATACCTCATCTCTATTTCAACAGATCCTCCAGAAGTTGAACGCGCTTGCTAGTACCACCTCCCAACCTACTGCAACCATGGCACATATAGGTAATCCTGCTTTTGTGGCAACCCAGTCACCATCCACCTCTTGGGTCATCGACTCAGGAGCGAGCTCTCACATGTCTGGTATAACATCTATCTTTCATAATCGTAGTTCCATGAAACATAATATTATCTTGGCTGATGGGTCTACTCGTCCTGTGCTTGGGAAAGGTGTCATTCACCCTACTCAATCACTATCATTATTTGATTCATTATATGTGCCTAATTTTCCATTTAATTTGTTATCTGTGAGCCAGTTAACCAAATCTCTTCAATGTTCTGTGACATTTTCTCCCAATTCGTGTATTTTTCAGGACCTCAGGACGAAGAAGACGATTGGTTCGGGGCATGAAAAAGATGGACTGTACTACTTGGATCTACCTGGAAAGGCCTTCACTTCTGTTTCTACTTCTCCGTTGCAGTGGCATTATCGTTTGGGACATCCGTCTTTGGCTAAGTTGCGTCAAGTTGTTCCTAGTTTGAGTCATGTATCTAGTCTTGAATGTGAGGCTTGTCAGTTAGGCAAGCATCACCGTAGTTCCTTTCCTCGTCGTAGTGAGAGTCGTCAATTAGAGTCTTTTGATCTTGTTCATTCTGATATTTGGGGTCCGTCTAGAGTCAAAAGTCCGAAAGGATTTCAGTATTTTGTTATTTTTATTGATGATTATTCCAGAATGACTTGGTGTTATTTAATGAAAGAAAGATGTGAGTTTCCAAATGTGTTATCTGCCTTTTATAATGAAGTCTATGTTCAGTTTAATAAACGTATCAAAATTCTGCGTTCTGATAATGCTTTGGAGTATACTCAATCTTCTGTGAACAGTTTCTGTGTTGATCGTGGTATGATTCATCAAACCAGTTGTGTCCACACCTCTCAACAAAATGGTATAGCCGAACGCAAACATCGACACATTTTAGATGTGGCTCGAACTCTCCTGTTCAATATGCATGTCCCCAAACATTATTGGGCAGATGCCGTTCTTACTGCATGTTATCTTATTAATCGCATGCCATCATCTGTATTAAATAACAAAGTTCCATTTACTATATTACATACAGATGTCGCACCCTTTTCCTTATCTCCTCGAGTGTTTGGCTGTGTCGCTTTTATTCATAACTTGGAACCTAATCGAGATAAGTTGGCTCCTAGATCTCTAAAGTGTGTCTTTCTTGGTTATCCCCGTACTCAAAAAGGTTATCGTTGTTACAGTCCACAGTCACGCAAATATTATGTCAGTGCGGATGTTACATTCTTTGAGTCTACCCCCTTCTTTCCTTCAGGAGACCGTGATATTCCTTTTACAACAGATTTGATATCTTCCATACCACTTCCGGTCATTCCTGAATCAATTTCTGTCTCCATTCCCCATTTACAGGTTTATCAGAGATCCAAGGACAGGCCAGTGGTTCTGCAGAATTCAGCCTTCAACCAATCATCTTCCGTGCCTGAGGTTTCTGCTCCCATCATCACAGATCCAGATGATCTTCCTATTGCTCTCAGAAAAAGACAACGCCTTTGTACCACAAAGAATAAGCATCCCATTTCTAACTATGTTTCATTACACCGTGCTTCATCATCTTTTCATGCATTTGCTGTTTCATTGTCTTCTACTTTTATTCCCAAAACTTACAAGCAGGCTATGTCATCTTCTGGTTGGAAAAGTGCAATGGATGAGGAGATGTATGCTTTACATCAAAACCAGACTTGGGAGCTTACATCACTTCCTGTTGGAAAACAAACAGTGGGTTGTAGATGGGTGTACACTGTTAAATATCACCCTGATGGTTCTGTTGAGCGCCTCAAGGCACGGTTGGTTGCCAAAGGGTATACTCAGACATATGGCGTGGATTATATGGAGACTTTCTCTCCAGTGGCTCGGCTGAATTCAGTTCGGATTCTTATTTCTGTGGCGGTTAATCACCAATGGCCTATATATCAGCTGGACATAAAGAATGCTTTCTTGCATGGTGACTTACAGGAGGAGGTTTATATGGATCAACCACCGGGATATGTTGTAACAGGAAATAAAAGACTCGTATGTCGATTGAAGAAAGCATTATATGGACTGAAACAGTCACCTCGTGCTTGGTTTGACAAGTTCAGTTCAGTTCTCATTCAGTATGGCTTTCGGCGTACCACATCAGATCATTCAGTATTTTGACATTCTTCCTCAGCAGGTATTATCGTGTTGATTGTTTATGTTGATGATATCATTATATCTGGGAGTGATCATGCTGGAATTGTGGACTTGAAGGCCTACCTTAGTCGTCAGTTTCATACTAAGGATTTGGGTCTTCTTCGATATTTTCTTGGAATCGAGGTTGCTCGATCTAAGACAGGTGTGTATCTGTCACAACGCAAGTATGTTCTAGACTTGCTCTCCGAGACTGGGATGTTAGAGTGTCGGCCAGTTGAGACTCCTATGGATTATCATGACAAGCTTGATGCTGACAGGGGAGAGTTATTTGAGGATGTTGGATATTATAGACGTTTGGTTGGCAAACTTATATATCTTACTGTTACTCGACCAGACATCACTTATGCAGTTGGAGTAGTTAGTCAGTTTATGCATGCCCCTCGGCAACCACATTGGGAGGCTATCTCTCGCATTCTTCGATACTTGAAGGGTGCACCTGGAAAGGGTTTGTTGTACAAACCTTCCCAGTTGCTTACGGTGACTGGATTCAGTGATGCTGATTGGGCAGGCAGTCGCAGTGATAGGAGGTCTACTTCTGGCTATTGTACGTTTGTGGGTGGCAATCTTGTCACGTGGCGTAGTAAAAAGCAGAATGTTGTGGCTCGTTCTAGTGCAGAGGCCGAGTACCGTGCGATGGCTCATACAGCTTCTGAGATGATGTGGGTGCAGTCTCTTCTTCATGAAATGGGAATCATGATTCCTATTCCGATGGAGATGTATTGTGATAATCAGTCGGCAATGTTTATCGCAAGTAATCCGGTGTTTTATGAGCGCACGAAGCATATCGAGGTGGATTGTCATTTTGTTCGTGATTTGTTGCTGAAGAAACAGATTGTCACTCCTTATGTTCGGTCAGAGGATCAATTAGGTGATATCCTCACCAAACCACTTGCTCGTGGTCCATTTTCTGATTTATGTAGCAAGCTGGGCATGTCTGATCTCTATGCTCTTGCTTGAGGGAGGGTGTTAGAGTTATTTTATTTTATTATTTATCATATGAGGGTATAATAGTAATTGTGGGTGTATTGCATATTTATATAAATAGACATGAGATGCAACCTAGGGTTTTAGGCCCTTGCAATCTCCTTTCTCATATTCTCTCTTCTCCTACTTCTCCTCCTCACCATCTCCAAACTTCACTAAGGATATAGTCGATGAGGTCCTCCGCGTGGTGCAAAGAAGGGTAAGTTCTTTTGAATGCCCAGGTTCAATTTGTGAGTCATGATATTCAATCATAGCCCTAAATTGCAGGCTTATGTGAACATATCAGATCAACAGAAATGCATAGAATATAGTATGTGAACTGACCATTACATACATTTCTAACTAGGAAAACATCAAGTTAAATTTAACAGTCCACTAAGACTCTTTACTTGTAATGTTCATTAAGTAGTTTTATCCCATATCTAGTGCCATTAATTAAGAGTGTCACAGTGCATTATCGCTAACATATGTAATAGTAATTACTTCCATGCTTCTTTAATTAGTTGTTCTTCTCCATGGATCAACATTCATTATTTCCTCTTGTGATGTTCGCTTAGTCACAGATAGGCGTCACTAGTATGGGAGGGATGGCTCTGGAAATGCGCAGCACTACAGGAGGATCCAGTATAAACACTGAACATTTGAACACTTTAACCTCAGCTCTAAATGGACTAAAGAAGAAATTTCAGGTATCGAAAATCCCTAGATTTTAAAAGAGTGACTGACTATAGGGAAAATCTTTCTTTCCAGTAAGTAATATACGCATATTCTTCTATTAACCTTGTGCAGGATCGTGAAGAGTTGGTGGAGAAAATTTTTCTTCAGCAGAGAGAGAATCTGGAAGCCCTTTTATATGGGAATCGACAGACTCAGGTCATAACAGAATTGGCATTGAAAAAGCACAAGCATGAAATGGCTTGCCTGGCTAAAGATTTTGGAATTCTCAAAAATCAACTGGGAACAGGTTAATCTCTCTCACCAGTTACTAAACAGGGTCGGCCCAGGGATAAATCCGACAAGATTTTGAACTTGGATAACCTTTCTCTGCTTAGGACAACCCTCCAAACCTAACAAGACCTGCAGTAAGTCTGGGTCGCGGATGACCCAAGGACCAGTTCACAATAAGAGTCAAGGAGCAACCAAAATTAGCACCGATTAGTGTGGTGCCTCGTTCCCCCTATTCGGGGAGCGCGGCTAAGAAATACAAGTCAGTATCGTTCGATCGGGATAGATTGAAACAAGAACTCATTCTCGTTATGGATTTGCTTCTTCGGAATCGATTCCCATATTCAGTGGACCGTGTCCCCAGGATGGACTTAGCGGCAGAGTCAAGAGAGACATCTCCGCTGCATTGTTTTCTTGCCTAGTTTTCGCTGTTGCTTTGTTGCTTTCGTGCTTTGAGTTGGTTTTCGGATTTGTTGCATTTTCTTGAACGATTTCGATAGATTTTATTGTTTTCGTTCGTTGAACTGCACTTCAATTCCAAGATTGGAAAGAGTGGAAAAGGTATTGATCAGCTGTTCATGGCAATACAGGTGAACGAGCAGTAGGCGACGCGCGAGCGGAGTCTTAGAGCACCTATTTCCTTTCCTTCTCCAACCAACTAGTGAGTGGCTTATATTCGATTTAGTTGACCCTTCTTCCAAGTCTTCACATCTAAAAATCTTGTATTCTTGCTTGCCCGATCAAACGATACCAAATAATAACTAAAAGATGTCAAGATAAAAGGAATAAACTTGGATTATTATTGCTTGTCAATCAACTAGTGAACGGTTACCTTATTTATGCTAGTTCGTTCAGAATGTTCTATACATGCTTCAATTTTAGTTAAAAATGCATACTTCTTCTATAAATTGTGCAAAGTATGGAACATACCTTGTTGTGCAACAAATTGTTCAGGGAGACTATGCAAAATGAACCATGCAATGCTACTTGTCTTGTACTCTTGTTGCCTCAACTGCATAAATGATAACTTAGCCTAGACCACGTTCGATCACGGACAACTTGTGCACAAGATCATTATTCTTGTGGACGGTCGCTGGGGCACTGGCACCGATCCGGTCCATGCGGAACCTATTGTTTAGTCTTTTGTACTTGATGGGATGGCTTGCAGCACCCCTTGTACTTTCATGCATACAATTCTCGCCAAAGACTATATCGTCCATTATGGCATCAAGCCAGCGATCACCACATATATTTAAACCTGTGCAAACTAACTTGTGTCTTCGTGGCAGGGAAGGACATGGTAAGTATTGTGCAGGTGGTTCAGACGGGAAGGTAAATGTCACCGAATGGTGGCAAATTTATTTCAGTAAACTCTATATCATTGCTTGCTTATAAAATAAACTAAGGCAAGATAGAAAGATCACAAATAATATGTATGCTTCATATAAACAACGTGTTGATTGGTATAGTTGGGTTAGCTCGCCTTCACCAGTACATTTTGATACACTGATTCTCGTTGAAACAGGTTTCCCGCACCAAGGAGATCCTGCGAGGAGCTGAAGTCACTGCTCAATCCAGTCCAGCTGTCGGCACGTCCTGATCGTGCCATCTTTTGAAATATTTGAAGACAAAGTAGCAAGCAAACTTAACTCATGCAGCTCCGTAGAAAAAGTATCGTCCCGCCTGGAGGTCCCTTATTTTGAGTTTTAGTAAATGATGTAATGTACAGGACATCTATCTCATTTTGTGTCAATATTTTGTAAGCCCGTGCGGCAACCTTCTGACTCGTTCAAGAGTTTGTAAATAGATGTTCAATATTAATAAATGAGAACTTTTCCATGTTCCAACTTTATGTTTCATTTATCTGCGTACTCTGAATATGTGCTTGTAATGCAAAATACCTTAGCCTTGTGCGGTGCGCAACCTAGGCCCGCACAGAGCCACGCCCGGGGGACGACCATCGATTCCACAGAATCGGGACGTGACAAATTGGTATCAAAGCACAGCTTCAAGTTCCTTTGACCCTCGTATCGAAAAAGTTCCTTTAAGATTTATTCCCTGTGCAAACTCTTGAACTCGTTAGGCCAAAATAAGATACGTTCATACAATGAGTCCATAATACATTATGATCCTGATGTAATTTACCTTCTTTTGAAGGAATGGTACAAGCGCAATCATCAGTGCTAGCACTGGGCGAGACACAAGCCCAAGAAAGCAGTTCCGGCACACCGGAAAGTTCTCGGAGCTAGCGAGCTATGTCCCGTGTCGATCCTATTTAGTAGATGATGCAGATGTTAGAGACTAACCAACAAAGGGACGAGGCTCATTTTAAACGGGCTGAGAAGCGAGCAGAAGAGAAGCAAAGCAAGTTCTAAGACAATCTAGAAGCCTGGTTCGCAGCCCAACAAATGCAGGTAGATACCCTACAACAGATCGTGCAGACCTTGGCCTCAAACCAGTTAGCGGCAACAGCAGCGACACCGGTGGAGCAACCCACGCTTGAAGTCAAAATACCTCAAACTCTAAGGACGAAGGAAGTGATTGCCTTCGACTTTGCCGACTTCAAGAAGGTCTGCAACACGATATTTAAAGGGATTGAGGATCCAATCATGGCTCTAGATTGGTTAGCGGAACTGGAGGATCACTTCAAACTTCTAGAGGTACCCGAGTAGAAGCGTGTCATGTGTGCTGAACTACACTTTCGCTTGAACGCGCATGATTGGTGGGACGTGCATCGGAGATCTCTTTCAGTTGACGATGAAGGAGAGACGATCACATGGGCCACCTTCCGTGGTGCGTTCGAAGAGGAGTTCATACCCCCTCCCGTACGTCATCAGAAAGAGAATGAGTTCGTGCAACTACGCCAAGGAAGCATGACAGTAAAGCAGAATTCCGCCGAATTCAACCGGCTCGCCAAATTTGCAAGCTCCTATTTACCTGAACGAGAGAGTCATGCCAGACGATTTGAAGGGGGTCTGGCCCTGATATTCATGTGCACGTAGTCATTCCCAAGTACGAGACTATGCGGGGAGTCCTAAACCATGCCCTATCTCTTGAACCGTAGTATCCTCCAGTTGCTGTCGCCGCTGTGCATAGCTCCAATCACAAACGTCATAACAACGAAAGAGAAAACAATGCTGTAAAGCATCAAAATCACGACGGTCAATAGAAAGGAAATCCAGGGCAACCATGTACCTTCTGCAAGAAGTCGGGGCACGTGGCCAATAAATGTCATCTGAAACTTGGGTTATGCCTAGCATGTGGTGAACCAAACGATAAAGTGAGTACATGTCCGTTGCGCCACTCTGATCGTCGCTCTCAACATCCAAATCCTGCCTCTATACCCCAGGCCAATTGAGCTGCTCCTCAGCTAGAGCGTCGCCAAGCTCAAGGTCGGGTCTAGACTATGACACGAGAAGAAGCCCTGGCCTCGGACACAGTTGTGTCAGGTATATTACTTTTTAATAACATACTTGCACGTGTGCTATTTGATTATGGTACAACGCATAGTTTTATATCTACGAATTTTGCCGAAGAAAATAATATAGAAATGATACCATTGTATCTAGATCTAAGTGTTAGCACCCCCTCGGGCATAAAAATACCTGACCGTTCAGTATGCCAAAGTGGTTACGTCTGTATTGGAGGAAGGAAGCTATCGTTAGATGTTTTAGTCCTAGATGTTCAGGATTATGATATTATTTTGGGGATGGATTGGCTCGGCGCCTGCTCGGCAACTATCGAATGTGCAGAGAAGCGAGTCGTGTTCCGCCTACCTGGAGAAGCCAAATTCTGCTACACGAGTAGTCCAGCAAATAATGCGTCCAGGGCTTGCATGGTGATTTCGGCGATATCTGCTCGGCGGATGCTATACACTGGCTGCGAGGGATACCTAGCGTCGATTTAGGACACGCAGCTGAATTACGCAAACGTTGAGTCTTCTTCCGTTGTGGCGGAGTTCCCTGATGTATTTTTGAGCGAACTACCCGGCATGCCACCTGACCGAAAGATCGAGTTCACTATCGACACATTCCGAATACTCAGCCAATTTCTAAGCCTCCATACAGAATGGCCCCTGCTTAACTGAAGTAGTTAAAGTGCCAACTGCAAGAATTGTTGGATCGTGGGTTCATCCATCCAAGTGTGTCTCCTTGGGGCGCGTCTGTGCTCTTTATGAAGAAAAAAGATGTAATATTGCGACTCTACATCGATTATGTGGAGCTGAACAAGGTCACAATTAGAAACAAGTATCCTCTGCCCAGGATAGATGACCTCTTTGATCAGCTGCAAGGGGCAACGGTGTTCTCAAAAATTGATCTTCGCTCGGGCTATCACCAGCTGAAGATTAAGCCAGAGGACATGCCCAAGTCTGCTTTTCGAACCCGCTATGGACACTACGAGTTTTTTATCATATCGTTTGGTCTGATGAACGCCCCTGCTGCTTTTATGGATTTGATGAATCGAGTGTTCCGACCATTCCTCGATAAATTTGTGGTCGTTTTTATAGACGACATCTTGGTGTACTCGAAGAATAGGGATGAACACGCAGGACACCTGCGGATGGTGTTTTAAACCCTTCGAGACAATAAGTTGTATGCAAAGCTTAGTAAATACGTGTTCTAGTTGGACAGTATATCCTTTCTCAGGCATATTATTTCTGCAACGGGCGTCTCAGTTAACCCAAAGAAGTAAACTGGAAACGGCCTGAGTCAGCTAGCGATATTCAGAGTTTCCTTGGTCTGGCGGGCTACTACAGAAGATTTATTAAAGATTTTGCTAGAATCGCCTCGCCTCTGACTCAGCTCACTCGGAAGGGAGTAACATTCGCATGGACGGACGACTGTGAAGCTTCGTTTATGGAGTTAAAGCAGCGCCTCGTCTCAGCACCAATTCTTACCCTTCTAGACGGACCCGATGATTTTAAGATATATAGTGACGCCTCAGGCAAGGGATTGGGATATGTCCTAATGCAAAGGGATAAAGTGATAACCTTTGCATCGAGATAGTTAAAGCCTCACGAGAAAAATTATCCAACACATGATCTGGAGCTCACAGCGGTGGTGTTCGCACTGAAGTTGTGGCGCCACTACCTTTATGGTGTACCGTACAAGATCTATACGGATCATAAGAGCCTAAAATATCTATATACACAAAAGGATTTGAATCTTCGTCAACGGCGTTGGCTTGAACTTCTTAGAGATTTTGACTTGATGATCAGATACACCCCTGGCAAGGGTAATGTTGTAGCTGATGCACTGAGTCGAGTATTCATTGGAAGCCTGGCTAATAATGACAAGCTGCGTTGGGATATAGAAGCTTTGGACATTACACTTATAATTAGATACAAAAGGGGGGCACAAGTGGCTCAACTGCGCCTCGAACCCGACTTATTAGAAAAAGTCAAGAACGCTTAGAAGGATGACATGTTCCTGCAAAATATGCAAGGTCTTATCTCAGTAGGAAAGGCAACCGACTTTGTGGTAAGCACGGACGGGATGATCCAAGTGAAGGGGAGATTGTGCTTTCCAATCGATGCAGCCCTCAGAAAAAAGATACTCACGGAAGCCCATTATGCTATTTATACTTCTCATCCGGGTAGCACAAAGATGTATCGAGATCTCCGTACAACGTTTTGGTGGCATGGCATGAAACAAGATGTGGCATTGTTCATGCCGCAATACATGGCTTGTCATAGATTAAAGGCCGAGCACCAGAAGTCGGGCGGAGAGATGCAGAACCTTGCTATAACGGAGTGGAAATGAGAACATATAAAATGGATTTCATTGTTGGTTTGCCAAAGACACAACGGGGGAATGATGCCATCTGGGTTATCGTCGATCGACTCACCAAGTCAGCTCACTTTCTGCCTATCAAAAGTACTTGGAGCGCTGACCGCCTGGCTCAGATCTACCTTAACGAAATCGTTCGGCTCTACGGCGTACCCGTATCCATTGTCTTCGATAGAGATGGTCGATTCATATCGTATTTCTGGGAAAGCCTACAGTCAGCAATGGGGACAAAGTTGAAGTTCAGCTTCGCCTACCATCCACAGACAGACGGTCAAACAGAACGTGTCAACCAAATCCTCGAAGACATGCTACGACTCTGCGCCTTGGACTTGAAGACGAGTTGGGACATGCATCTACCGTTAGCCAAATTTGCATACAACAATAGCTTTCAATCCAGCATTCAGATGGCACCGTATGAGGCGTTGTATGGGCGAAAGTGCAGATTCCCGATCTGTTGGGATGAAGTCGACGAACGACAAATTCTTGGTCTAGAGCTCATGGAGCAAACCGTCCAAAAGATTCATTTGATCCGGGAACGGCTAAAGGTATCTCAGAGTCGTCAGAAGAGCTACTCAGACAGGCATCGACGTCCACTTGAGTTCTTAGAAGGTGATCGGGTATTTTTTAAAGTCTCGTCCATGCGAAGAGTCACCAGGTTTGGAGCAAAAGGAAAGCTAAGTCCAAGATTTATCGGTCCGTTCAAGATACTAAAGCGAGTCGCCTCAGTTGCATATCAGATTGCCCTACCACCGTCATTATCCGAAGTTCACGATGTCTTCCATGTTTTACAGCTTAGAAAGTATGTGTATGACTCGAGTCATGTGGTGGATCTTGATCAACTGGATCTTAAGGCAGACTTGACTTATGTTGTACAACTTGTGCAAATCTTGGATCGTAAGGAGAAGCTGCTTCAAAGTCGTTTGGTTCCTCTTGTGCGCATGCTTTGGCAAAATCATTCGGTCGAAGAATCCACTTGGGAGCTTGAATCTGAAATGAGGGAAAGTTTTTCTTCATTGTTTCCTAGTGGTATGTTCTATTCCTAAGTTTCGCGGACGAAATTTCCAATTAGTTGGTTAGGATGTGGTGCCATGTTCTCCCTATTCGGAGAGCGCGACTAAGAAATACAAGTCGGTATCGTTCGATCGGGATAGTTTGAAACAAGAACTTAATCTCGTTATGGATTTGCTTCTTCGGAATTGATTCTCATATTCAGTGGACCGTGCCCTCAGGATGGACTTAGCGGCAGAGTCAAGAGGGACATCTCCGCTGCATTATTTTCTTGCCTAGTTTTCGCTGTCGCTTTGTTGCTTTCGTACTTTGAGTTAGTTTTCGGATTTGTTGCATTTTCTTGAACGATTTTAATAGATTTCATTGTTTTTGTTTGTTTAACTGCACTTTAATTTTGAGATTGGAAAGAGTGAAAGAGGTATTGATCAGCTGTTCATGTTAATGCAGGTGAATGAGCAGTAGGCGACGCGCGAGCGGAGTCTTAGAGCACCTCTTTCCTTTTCTTCTCCAACCAACTAGTGAGTGGCTTATATTCGATTCAGTTGACCCTTCTTCCAAGTCTTCACATCTAAAAATCTTGTATTCTTGCTTGCCCGATCAAACGATACAAAGTAATAACTAAAAGTTGTCAAGATAAAAGGAATAGACTTGGATTATTATTGCTTGTCAATCAAATAGTGAACGATTACCTTATTCATGCTAGTTCGTTCAGAATGTTCTATATATGCTTCAATTTTAGTTAAAAATGCATACTTCTTCTATAAATTGTGCTAAGTATGGAACACACCTTGTTGTGCAATAAATTATTCAGGGAGACTACGCAAAATGAACCATGCAATGCTACTTGTCTTGTACTCTTGTTGCCTCAACTGCATAAATGATAACTTAACCTAGACCCTGTTCGATCACGGACAACTTGTGCACAAGGTCATGGTTTTTGCGGACGGTCGCTGGGGCACTGGCACCGATCCGGTCCGGGCAAAACCTATTGTTTACTCTCTTGTACTTGACGGGTTGGCTTGCAGTGTCCCTTGTACTTTCGTTGCATACCATTCTCGCCAAAGACTATATCGTCCATTATGGCATCAAGCCAGTGATCACCACGTATATTTAAACCTATGCAAACTAACTTGTGTCTTCGTGGCAGGGAAGGACATGGTAAGTATTGTGCAGGTGGTTCAGACGGGAAGGTAAATATCACCGAACGGTGGCAAGTTCATTTCAGTAAACTCTATATCATTGCGTGCTTGTAAAATGAACTAAGACAAGATAGAAAGATCATAAATAATATGTATGCTTTATATAAACAACGTGTTGATTGGTATAGTTGGGTTAGCTCACCTTCACCAGTATATTTTGATGTACTGATTCTCGTTGAAACAGGTTCCCCGCACCAAGGAGATCCTGCGAGGAGCTGAAGCCACTTCCCAATCTAGTCCAGCTGTCGGCGCATCCTGATCATGCCATCTTTTGAAGCATTTTGAAGACAAAGGAGCAAGCAAACTTAACTCATGCAGCTCCATGGAAAAAGTATCGTCCCGCCAGGAGGTCCCTTATTTTGAGTTTTAGTAAAGGATGTAACGTATATGACAACTTTCTCATTTTGTGTCAACATTTTGTAAGCCCGTACGGGAACCTTTTGACTCGTTCAAGAGTTTGTATATAGATGTTCAATATCAATAAAAGAGAACTTTTCTATGTTTCAACTTTGTGTTTCAATTTATCTGTGTACTCTGAATATGTGCTCGTTATGCAAAATACCTTAGCCTTGTGCGGTGCGCAACCTAGGCCCGCACCGCGTCACGCCCGGGGGACGACCATCGATTCCACGGAATCGGGGCATGACAATTAGGACAATCCAACCCTTGGGCGAGCCCTGCTTACTAAAGCACTTTACCTAAACCTCACTACCGTTAGGGAGTTTTGGTGAAGCAGTAAGGACCTTAACACTTTTAAGTCATCAAATATTCACTAACATTTGTTTTTATCAGAAGGAACTTCAGCAACTGCAAATGACACCCCGCAGCGTATTGGTGCAAGGGGGAGCACAGGAGGTCCTAGCACAGAGTATCGGCATTGATAAGTGACTTCGTAGCATATACCCCCTGCATCGTCTTTTGTCACGGACGGGGGGAGGGGGGGCAAAATAATGTGTGATGTTATTTGAAACCTTTTTTTAAAACCTATTGTGTGTCTTAATATGTTTGGACATGGACTATGGTTATTTCTGTGGTTTTATTTACTTGTTTTGTTTGGTCTGCCAACTTTACGTGGTTTTGTGGCTTGGAGACCTTATCAGTTTAAATTGTTATAATTTCTAAGGGCATTATTAGTAGTTGGGGCTCTCCAATACAATTTATGGTCCAAAATTATAAAAAAAAAAGGTAAATGTAGAACGGTTGAGTTTGTATAAGAATAATAGGAAATGGTAAAGTAAGCTCCGGTTCTAAAGATTGTGTGGTCAAAAATTAATGTGAAAAAAAAAATTATAAAATCTAGAATCTAGAAAGTTGGGCTTCAAATTGGGACTTACTATTCTATAAAATAGGTTTCTACAATCTATAATCTAGAAATTGGGAGGTCCAACCTATAGCTCCCATGGGTGGGATGAGACCCAAAATCTAGAAATTAGAACTAGGGATGAAACTTACTGTTCTACAAAATGAGCTCCTACATTTTAAATCTAGAATCTAGAGTATGGGATGTCTTTTTAATGATGCTCTAAGTCTGGTTATGTTGTGTTTCTTACATAATTGGTTTTATAATAGGCAAATGCTAAGAGACCCATCATTTTTCATCATTTTTTGATGTCCTTTTTTCTTCCGAAGAAAGTAAATTTTATTCAGGTCCCTTCGAGAGGCTACAACTCAGCTTGAAGGCTTACAACCAAATATATACAATTTCTAGCTCGAAGGCTCCATCCGGTCTGAATGTCTCATGCAGTCGTAGCCTCACCACACCGGCCCGAAGGTTTAGGATTGAGATTAGGGAGAATATAGTTTAGATTAGGAGAAGAGATTTAATTTGATCTAACTTTTTTTGAATTTGTGGATTCACAGAGGAATATTTGGTGTGAAAGAATGGTCGGGGTCGGGTTCCCTGTTCCGGGAAGGAGCATTAAAAATAATATTTTTTTTAGTTTTAGTTATTAACTTATTAACTTAATATTTATTGGTCTCCTTATTTCTTTGATTTGGTCTAGATATTAGCTAAATTCTTTATTTATTTATATATTTATTTATTTAATATGATATTTGTTTATTATTATTATTACTATAAAATAATTGTCTTATTATATTTTTAATTACTATTATTATTATTATTATTATTATTATTATGAATTATTGGTACGTCGTCCGTATACGTACTATTATTTATATATATATATATATATATATATATATATATATATATATATATATTCTAAAAAATTAGGGGAGGTTACACTACCTATGCAGAAACCAGATCCTCCCTAACCAAGTTTCCTACTTCGCGGTTCCAGCAAGGAGGTGGGGAGACAAATCCATCATCTTCGGCAGGGTTGAATGCCTCCGGTCATTCATCCCGGAGGAACAAGTGCCAGAATCCGATACAAATACAACTCTACTGGTTTAGTGGTCAAGCCAAATACCTCATCCAGAATATGGGTTATGATCTTAAAAGCAACCGAGGTTTGAATCACGGCAAAGGTCGATGACTGCCCTTGCGCCTCACCAATCCGGCAGGCAAATCCGAGGATTACTACCATAAGACCAAGCATGGCTTAGGGTATGTTACGCCTCCCACAACCCCCTAAGGCTTGGATGAAGAAGAGTTACACTCTCACTCTTCAGAGTCTACTTCTTGGGACTCCGACGTCAGTATCGGAGAGATGCTCAAGCAAACGTTGTCTGTCAATATGGTGTCAGCTGACCTTGAGGAAAACGATGAGGATCCACCGGAACTCTTTGAAGTAGAACCGTGGGCCCAATGCCTAGATGCATAATGGGAGATATGGTTCAAACAACGAGAACCTTCCACCGAGGACGTAGTCATACAAGTCAATATGGGCGATAAATCCTCCCCTAAACCTAACTTCATCAGCAAGAGTCTGACTGAAGAGGATCGGGAATCCCTGCTACATCTCGTTAGGGAATACTTTGATGTCTTCACCTAGAGATAAGAAGACATGCCGGGACTGGACCCACAAATTACGGTCCACAAGCTCACATCTCGTCGAGCGCTAAGCTGGTCAAGCAGTAGCAATGGCGGTTCCAGCCGGATATTATGAACGCCATCCAAGCTGAAGTCAACAAACTGATAGCTAGTAGCTTCGTTCGTGAAGAACAACATCCAGATTGGGAAGCCAACATCGTGCCCGTCGTCAAAAAAAAAGAGAAGATCTGGATCTGTATTGACTTCCGTGATCTGAATGCGGCCTGCCCTAAGAATGATTTTCCCCTTCCGATCACAGAAATAATGATCGACAACACCTGTGGCTTCGAGCGTATGTCCTTTATGGACGGATTCTCAAGCTACAATCAAATCAAGATATCTCCTGACGATCAGAAGCATACATCGTTCTGAACGTCGATAGAAGTATACTACTACACAGTCATGCCCTTCGGTCTGAAAAACTCGGGTGCTACATACCAGCGAGCTATGAGCACCATCTTCCGTGAGCATCTACGCAAGACGGTCGAGTGTTACGTTGATGACATCTCCGTTAAGATTTGCTTCAAATATGATCACCTCAGTGACTTGAAGATTGTGTTCGACCTCATGTGTATGCACCAGCTCAAGATGAACCCTACCAAATCTTTCTTAGGAGTCTTCAATAAAAAATTCATGTGTTTCATCCTAACTTCGAAGGGTATCCACGTAGACCCTGACAAGACCAAAGCGATCCTTAAAATGGGTCCACCAAAGAACCTCAGAGAACTTCATGGCCTTCAAGAAAGACTGGCCTACATCAGGAGGTTTATATCAAAACTCTCTGGACGTTGTTGGCCGTTCACTCAGCTTATGAAGAAGGGAGTCTTCTTTGTCTAGAACGAAGAATACCAATGCACTTTCGACGATATCAAGGAATACCTCATGAATCCCCCAGTATTGGTGGCCCCCATAGTAGGAAGAGCCTTCATGCTATATATCCGAGCAATGGATTACTCTTGCAGCGCTCTGCTAGCCCAAAAAAGTGATGCAGGTCACGAGAAGCCATCTACTATCTCAGTAGGATGTTGGCTGACGCAGAGCATAGGTACAACCCCATCGAGAAGGAGTGCCTTGCTCTAGTCTTTGCCATCCAGAAAACCTGGCATTACGCGGCAGGAAAATCATCCACATGATCTCGCAACTTAATCCCCTCAGGGTCCTTATGACGAAACCTAGAGTGCTCAGCTCTCACCTAGCCACATGGACAATGCTGCTGTCACCATATGACATGGTATTTGTCCAACAGAAATCGGTCAAAGGTCAGGCGTTGGCAGATTTTCTTGCAGGCCACCCGATGCCAGAAACTTCAAAACTCTACGAGGAGATCTACAACGAAGTCGGAGACTCTAACACCGTGACAAAAGCAGAAGCCGTTTGGCGAATGTTCTTCGACGGTGCTTCGAGAACAGGGCCCAAAGGCGGCATCGTCGCTGGAGTTGGGATAGCGTTGATCTCTCCATATTATCTAGTTATCAACCGCGCCTACTCCCTCACTGAGCCATGCTCCAATAATATGGAAGAGTACAACGCTCTCATCATTAGACTCCAACTGGCTAAACAAATGGGAGTTGACCACCTGGAAGCCTACGGTGATTCCAAACTGATAATCAACCAAGTCTGAGGCGAGTACGAAGTTCGGAACGATGACTTGATTTCCTACCACTAAGCCGTGCTTAGATTAATCACCACCTTCGAGGGGTTCTTCATAAAGCACGTCTCTCGACTGCGAAACATCGAGGCAGACGCCATAGCCGGACTCGCAGCCTCTCTAGCTGTTCCGGTCAATACTCATGAACTGATCACCATGATCGGTTGAGAGCTGGTATGCCTGAAGAATAACCTCTATCAGTGCCTGCGCTACTCAGTAGAGACGAGCGCTGACTCACAATACGGGAGACTTCCATTCATTTACTACGCAGTCTATGGAATTCTTTCAAAGAACCCAAAGGAAGCTACTTCGGTCAGAAGACATTACCTCCGGTTCTATTATGATACAGCTACCAAAATATTGTATCGTCGCTCCTATGACGGTCTTCTACTATGATGTCTATCGAATACATAAGTGAAGCAGGCTCTCCATGAGGCTCACAACGGGGGCTGCGGTGCCCATCAGGCAGGGCCCAAGCTACATGATCGCCTCCGCAGAATGGGCTACTATTGGCCGACAATGGTAGCATACGCCATTGACTACGCAAGGAAGGGACAAGGGTGCCAAATCTATGCTGACTTTATCCATAAACCCTCAGAGTTTCTACACCCGACCGTGGTGTCCTGGTCATTCGAAGCCTGAGGCATGGATATCATAGGGCCGATAAGTCCGCCTTCGGCTAAGGGACATTGGTTCATCTTGTCTATCATCGACTACTTCTCCAAGTAAGTGGAAGATGTACCATTCCCTGAAGTCAAGACATCCAATATAATCATCTTTGTCAAGCATCACGTCATATATCGCTTTGTCTTGCCACAAAGGATCATCCATGACAACGGTCTTCAGTTCGCAAGTCACGCGTTCTACTGATTTTGCGACAAAAATTGGATTCAAAATATAGCGTCAACCTCCTATAACCCGGCAACAAATGGTCAGGCAGAATCCTTCAACAAGACCTTTATAAGCTACTCAAAAAGTTTGAATCATCCAACAAACGCGACTAGAATGAGAAGCTGGGTGAATGCCTCTGGGCCTATCATACAACGATCTGTACAGCTATTGGCAATACGCATTTCTCTCTGATATACGAAAGCAAAGTGGTCCTCCCGCTTGAGATCCAAATTCCTTCACTCCGAGTAGCTCCCTCCAACTAATTAATCGTCGACGACAATCACTGCCGACGGCTATAAGAGTTAGAAGCACTCGACGAGAAACGTCTCTTAGCTCAGCAGCGCATTGAGCTTTACCAAGCGCGTCTCTCGGGGGCCTTCACCAAATGGGTGAATAAGAGGACCTACCAGGTGGGTGATCTCGTCCTAACCATAAGGAGGCTGATGGTTATGACCCACAAGATGACCATTAAATTCTAACCCAAATAGGAAGGCCCGTTCGTCGTAGAATCAATATTCTCCAACGGCACCTACCAGCTCACGAAATCCAATGGCGACTTGATCATGATGCCTATCAACGGCAAATTCCTGAAAAAATATTATGTCTAAGCTAGACTTGTACTCCCCTTATCCCCAGTCGAGCAATCAAGATGTATATTTTTTACACTCTTGGTTCTTCATCTCCGGCAAGTACCTATGTATAATATTTTCCATTCTTTACAAATTTTTGTAAAAGATATTATCTGTATCCAGGAGTCCTGAATACGCAATAGATGATGGATCCTCAAAGCTCCCCAGTGGAGCAGTCCTCAGGTCCACCTGCACACTCCCACCGGGACCACCCAATCTAATCTCTTTAGACGCTAGCCATGTTCATATTACCTCTGACCTATCGTCCTACCAATCTCCCCAGCGGAGCAATCCTCAGGTCTATCTTCATTCTCGGATGGGCCACACTCAGCAAACCACTCCTCAGTGAGTTTTTCGGATATTAGTTCACATCAATATTACCTCTGAACTACTGTCCTAACATTTTCCCCCGGCTGAGTTTTCCATGTCCATTTTGTCTCTGAGCAAAACTTTTGGGTCTTGGCTATCGATCATTACGTCCATACTACCTATGATATCTATTTCTATCTCCACTTATCACCCGTACTTACCAAGGTACGCCAGCGGTGCTGAGTCCACAAAATCTGCCATGTCCATATCACCTTTGGCAGGGCTTATCTTGAACCTATTATTTGCACTCAAGTGCACAAAAAGTAATGGGTCCACAAAATATATCATGTCCATACTACCTCTGATAGGGCTTTGATTCGAACATATTACTTGCACTCTCGTGCGCAAGAAGTAATAAGTCCACCAAAGATCCCCCAGCGGGATGTCCTCAATTGAAGCAAATAGTTCACGTCCATATTACCTCTGAACTGTGAGTTTCCCAAGTTTTTTAATCCAAAGAAAATAGCCACGTCCATATTACCTCTGGCTCATTTTCTCCAAAAATATAGGTATTGTACTTAACCTCTCGGTACGACTATCGATCAGCTCACGTCTACGTCACCTCAGAGCTATCGTCCTCACATCCTCTCCAGTAGAGTTTGTCATGTCCATATTACCTCTGAGTAAACCTTTCGGGTTTGACTATGGATTATCACATCCATATTACCTCTGATATCAATTGTCATCTCAACTTAGCATCCGTACTTAACTCTAAGTGCGCCAACGGTGTTAAGTCTACCAAACTTGACACGTTCGTATCACCTCTGGCAAGGCCTATTTCGAACTTATTACTTGCACTACAGTGCGCAAGAAGTAATAAGTCTACCCAAAGATCCCCTAGTAGGATGTCACTAAAAGACTGTAGTATTGTAGTACGTCCATATCACCTCTAGTACAATATCCAAAGTTCTTATGGATAATTCTAATAAAAGGGGAAAAGCTTTTTATTTCTTCCAAACGGGGAACTAAAAGCGAACTACATTTGAGGACTTACCAACGTCTCAATCAAAATAAAAGACAGGAAGGAACAACCATTGACGCTACTGATCGGTGCACAACTCTTCTAAGCGTCCTCGGAGACGGGCAACTCTGGCATCAATATGAGTTCAGACTCGCGCTCAGCTTCTTGAGCTACAGCAGCGGGACTATCAAGGTGAGCGTAAGACTGGTGCTTCTCCTCCATGCTTCTTATTCAAAGTATTCCAAACTTATCAGTTTGAAAACTTTAAAAGGGGTCTTATAGAAGCATAGAAAATCTGGATCCATGCGTCCAATAATCTTGTGCCCCATTCGACTCTGAAGAAACCAGGTCGCAGGATGACCATGCCACAGAAAAAAAGGTGCATCATTGCACTCCAAATATTGGCCATATAAAGGCCTGATAAAAGGATTATATTTGACACAGAATCCTAACAAAAAGAATTTTCTGAGCGCTTCAAAAATTGTGAGCACACTAAGCGACAAGAAGCTCTCATCAGACTAATAATGACTTTTGACAAGCGTGCAGCACCATATGTAGGAGAACCTATGCGGTCCAGACTCCATGCATCACATGCGTCTCTGGCCCTATGCGGAGTCTCATGCGTCTCTGGCCCTATGCGGTCTAGACTTCATGTGTTCCATATTGTATTATAGCCAACCTCGAAAAACGTGTACCCCTAGGCGAAAAACAGCGTCCAAGTGGGCGCGAGCAGACCCAATTCTGGTATCGCAGAAAACTGCGGTGACCACCCATATTGTCGAGTTCGTATCTTCCACCACAGAGATCCGAATTCGGTGATTCTTTTTTATATGTGTAGAACACTTGACCTAGTTTATTTTCTGTTAAATAACCCTATATTATTAGCTGTTGTGGACAGAATTAAATTTGTCACAAAACTATACGAACCCACTTTTTCCATATTTCCAAAAGTTGGAAAACGGAGCGCGCCCCGCCAAACGGGACCGCTCTGCCGTGTACCAAGTGTACCGAACGGTGCACGCAGCGTAACCGGACACGTAAAAATTTGTGGAGACTGATTCGGACGCGTGTGCGCGCCGGAATCAGGCCGTATCCGCGGACACACCCCGTGTCGCAACTTTTGTGGAACTCGCGCGTATTTTGTGCACGCTTGTCAGATTGCGACGAAACTTGCGCCACTGGACTCGTGGTAACGCGCTGGTCCTGTGACCCAATTTTCACGCAATTCTGAGACGGTTGACCAAATCGCCAATTGGCGGGCCCACAGTTGACTTTTGGGACAAAATTGTGTTCGGCCCATCGGAATCCACATTTGGACATACCGTTGGGTTCGTATTGACATCTAGAGTTGTTTGACCTATAGTTTGTCCCATTTAGAGACTGTTACCCTCGGCACACTTTTCGGTGCAAAGTAGGCCACACGTGGACCCCACTTTTGCCCGAAATTACCGTTTTGTCCCTGTGTCCAAATTGGACGAAAGGGATATGTTTTTTAGCTATTTTGCTCATTCCGGAGATGTTGGTGATGTTTATTTCAGTATCCGGAGATATTTGTTCGGAGTCCTTAGTTCCAGGTTCCGTGTCCTTGACATTTGGGCGCGTACACTTTACAGATTTCTTGCCAGGCAAGTATACCTTGCCATTGTACTGTATTTATATTCCATATGAGGCATGCATATTTATTTTCTGCTTATTTAGTTTATTTATTTTAACTGCTATATAAACTGCGCGTCCAAGGAAACTTGGGTGCAACGACGGTGTCGTCGTACTATGTTTTTATTATGTATATGCATTAGACCTACTTTATGAGACTACCCCATCTTCATGAGGCATTTATGTTTCATTGGCCATGACACTATTCTTACACGAGTGTGAGTCACATGTAGGACACGGACTTGCGTACGCGGCTGACCACCGGTACGTGTAGGTCGTACGACGGATAGGGATAACTGCCAATAGAAACTTTGTATGCTAGTAGACCTGGCGGTTATTAGAGGTTTATCGGGTCATGGACATGACATGCTTAGAGCATTGGGTGGGGAGAACAACAAGTAAGGCATTTGGGCTTCTTTACACTTTTTCTTCTGTAACCCGGAAGCTCCGCTGGAGATACGGGCGGTGATGACCCCTATACCACTTGGCGGGCCTCTGCCGTTCAAAAGACGACATGCCTTTGAGGCCCCTGGTTCTCCGAGAGAGTCATGCCAATCCCAATTTTTAGCCAGATAGCCCACTTGGTGGAAAGTTGTTCTCAAACTGCATTCACATAGATGGTTAGGCGACCCCAATGGATGTTTATTTTCAGTACTTTATTGGCATGTATTTTTTGTATCTTGTTACGTCCCTCTGAGGACCTGGTCCCTTTCCAGATATAGATGAGCAGGAGTACCCGTAGGAGTATGGACCTGGACCTGACGCGACCTATCAGTCTGAGGCGATCTTACCTTCTGACTATATGTGATTCATTGCAGCTGTTTAGAGATTTTAGTTGCTATTCTTTTCGAGACATTTATTCTTATATTAGAGTTTATTCTCTTCTCTCTTTAGTAGTTCATTATAGTCGAATTGCAGTGGATTTGTTTCCACCCGACTATCACACTTTGAGATTTCTATTTTGAGACTGCTTCTTTGATATTCAGTTATTGATTTCCATTATTCTATTATTTATGCTGTGGATGAGATATAGAACTGCGTGTGACTTGTTGTGACATATATTACCACAGTGGATTGGATATTCATGTATAGCATACGTGTGTATATGGTTTCCATATATTGGAGTTCGTATACATACGGCTGGCGTGTTACGTATTCCTAGTCCTACGTATTTTGGGACTGGGGCGTGACACTCTTTGTCCATCGTCACACCTCAGAATCAAAAATTTGTACTTAGATTGTATGTCTATGACCTCTTTGTACTTTCTTTACTTTGTTATTGAAGCAATCAATTTTAATGACGAACAATAGTCAGTTAGTTAGCTGGCTTCACCTCTTCCATTACAAGTTTCCACACTACTACCTGTCATCTCCTCTATCTCCTCTTTATTTCCCATACAACCCAACCCTTCTACATATTCTCCATCTCTACTTCTCCTCTTATTCTTCTTCATCTTCCTCCCTCCCAACTGCTACTACAATTGCTACTACTTTGTTGTTGCCGCAGCTACTGCTTCTGCAGCTGCTGTCCATGCACGACGTCGACCGTCGTGCGCAGACCGCCTCCGGCGACCGCCCGCGCACCGGAACACACGCAATAGATTATATAAAAATAATTCGCAATAGGAAGGCTTCTTTCATACCTTAACGAGCTAGCTATTTACTTATTTGATTATTGCGCAATAGTTTTCTTCCAATGCTGCACAAGCTTCAAGCAATCCACAATTTTCTTAGTAAGACAATTAAATTCAAAATTCTTAACATATAATAAATGAATAAAATTTGGTATTCAAGGCTTAAAATTTGTATAGACTAATTTATCCATGTTCATTATATGTACTATATACTAGTTTTTATGAAGTAAAAATAATAATTTTAGCTAGAACTAAATACTAAGGTTACCCTAATGTATGGTACATATGAAATACATGTTCTAACTAGATAATCCTAACGAGATATACCAAAATAGGTATAATTTAAATTTGGGAAAAAATAACTAATAAATTGATACAATATTAATTTACTTATTCAAAACTAGACCGAATGTAACCTAAAGCATTTATCCCTAATGATGTATAACTTCTTGTGGTATGTAATATTTTTGTTTATAATATATATTCATAATGGTTTTTATATTTCACATGTCTAAATCTATAATCTTCGTAGCTAATTTTAAAGATTTACCCTAGCGTCATCCGATAATAAATCTATTTATGTCTATATATCTCGATAATACATATTTCTACTAATACCACATCATCCAATTAAATATGTGTAATAACAATTTCCTTATGTCCTTACACTCATCTGTCATAGAAAAGAACACACATACACCCATATTCATGTGTATATATATGTATATATATAATTATGAATATACATGGTATATACGAACTAGTTAGTTATGGAGCTAATTAATAAACATATCTATAATTATTGTGTATCTATTTTGTATCCTACTTAGGGTGTCAAGATAAGTGTGTCCACATCATATATATATATATATATATATATATATATATATATATATATATATATATATATATATATATATATATATTAATTTGTTCCAATTCTTAAAATACTTATTGAATGAAATCCCTAATTCAACCCAAATGAAATGAAAAAAAATAAAAAGGGAAGCAAGGATAAGGACTTGCCTTTGCTTGAGCAACATAGGGTTCTTCCAAAGTTTCCAATTTGGTACTTAGTTCCTTCCTAATTTCCTATAAGGAGTTTAAAATTAAACTATACTCTAAATTAAATTTATAAAAAAAAATTAGGAAGGAATAGGAATTACCTAGGTTCAAGAAGAGGGAGGAGGAGTCGTGGAGTTTTGAGAGAGGAGGAGCCCGATGGTGTTGCGGGTCCAGCGGCGGTGGCGTCCGGCGACGACGGCGTGGAGCTCGGCGACGTGTGGCGCGGGTCCGGCGGTGTGCGGCAGCGGACAGCAGTGTTCCTGTTGGAAATGAAGAATGAAGGTGAAGATGACAAGTAGTGAATGACCTTGATGTTGGTTTCTCCCCCCCCCCCCCCACCCCCCATGGATTTGGTTTTATGCATGAAGCCCCCTTTACTCTCCAAGAATTAATAAAATCATTTTGTAAATTGATATTTACATCAATTTATATATATATATATATATCAAAAGAATTAGAAAAAATGGCAATTATGACAGAAGAGGACTATCGTTACTCTGGATATCGAAAGTTTGTCCTTGAAGTTTTGAGGATGAAACTTTTTATTGGTGGATAAGTATGTAGTGTCCAGCTCCGCGTAGGCACTATGTACACGTGATATCGCTTTGCTTGCTCGAGCGGAAGCCTTCTTGAAGTGTTCGCTGACCGAAACACAAGACGATTGATCTAAGTGAGTGGGCAGAACTGCATTCTCTGATTCGTGCACGCCTTAATAATGAATCTGAGTTTTCTACTGCTTGTTCTAAGAAGATAGTTTTATAAGAAGAATGATAGAACCTGACTCTGCATGCTTAATAAGAGAACTCGTATTGTTTGTCATTGAAATGAATCTTCTTGCCTAACTAGAGAACTTGAATGCTTGTCTAAAAGAGAGAGAACTATTGCCATGCTAAGAAAAGATAGAAATGTGTATGCTTAGTTACACGGACACCGCTATCGAACGAACCGTTGCCATGCTAATAAACAAGAGTAAAAGAAGTTCATATATTTTCATCGAATGCTAAACAAGAATAGAACTACATGCTTGTCTAGAGAGATAGTGGAATAACTACTATGATTACTTTAATAATAGATTGCTTGCATGTTTACTATCGCACTAAAGAGATAGAATTGCATTGCATGCTAGATTTATAGAATTATTCTTGCTTGTTACTTGTTAAAAGAGCTCGATTGCTTGAACATATTTCGTTGATCGCTTGTAAAGAGATAGAACTGCATAAATAGCTTGAACTTGTGCATCTAGACTAATAGTCCGCCCTGGGGCTTGAAGTCCTTATTTATGGGAGGGTGTAGCTATTAGGCAAGAGTATTGAGAGCTCTGGCTCTATATCTTGATAGATATGCTTGCTTGCTTGTTCTGGATCATATGCATCATATGGTATTTATCTGATAGAAGTGCATTCATGCATCGGTCTGACAACTTGTGCACAAGGTTTATCTCTCGAGCGATTCCTGGGGCACTAGGGATCGTTCGGCCTGGGAGAGATCCAAAACACCCTAAGGCTAGAAGTCCTTATTTACGGGAGGGTATGGCTTTAGTGTAGTGCTGAACGATGAGTCTCGGCTGATATTTTGAGCATATTTGAGTGTATAGCAACCATGTATTTCAGCAGCTATTAGCCGATTTATCATTAGTGAGATGGGCTTGTACGTCCCACTTGCTAATCCCGTGGAGGGGACCATCATGTAGTCAGGGCTCATGCTAGGCTAACCTTCTTGCATACCTAACTATTTGATGCAGAGACGGATAGGTAAGGAGAACCTTGTTTAATATATGCATATGTTACTAACTTGTATGTTTGCTGCAGGGATAACCGTTCGGCCATGGGTAAGGATCACTGAATAAGTGATCACTTGTATTTTCTTATGTCCTTTATCATTTATGCTAAATGTGATACATATGTTTTACATTGAATATGTTGTTGCCCCTATTGCATCGAATTGTATAGTCCACTTGTTGTACTTGTCTTGATTCGAGCTAAACAGTCCACTAGAGATAACTTTTGTTCCTAGAGATCGAATATAGCTCACAATACATGTTGCGCACTGCACGATAGAATAATGTCTCTATAGCTTGCTTGTATGTATTGAGTATGCAAACTGGTTTCAAAGTTGTATTTTCGAAAAGATGTAAACTGACTATAATCCTGAGCTGCATGAAATGAATATAGGTAAAAGTAGCAAGATCACTAGTAATGTAATATTTTTCCACATGCTTACTTAGTGTGGGTTTCAGGAAGTGTTGCTTCTGTTCGTTGATTTTATACTCACCAGTACTTTCTCCAAAGAGCTGACCCACCATCAGTTTGCTTTTTTGCAGGTATTGGATCGTCCGAGGAAGCGATAGTCGTGCCTCATCCCAAGGACCCAAAAATCTAGAGTTCGATGCCTTGAGCCTTATCGATTGTGCTTTGAGCTATTTTTGTATAAAGGGATATAATATATGGAACGATGTCATTATAATTGAGAGAAGATAGTGCTTGAGCAATTTGTATCCACGGCCAAGCGCCGCTTGTAACACTTTTGAATATCAATAAAGTTTGCTTATTTTCTTATGCCATTGTGTTCTTTACTTTTCTGCAATATATCTGTCGCTGCTCCTGTCTTGAATAGCTTACTTGCCCTGTTCAAAGCTTTGGCCTTGTGCAAGCACAATTTAGGCTTGCATGGCTTTGCGGCCAAGCGAGGACGATCGGTTCCGTAAGGACCAATCGAGGACGATCGGCCCCTGTGGGACCGGGGCTTGACAAAGGCTATTAAGATAGTCATTTCGAGCCATGTATTAAAATATTGAAAGTATTCGGGACCGTTAGGTCTCTAAGACATTTTCCAAACTAGGGGACTGCAACATGGAAAGTTAAGCAAGTTAACATCATGACATCTCTGGAAATCAATACTCGTTCTGTACTGAAACTGACGGCTCGGAGAGTCGATATTATACCTGATAGATCCTGACTGAATCTGAATTTATATCTGTACCTGTACCTACGAGAATCTGGAATACTTGAGGATAAGCTCGGTCATGGACAACTTGTGCATAGGGTGGATTTTTGAATCCAGTTTCGCGAACGGTCGTCGTGGCACTGGGGCCGATCCGATCTAGACGGAACCAACTGGTAGTCGTCTATTATCGACGAGATAGGTGCAATGCCAAC
This sequence comes from Iris macrosiphon, assembly GCA_036927795.1. Classification (NCBI taxonomy): domain Eukaryota; kingdom Viridiplantae; phylum Streptophyta; class Magnoliopsida; order Asparagales; family Iridaceae; genus Iris; species Iris macrosiphon. The sequence goes on along the minus strand of JAYESA010000019.1, from coordinate 43,859,338 downwards.
TGTATTATATATTACTTGCACACCATCTTTGCCTCGAGACTATACCGTCCACTATGAAATTCATGCCAGTGACCTTCTGTCATATATATTAAGATGACTCGATTGTGGCAACCCGCGTGTGAGTCATTGTATTTTAGCTGAGTAACACATTTGATTCCATATCTGTATCTGAATACCTGAGACTTCTCAGTACAACACATCTAACTAATCCTTGTAACTCGTGCACCCAAATTATAAATCCGCGTAACACTGTGTTTGCTTATGCGATTTTCGTGGATTTTATTATATATATATATATATATATATATATATATACTCGTGCTTAGTTTATCTTGGACATGGAAGGACGGATGGTAAGTTGGTAAGTATCGTCGTATTACTCATATATCGCACGGTGTACCGCCACACGAGTTAGGCTTTTCATTATGCCATAAAACTGATCTTAAGGCAAGACTAGAAAGAGAACTTAATAGATGGTGCACAAAACCTATATAGCGTGTTTAGATTTTTCGAACGGGAGAGAAGCCTCCCCACCAGTGCATTTATGTATTGATAATCCACCAGATTACTTGCAGGGTGTAGGAGAAACTCGTTCGGTGCGAAAATCCCTTCGTGTGAGCTAAGGCATGAAGTCCGCTCTGGAGCCTTGGAGCGTTGCGTCCGGAGCTGAAGAACATATACAAGACATAATGTTGTAACATCGCCTATGTATCACTCCACAATTGTAGTCACTTTATACCCTTTTATTGTTTCGAGAGAGAGGACTTGAGCGACTTGTAATCTCGGCCTAGCGCCGCTTGTAATACTTGTTCAATATTAATAAAGTGTTTATTTTACATCTATACTTATATTCATTTAAATGCTTCCGCTATGACGACTCTGTGAACTTGTTACCAATCGCATGTTTGTTTCTTTTTTGCTGCATTTGGACTATCTGTACGACTCTGTGGCTTAGATATTTTTTTGCCTGTTCGGATTCAAGGCCTTGCACGGACGCAACTTGTGCTCGTGCAGTATCATGTCCAGATGGGAACGATCATCCTACGGGAACGCTGGCGCATTGATTCGCACCTAGCGGGGACGGTCAATTCCTGCGGAAGATTGGGGCATAACAGCGGCAGGTTTGGACGTGTGAAGATGGGCAACAAGGGGACGGCTGCAGTTGTTGGCATCGGCGATGTGCACTTAACAACGGAGCTTGGTGAGAAGCTCATTCTCAAGGATGTGCGACATGTACCAAGTTTAGGCTACCACTTGGTTTCAATAGGGAGGCTGGAGGATGATGGTTGTCGCAGTTTGTTTGGGGACAAAGATTGGATGCTTACGAAGGGTTCCTAATAGTTGGCTCGAGGAGATTTATGTTGTAGCATGTACATTCTCAAGTCGCTGAGTTGTATAGGCGGGCCACAGACATCAGATGGAGGCTCGAGGGGTATTCGACAGGAGTTGGATCGTCGGAAACTTGCTGAGGAGGCTTCAAGATACTTTGAGGATTACGGAGGATTCAGTTTGTCGAGACAAAGCGATGAATGGTGATGAGCCAAAGATTGAGGCTCAGTATGTCAGTCCCATGACAACTGGTTGGTCTCCTGGTGGGGTTGCTTCACGGATCCAGTTTTGGTGATGGATGGTTTGCCAAAGCTTTACGGAGCGACATTGGTTTCAGCAATTCGAGGCCAGAGAGGAGATCAAGGTTTGTAGCAAACTCAATCTGAGGCGGGAGCGTGACCATTCATACAGTTCAGGGGGAGCTGTGGGTCATCGACGACATGCACAGTGCGTGATGTTCTGCTCGAGAACGCATGTGTATTGGGGAGCTTCAAGTTCGGACACGAAGGTGGGCAGATTCAGGAGTTCGAATCTCGGAAGATTCGTACCGTCTGCTTTGTTGGGCCAGCCAAGGGTGAAGAAACTCGTCGGAACGTTAACACGTTTTAGTAGAAGACAAAAGTCGGGGACAGGCAGCCAAGACTCACGGTGAGGCTGATAGTCAGGGACTTTGGTCTCAAACGAGTCATTGATGTCGGTAGGATCCCAATGGTATAGAAGGTGCTACGCATGGCTGTTAGCGTCGACGTAACGATCGAGGAGCTGGAGAAGAAGGAAGATGCAAAGCAACTCGGGGGATCGGAGACCGGTGACATGGGGGCAGGAACTCTGTCCCGGGGCGACAGGCATGGAATCCAGTTGAGAAGCCAAGGGGTCAACACCCTCTCATCAAACTGGAGGGGGAGATTGTTGGGGTCCAGTCTGGATTTGGTAAATTTTGGAGCCCAAATATGGTCGAAGGTTTGATTTGATATAATTTAAAAATCTACATTAAATGTAAGATTTGATTAGATTTCAAATTTGTATCAAATATTTAATTTGACCATATTTGGACGTCCATAATTGGGGTTGGGCTATTTTAGGTGGAATATGATTCTTATTTTAAGGTTTTCTATTTAGGAAATCCTATTATGACCAAAAATATAATTTATTATCCTATAAATATAGGAGGAGGGTGGAGGCACAAAATATAGCATAATGTAGAGATTCGGGGTGCTCATCTACAGAAAATCTAAGAGAAAGTTCGTGCTTTGCTCTTAAGACTTCACCATCCAAGATAGAAAGAAGAAGATATCTAATCGATGAGTCATCAACTTCGGTTAGAAAAATTGCTACGGGTTTGTGAGCGATTTCAATTGTAATATCTTTCTTTTCTTCTTAAGAGTGGTGAAGGGGTTTAACCTATTAGGGCAAAGGGTTCAACATTAGTTTTGTCAATCTTGTAATTTTACCTGAGTTATAAAGGTTAAAATTTGTCCAGGTGACATAGTCACCACCATATACTTGTCTTATATGTGCTTGGTATTCGTTGACATAGATTGGTTATCTCAGGTGAGTTGGCCTAAAGTTTCTACTGCGGGCACTCTCAGACACGGTGTCGGAACGCTTGCAGGACTTGTCTAATTTTTACCCTCTCTGCTCCACCGGACACGGTCGCGCGCGTGCCAAATAGCACGGTTGAATACAAAAAAGTTATAATTTGATTGTTAAGATTTTGACTAATCAAAACTATTTTTTTTCTCTCATCTCTCTTCTGAAACCAACATCAAAAGCTCATTTGCCAAAGAGAAAGCCAAAATGCCCGAGCCAGTCTGGGACTGGGTACAACAACTCGGCACCATTGGACCTCCAGAATCCAACTCAAGGTGTCTAAATGGGCAGGCGGCCCGGAACCCTGCCCGGGCCCAACCCGGTCAAACCCGGTCTGGGCCGGCCCGGACCAGGTCAACGGACCGGCCCGCCCAGGCCCACTAGCCCCACGGGTCCAGACTTGGTCGGTGGAGCCGACCCGCTAGCCCGGCCCGGCCCGATTTTTGTGTCATTTGGGCCTGTTCGGATTCGGTCGACCCGGTTGGCCCTGCCCGGACCGACCCGATTCAGGCCCGGTCGGCCCAATTCGGCCAAATTTTTTAGTTTCTTTTTTTTAGAATATATCCGTTGGGAGATATTTTGGTAATATCCCCATTTTAGTAGCAGTTTTTTCCCATTTTAGGGGTATTTTGGTCATTTTTTGTAAAATGACCAAAATATCCATTATAACAACTCTTTTTTGGATATTTTGGATCATTTGGACCCAAAAAATTCTTATAAATAGTGCATAATTCATGAAAAATAAACACAATAAAAAAAAAATCTTCTTCTACAAATTTTTTTCTCTCTTACAAAGTTTAGAAGCAAGCAAGGCAATTACAAAGTTTAGAAGCAAAGCAATTACTGGAGTCCAACTTCCTTCTTCTCAGCATATTTTCTTCCGATTTCTTTTGGAGGCTTCTAGCAGACGTTATAAGTAACTTTAATATTATAAAATAATTTTTTTCTAATTTGAGACTTTTCTTTCCTCTCTCTCTCTCTCTCTCTCTCTCTCTCTCTCTCTTGGTAGAGAATTAATTAATTTTGCTCTAATTTTTTTTAAAAATATTCTTTTAAATATTGATGGATAAGGTTCAAACCAACCTTTTGAAAACTATTATTATTATAATAATATGTTTGAAAATAACCATATTCCTGAATCAGCGCCACCGACACAAATGTCACCTCCTGAAGTTAGGAGTATGACTACGGCTACAAATGTTAGAAATAGGAAAAAATATATTTTATGGAATTATTTTATAAAAAAAATTGTCACTGATAGTGAGGACAATCCGGTTTTAGATCCAAAAGATCAAAAACCAATACCTAAGTTTGCGGAAGGTAAGAGATGTAAGCGGGTTTACAAGTAGAAAAAAAAATGATGACACGCACTTTAAAATGACACTACGAAAGTTGCTATGGTAAAGACACACTGCAGACTACATAAACGCAGCTAAGAACTAGTAGTCAAGGATCTTCTTTAAGTACATTTACTTATTCTGATGCTCGTAACAAGACTGAGTTAGCAAGATTTATGATTTGTGAGGAACAACCATTTATATTTGGTGAGAGTAATTACTATTATAAATATGCAAGTAATACTCTTAATCCTTGTTTTAGTAAAGTTTCTAGATCTACTGCTAGAGCAGAGTCTCTGAATTTTTTCAAAAATTTAAGGTGCCTTGAAAGAAAGTTTTATGCATGTTATTAAATTAGTTTTAACTTCTGATATATGGACTACTAAGCAAAATTATGCTTATATTTGTATCACGGCACATTATATAGATGCAAGATGGATGTTGCAAAAATACATCATTTGTCTAAGGCCTTTAGAATTTTCACAGCGCTGTAATCGGTGGGGCTAAAATATAATTTTTGCGTGAATATAATATTCATAATAAAATATTTTTGATTTCTTTTGATAATGCTAGTAATAACACTTCTTCTATTAATGTTTTGAAAACACAATTTTTGTCTATGTTAGAAGGTAGACTTTTTCATATTAGATGTGCTTGTCATATTATTAATTTGATTGTACAAGAATGTCTTAAATTTTTTCAACTAAATTTAGAAAATCTTAGATCATGTTTACATAGTTTAAACTCTTCTTCAAGTAGACAACATGCTTTTAAATTTTATGTACACAATATTGTGTTACTTTTATGCGATTTGTTAAGGATGTACCACATAGATGGAATTCTACTTATTTAATGTTGCAATCTTGCATTAAGTTTAAAGATGTGATTACTCATTATTGTAATGCTAATCCTATTTTTGATTATCAAATAATTGAGAATGATTGGTTAATTGCTACTTCTATTTTTGAATTTTTAGAACTATTTTACAATACTACATGTACTTTATCTGGAGTTTATTATCCAACTTCTCCTTTAGCTTTAACAGAAATTCTTAACATGTCTAATTTATTTTGTAAATATAGAAATGTTCTTGGTTTTGATTATGTTGTTGCCAAAATGGAAGCCAAATTTAAAAAATATTAGAGTGATATACCTCTTCTATATTGTTTGGCTTCGATTTTTGATCCTAAGATTAAATTAGATGGTGTATATATTTTATTAGACGATTTTGAAGATAATATGAGTGGTGACATAGGTAGTTTGAAAGTAGAAGTTAAGGATGTTTTACATAGTTTAATTGCTTCATATGAAAAAAGAGTTGTATCCATCCGACCCGGTACAACCGTTCAAGGTAGTAGCTCTAGTTTTTCGTTTAAATTATCATATGCTAAAGGTGTACTACAAAGGAAGAAACAAAAATATTTTTTCCAACCTACGCAAGAATTTTCCTTATATCTAAATTCTTATGAAACAGATGAAGATGACTCTTCATCTCATTATTCAATTTTAGAATGGTAGAAGAGACACAAAAAAACGTATCATGTACTTTCTTTAAGAACACGCAATATTTTAATGGTCCCGGTATCCACGGTAGCATCGGATGTAAACTCCCTCACCCAAAATTAGGCCTACTTTGCTTAGATAGTGAAATTAGGGCTAGTTTGAACCAATTAGAAATTAGAACACGGTATTTATTTAACTGTGTATTATTTTATCGCGTAGCGCACCTTACCGTTGCTTCAATAATTGGAGCACCTCACTAGCCATTGCCTATCTACGAATTTCACAACCCTGTCCTAGACTTGACCACCATCTATTCTGACCCTTGTGCAACTTATAAGATTGCCTTCTAGTGCTATATTTTAGCCGCACAATAAACGTCGCGGACATTATTTCTTAAAATCCTAAATAAATTCCAACTCAGTACCCTTGTGCGTTCCAATTGAAATTGGGGACACAATCTTGACCGTTTCGTGCAACCCAAATTTTATTAATATTCTACACTGTATCCTCTACGCCCCTGACACTTGTGTCCCGCCTAAATTTAATCCCATGTACTCCTAATTAATTCTAGAACATCATGCGCGTTCGATTTAATTAATTAAATTTAATTTTCTGCCTTTGTGCGATTTTCCAATTGTTGGGGGGCTTTTATGCAAAAATATATTGAGGTGTCCCCACCATTGGATAATTCATGAAGAAACCCAGTTTTTCCCTTCACATGGATTTTTTCGTAATTTTTTTGGGATGTGCAATGCGCGCACATCTCTCTCGTGTATTTAAACCTATCCTTGTATTTAAACAAGACAATTATAGCCCTTCCAAGCATCCCCATGTGAGCCCAAGGCCCAAGCCCAAGGAGAGTTGACCAAGCCCATAAATTCCTAGGTCAACCCAAACAAAAATTTTACATGTATAAATATCTCCTTCTCTTTAGTTTTTCCAAAAATCTCAAAAACCCAAAAACCTAAACTCCAATTCAGCCGACCCCCCCTTTCATTTACTGTTCTTCTTCCTCCTCCAACCCCTCGTCGGAGCAGCCGAACGCCGGAGCCGACTCGTTCCTGCCATCCTCGCCATCGAGCCGCCTGTACAGCGCCTGAGAACACCCCGGCCACCCTCATCATATCCTCGACCCGCCGGATCCAGCACCCACTGCTCTCACCAACCCCGGCCATCTCGCCTGAATCTTCCCCGACTTCCCCCATCTTCTCTACCACGATGAGCCTCGACCCACGGCTATCGTCTCCGGCCTGCACCTCGTCTGAGCCGGCAAGGCTGACCACCGCAACCCGCCTGTCTGACCAACTTGACACCATCTCGACGACCTCTCCTCCTCATCTCGCCATCAACCCACCACCATTTCCATCCAACCCCGCTCAACTCTCCTCCGGCCACTTCCCCGGCCATTCACCCATCATCTCCCTCAGCCTCCCTCGACTCCCCTCACCACCGGAGAACACCACCTCTTCTCCAACTTCCTCTTCCTCGATAACACAGACCCGCGGCCACTACCTGACTTGACCGAGCAGCCATCCCTCGCCTGAACGACCGCCAGCAATCGCCACCACCACTAGTACGAGCACTCCGCTCCTCCCTCGACCTGAACTCCTCCCCGAGCCCCCTGCTGCTCACCCCTACCATCAACACCACCATACGCCACCCAGGCCGACACCACCGACACCACCATGAACTCCCCTACAGCTCCCCCTGGCCGGGCCGGGCTCCGATCAGCAGGCCGGAATCACCATCTCCATAACCACAGCCATCATTATCATCATTAGCATCATCATCATTACACAATCGCTCACATCTCTATCCTCGTCATCGTCCTCGTCAAACACCATCGTCCTCGTCATCATCATCAGCATCACTTCATCATCATCTCAGTATCGTCGTCATCATCATCAGCACCACCATCATCATCCTCGTCTCAATTCATCATCATTCCATCACCCTTATCATCATCTTCACTTCACCGTCATCGCATCATCGATATCTCATTATCGTCGTCATCATCATCTCACCATCATCATCATTACTTCACCGTCACCTCACCATTCATTATCATCATCAGTACTGCCATCCTCACCATCATCATCGTTATAGTCATCACCATCATCATTATTGTCGTCAACCTCACCGTCGTACCCGTGCACGTACCCCGAGGTACGAACCTGTCCATCTTCTTCTCTTATGTGTGCTTGTGTGTATGCCAGTAGGATATTAGTATTGCTTATTGACTGTTAGTTGACATCAGGCCCTGAGTCGGTGAACCCAAATACGTGTACGTATATGTACTCGTATATTATTCATTGGTATATATATTTATATATATATTTAGTACATGTATTCAATTGGTATGTATATTTGGGTGTTATATATAGAAATATATAAATATATGGTATGTACATAAATTGTAAGTAATTAAATACTATGGTAAATAATAATTAGGACTATATATATCCAGACTGTACGACCCTAGGACATCGTAGACTGTCCCGTACTTACCCTGACCATGTTGACCCTAAAGAACTTATGAATTGCCTGCCTTGCGTACATTAACGCACTGGCTTAGACACCTTTCAACTGACTGTCTGATTGTGTACAACACTTGAAGATGTGACCCTGCGTAATTCAACGCATAATTGACCATGTTAGATAACTAGTGCCACCCCTAGTATACCCCCTGAGTCCAGTATAAATGTGGTTGTGTAATGACTAATAATTTTATTGTATTATATTTATATGTACATAGGATTTTGGATTTGTTCTGCGCGACTTCTGGAGCAGGTTATTGGTACATTGCAGCTTCCTTGCCAGGCAAGTATACCTTGCCATTGTACTGTTATTTATATTCCATATGTTGCATGTATCTTTATTTTCTGTCTTAGTCATATATTTTAACTGTTATATAAAATGCGCGCGACGGTATCGTCGCGGTATATTTTTATTTATGTACTTGCATTGACCTTGTTTATGATACTACCCCATTATCATATAACATTATTAGGTCCATTGGCCGTGACACAGTTGTTACACGAGTGTGAGTCTCATATAGATCACGGACTGCGTGACAGGTCTGGCCTCCTGTACGTATGGGCTTAGCGTTAGGGATAACTGTCAATAGAAACTTTGCATGCTAGTAGACCTGGCGGTTATTAGAGGTTTATCGTGTCATGGATATGACATGCTTAGATCATTGGGTGGGGAGAACAACAAGTACCGTATTTGAGCTCCTTTGCACTTTTCTGTGCGCCCGGATTCTCCGCTGGAGATACGGGTGGTGATGACCACTATATATTATATTATTATCAGGCAGGCCTCCGGTGTTCGAAAGACGACGTACCTTTTTAGGCCCCTGGATCTCCAAAAGAGAACCATGCCAAATCCCAGTTTTCAGCCAGATAGCTCACTTGTGGGGAAAGTTGTTCTTAACTGCATTCACTTAGACGGTTAGGCGACCATTGGATATTTATTTCAGTACTTTATTGGCATACTTTTATGTATCTTGTTATGTTCCTCTGAGGACCTGGCCCTTCCAGGTGTATCTGTTCTTGAGTATTCGCAGGAGCGCAGATTCGGATGGTTACATATGTTACGAGGATGTCTTCTCTTTGAGCCCGTGATTGATAGCTGGTATTCTTATATTGTGTTGTTGTGTTGTACTTATATTGTATTTACTTTTATATTCGAGTTGGAAGTGGATTTGTTTCCATCCAACTATCATCCTTAGATACTCCTTATTGAGATCTAGCTTCATAGATGTTGGTTATTTAATTATATTTGATTTCGTGGATGAGATTTAGATTATACCCTGTGACTTGTGACATATGTTATACCACTTGTGGATTTGATATTCATATTACAGCGTACGTGTGGATTTGGTTTCCATATATTGGAGTTGCCATATCCATGCGGCTGGCATGCTTACGTGTCCTAGTCCTACGTATCTTTGGGACTGGGGCGTGACATCGAAATCTTGTTTTAGTGCAGGTTCAAGGATGCTAAGCAAGAAGAGGAGTCGGTTACTGCCAGATATTTTGGAAGCTTGTGTCTGCGTTCAAGATTGGACCTTTACTGAAGAAAGAACTCAAGACTCAAGAGATAAAAGTGCCGATATCGCAGGGCTAGACTTTGAATCTCTTACTATAGATGACGCTACTGAAGGAGGAGCTGAGCAATAAACTTCAACGAAAGACGGACGACGAATGACGAACGACGAAAATATTTTAAAAGACTTGTACATTTTTTTACAAGCTTTATGCAAATAAAATATTATTTACAAGTTTCTATTTTTTTGGTTGCTTAATGTTATAATACATTTATAATTTAATTGCCATTAATAAAATAAATTCAGCTTTTTCTTACTTAATGTTGTCAGTTGGTTACATTTAACTTCTTTATGTCTATATAAATCACTTTTTTAGATTTCAAGTGATAAATTTACATTTAACTTAGTTGTTTACATTTAACTTATTTCTAACAAATAACTTATAAATTTCAAATAAATTTATACTTAAAGTTATATAAAAAAAAATTCAAACAAATAACTTATAAATTTTAAATTATACAAACATAATTTAGTGACAAAAAACCTATAAATTTTAACTTGAATTTATTAATATATAAGTTATATCATATAGATCATATAAATTATAACTTGAATTTAAAATTTTAACTTGAATTTACTAATGAAGTTTAACTTGAATTTATTAATATATAATTTTAACTTTTTTTTGTTTTTTTTGGAAATGGTAATTGAATATAAATTAATGGTATATATATATATATATATATATATATATATATATATATATATATATATATATATATATATATTGTTAAAATTAGTTGATTATTTTATTGATTGTCTCATTGGCATTATATAGCCTTACAGTCATTAATACAATGATCTCAATCATTATGACAATAATCTCATAATGGAATATCCTGTGACATATTCTGGCATCCCAAATATGTCCTCAGGATATTCCCATGTGCTTATACTATACTTAAATATGACACCCAACATACCATATTAACACTCCCCCTCAAGATGGGTGAAAGATATTCACTAAGCCCATCTTGTCACATCCTCTAATCATGCTCACTGAGGCGAGTCCCTTGGTTAGTCCATCTGCTACTTGATCCCTGGTTGGAACATGGCCAAGCTCCAGTAATCCACTGTCCAACTTCTCTTTGATGAAGAATTTATCAATCTCGATGTGTTTGGTCCTGTCATGTTGTACTGGATTGTTGGCGATACTAATAGCTGACTGATTGTCACACCGCAGCTTCATCTTGGCTCATTGATCCAGCTTTAGCTCCACCAGCATATTCTTCAACCATAGCAGCTCTGTAACTCCCAAGGCCATAGCTCTGTACTCTGCTTCAGCTGTCGATCTGGCCACCACAGACTGCTTCTTATTCCTCCAAGAGACCAAGTTACCTCCTACAAATATGCAATATCCCGAGGTAGACCTCCTGTCATCAGCACAACTAGCCCAGTCAGAATCACAGTAGCCCTCGATGCTCACGTGATTGTTCTTCCTGAATATTAGTCCCTTTCCGGGAGCACCTTTCAGGTACCTCAGAATCTGGTACACTGCATCCATATGACCCTTCCGTGGGTCATGCATGTAGCGGCTCACCACACTTACTGTAAAGCAGATATCAGGACATGTGTGGCTCAAATAGATCAACTTGCCAACCAGTCTCTGGTATCTGTCCCGATCAACTGGTTCTCCAGCCTCAGCATCAATCTTGAACCTCTGATCTATTGGTGTCGCTGCAGGTTTGCACCCCAACATCCCAGTTTCTGTGAGAAGGTCCAGTGCATAGTTCCTTTGAGAGAGAACAATCCCCTCTGCTTCTCGAGCAATCTCAATCCCAAGGAAGTACCGAAGAAGGCCGAGATCCTTCACCTCGAATTTCTTGCCAAGCTTTCCTTTGAGTTGGACGATCTCCTGCTCATCATCTCCTGTGATAATCATATCGTCCACATATACCGCAAGCATGGTGATGTGGCCTCCACTCCGACGGAAGAACACAGAATGATCAGCATTGATCTGCTGATATCCCATCCCTATCATCGCCCTTCTGAATCTGTCAAACCACGCTCGAGAAGACTGCTTCAGTCCATAGAGGGACTTCTTCAACCTGCAGACCTTGCCTCCTATCTGATTGGTGCCAAATCCTGGTGGTATCTCCATGTACACCTCCTCCACTAGATCTCCGTGAAGAAAGGCATTCTTCACATCCAGTTGGTGTAGCTTCCATCCACCATTCGCTGCCAGAGAAATCAGAGTCCTGACAGTGCTCATCTTTGCAACTGGTGCAAAGGTCTCGTCATAGTCGATGTCGTACGTCTGACTGTATCCTTTGGCTACTAGTCGAGCTTTGTAGCGCTCAACCTGTCCATCTGGGTTCTGCTTCACGGTAAAGACCCACTTGCATCCAACTGCTCTCTTCCCCTCTGGCAGTCTCACAAGCTCCCAAGTGTGGTTCTTCTCCAGAGCTCCCAACTCCTCGTGCATTGCCGCTTTCCACTTTGGATCATTCTTGGCAACCTGCCAATTGTTAGGTACAATAATACTATCCAAAGATACTATAAATGCTCCATGAGAAGAAGAGATATGGTCATAAGAAACAAACTGAGCAATATCCCAACCATATCTGTTTGGAGGATTTCCTGCATTGCTGCGAGTGGTCCTCCGTACAGATAGTGGTGTGGGAGGAGTAGAAGTAGGAGGAATGATATCTTGTGAATGAGGGGGTATCACCTGAATGGGGGTTGGTGTCGGTACCTCAGGAGTTGGGACGAACGCAGGCAAGGGACTTGGCACTGGCACTGTCGGTACTAGTCCTGCAGTTTGCTTCTCTCTCCTGCTGTAGGTAAGTAACTCTCCCTGAGCCGTAGGCCTAACACCTTCACCTTCTTGTCCCTTCTCCGTGCCTCCATGCCAAACTTCTAAATCGGTTACCACCAAGTTCTCCATCTCCCCCTCTCACCTAATACTGGCAGTATTAGGCGTGTTGTGTGAAGTTCCGTCCTGGCGGTAGTATGGCTCATGCTGCCGAAAGTGGACATCCATACTGACAAACTTCTTCTTCTCTACTAGACTCCAGCACACATACCCCTTCTGGGTCGCCGAGTAGCCTACGAAGATGCATTTGACCGCTCTAGGGTCAAGTTTCCCAACTGATGGCCTGTTGTCCTTCACAAAACACACACACCCAAACACCTTCAGTGGGAGTATCCCACTATTATTGCCTTGCAATACCTCACATGGGGACTTCCATCCGAGGACCTTCGAGGGCATCATATTGATAAGTTGAGCTGCTGTCAACACTGCATGTCCCCACAGACTCTGTGGGACATTCATGTCGATCATCATACTTCTTGCGACCTCCAGAAGGTGTCTGTTTTTCCTTTCTGCAACTCCATTTTGTGCTGGTGTGTATGCACAGGTGGTCTGATGCTGTATTCCGTGTGCTGACAGGTATTCTGCAAGCGTCCTGTTGGTATACTCCGTTCCATTGTCAGACCTCAGTACCTTCACAACTGCTTTGTACTGAGTCTGGACATGCTTATGGAAATCCCGAAAACAAGCAGGTACATCATTCTTATTTTTCATCAAATATAACCAGGTAACACGAGAGGCACACTCAATGAAAGAAACAAAGTACTTATAACCATTCATAGTGTTAGTAGCACATGGACCCCAGACATCAGAATGTACTACCTCAAAAGCAAAAGCGCTCCTATGACCCGTGCCAACATATGAGCTCCTAGTAAGTTTTCCTAACTCGCACGCATCACATACTAATTTTTCTTTATTTATTTTTGCATAAATCTCTGGATACAACTTACTTAGAGTATCAAAGGAAGAATGTCTCATCCTCCGATGATGGAGTATCAAGGTATCCTCAGTCCTCTGCTGCAGTCCTTCCATGCCAGCCTTCTCTGCCATAGATACCAATGCTGAGTCCAGTCCTTCTCGATCTAGGTACCACAGTCCCTCATGCCAAGTGCCAGTCCCAAGTCTTCATCCTGTCCCTTTCTCCTGGAAGGTCACCTTAAGAATATCAAAAGAAACAATGCATTTAAGTTGGAGGATTATAGAACTAATGGACAAGAGACTGACTGGAAAGGATGGAGCATGTAAAACATTAGATAATCTTACTGAACCTGTACAATTAACAGTACCCTTACCGACCACTGGCTGGAAAGTGCCATCAGCTGTCTGAATGCTGTCTGCTGATGCTAGGTGAGTGTAGGAAGAAAACTCACTAGCATTCCCCGTCACATGCCGAGATTCTTCCGAGTTGATAATCCAGTCTGAGGATTTAAGGGAAGAGATAGACGCAAGGGCAAGTGATTCATCAGTACCTTCTGATGGATGGGCATACATGGCAGCGTTGCCCCTAACAAAGAATGAGGTGGACGTCTCCTCTGTTCTACTCCTCATGTCTCCCAGTGCCTGGTCTTCCACAGTAAAGGTGCCATCAGCTTCTCCGTTCCCTTCTGATATCAGGAGGTTCGCCCGATAACCTCCTCGGCCGCCTCATCTACCCCCTCGACCACGACCACGTCCTCCATTATATCCTCGTCCGCCGAACGGTCCTCGTCCACCACCTGAATCTTCCTCCCTAGGTGGTTTGGTACAAGCATACCGATGATGACCCATCTCCCCATAGTTGTAGCACTGTCGGTTATGTTGCCAGGGCTCTCCCTTAGATCCTGTGTTACCTGAGCTGGTGATCGCTAGTGCTGACTTTGCTTCGGGGGGACCACCTGTCCCGGGTTGCAGCCTGATGCGTGTCTCCTCCTGGATCATGGCTGAGATAGCCTCCTCAAGGCTAGGGATCTTTGGTTGGGCTAGAAGTAGGGTCGTCCTCTGTGCGAAAGCTGCAGTCAGCCCTTTGAGGAACTTCATCGTCCTCTCCTGCAGATATACCTGTCTCTCCTTACATTTAGGGTCCCCGCAGCTCGCCCGATCTGAGGAGTGATCATAATCCAACCACAGACGCTCCAACTCCGTGGCATACTCCTGCACCGTCTTCTCTCCCTGTACGGTGTCATCAATCTTCCCCTTTATCTGGAAGACCCGTAAGTTGTTCCCCACACCATCATAGGTCCTTCTCAACTTCTCCCACACATCTTTCACCATCTCAGTACCGTCTACTGTGGCGGCAATAGACTGGACTAAGGAGTTGAGAAGCCAGATGTAGATCACCATATGAGTGGACTTCCACTCATCGCGTCATGTTGAGCCCTCGTCCGGCTCTGTCGCCTCGCCCGTCAGGAACCCCTCCATGTTTTTTCCTGCGAGGGTTCCTCTCACCCGCCGTGACCAACTCAGATAGGTGGCTGTTGTATCTAATTTCAGATCGATGGAGGAAAACTTCAACTCCGACGACGTTCGTGTCGTGTTCTCACCAGCCGACATCGTCAACAACTTCATCAACGTCGCCACCTTTGCAGAATCTAGCTTCTTGATGATCTCCTCCATCGATGCGTCGTCTATCCAATCACGTCACGTCCGCTCCACGACTCACGCTCGTCCTCGTCGTCCGCTTCTAGATCCGAACATGTACTCCCTTTTTTCAGATCTAGGCATCCCTATTAGGCGCTGTCTCGTGCTGGTGCGGAGGCGGCGGCAGCACGCATGTCACAGCCGCCGTCGCAGCAGCCGCAGCAGCAGTAGTAGCCGCAGCAGTAGCGGGACGGGGCAGCAACAGCGAAGGGCGGAGAAGGGAAGAAAGGGGGGCGTGGAAGAGTTCGGTGGAGGAGATCTAGAAAATTCTCCTGTGGGTTTGTGGAAGCTTGGTGACGGCTAGGGTTTGTGGAAACTTGGCTCTGATACCATGTTGAAATTAGTTGATTATTTTATTGATTGTCTCATTGGCATTATATAGCCTTACAGTCATTAATACAATGATCTCAATCATTATGACAATAATCTCATAATGGAATATCCTGTGACATATTCTGGCATCCCAAATATTGTCCTCAGGATATTCCCATGTGCTTATACTATAATTAAATATGACACCCAACATACCATATTAACATATATATATATATATATATATATATATATATATATAATCGGACCGGCCCGATCCGACCGTGGACTGGCCCGGACCCAGACCGGTTCGACCCGGTCTCCCGTCCTGACCGAATCATGGGTCCGGACTGGACCGGAGTTGTTTATGACCGGGTCGGACTGGGCCGGCCCGTCTCTCCACTCTGGTTGAGCACGGCCTCGATCGAATCCGGTCAAATCCGATTGACTCGGACTAAACCGGCCCTGTACACACCCTGAACTCCAACAAGCTTTGACTACATTTACTAAACTTAATCTATCATAGTCCCCTCCCGTCCACCTAAACTTGAATTTCGGTTCCGCTCTTGGGAGCAACAATGCATGCCTTATATATCAAACATTTTATCTTTAGTAACTGGCTCTTTGGGAGCAACAATGCACGGTGAAATTTTTGCTTCTAAATCTAGGTTAATCGAAACTCTGATCCCAGTATTATTTTTGTCCAATTTTTGTCTTACTTTTTCGTCAGTGTCAATGACGAAATGTATCGTTCTTACAAATTTTTGAAAAAAAAATTCGTTCTATCTAATATATTCAAATATATTATCGCCAGAACAAATTTTCTGTATATAAGAAGATGATGTTTTGATTTTTTTTTCTAATTATCTTAAGCAACATATTTACTTGTAAAATTCATCATATATCATTTTGATATTTATTTTTTGTTAAAAAATAATATTTGATTAACACATTTGGATTATGATGACATTATAAGAAATTGAGTGCTGAATATTTAGTTTAACTTATTATTAATTACTATTAAGTAAATAATTTTTTGTGTTAAATTTTTTTGGTCGTTCTAAATTCAGTCCGAAATAAATTAAAATTTTGGTTCCGCCTATGTCGGAGAAGTAAATTATTATGCTCCTCTGATGGCGTCAAAATTTTGCTACTAATATGATATAGTGCAGGTAAAGTGCTAATTAAACAGTGTGCTATCATTCAAATATATGTGTAGTATAGGTTTGTTACAAAAAAAAAAAAAGTGTATAGTGTAAGCGGGGTGAGCCGTACATGAGGTTCTGGACGGCTGGGAATCGTCGGCATTGTGCAAGAGGCAACTTCTGAACGGTTGGCATTGATCGGGATGGGGCGAAGTTGGGACTGGAGCAGCGGGTGTTGGTCGACTGACATGTCTATTAACACATAATTCCAGTGGGCCGATATATTTATTTGATTAAAGTGATAATAATAAAGTAAATCTTAGCTTAATGAGCTATATGTAAGAGTTTTTATGTACACATAATGATGTTTATTTATCGATACTGGACAAGTTGGCTGGATGTAGAGTTGACTGAAAGTACGGTAGCACTTTATAAACATAGATACAATCATGTTGTCAAAAAATGGCTAGAAAAACAGATTTTTAGAATATACGAGCTAAACATGTCTGATGTCACGTTTCCATTTCGTGAAACCGAAAGTCGTCATGAAACCTTATGTCGTATAAATCTAAATTGCACTTATACAAGTTAAGCACCAACACGATCGCCGAAACATCTCAAAGTCGACAAGTCATTGCAGCAAAAATAAACAGAAAAGATATATGAAAAATGATTCTCATTATTGATAATTTGCAGCAAAATTACAATGGCTCTAGGCCAAAGTACTACTCTATTACAAATATTAAATCTCAATACAATAAATGATTCCACAAGACTTACAATTTAGGAAACAAATACAATCAACATTATTCCATACATTATGTCAATTATAAACAAAAGAAAATATCTCCAGTTGAACAGCTTCGAGTGTCAACCGAGCTCCAATACCTCAACACGTCAAATATGCAGGGCCGGTCCTGCCCCAGTGCGATCAGGGCAACCGTCCAGGACCCCATGGGCTAGGAGGGCCTTAAAAAAAATTTGTTTAAATATATAAATAACCGAAAATAGAACTAGTATTTGCCAAGGGCCCTTCTTATCACAAAGCAATTGTAGTGTAGTGGTTATTACATTAGATTCTCATACAATAGGTTTTTAGGTCAAAACTTGTTGGAGGCATAAATTTTATTTTACTTATGTTTTATTTTTTTTACATTATGTATGAGACCTCATCTTGAAAGTCCGTCCCGGACCCCCATTAGCTCAGGGTCGGCCCTGCAAATATGCTTTCCGCATCTGGGGAGTTGGGATGTCAGCGTATTAAAAAATGCACTAGTGAGTGGCCTTAACCAAACTCACCTAAAACTAACACGATTGACTATGTGAGTGCAGGCAAATATTATGTGATCTTTCTAATCTTGTCTTAAGATCAGTTAACACTTTATATACATACATATGTATATAAGCATAAAAGTGTCACTCAACAAAGTGGATCTTATCCAATAATTATCATATTTTTCTGCTTTACAATGATATCATTCATAAAATATAAATGTATCATTTGTTAGCCTTCACTACGTGTGTGTGTGTGTGTGCATGCCATAAACTTGTTGTCCTTGTGATCAACTGGTTAAGCATGCAAGCAAATGACATTAGTATGCAGCCTAACTATATGAAAGTCACTGACGACACGTTATCTTTGACTAGTACCTGGTGAGACGGTGACCCTTCACGTACAGGTAACTAGCCTCATTGAAGATCCCAAAGTACCCGTGCTAGTACGTTAGCACTTATTCCCAATATTCTCCACATGTCGATTCAGTTCCGACAACCGTTTGAGAAATTAAACATCGTGTACAAGTTGTCCATGACCATGCAATATATGTGCACAATTTAGCTATACAATATATACATTATACAAAAACTAAAATAAAGCAATACACATCTCAACACACATCATTCCGGTTGGCGACCCATCGGTTCCAAACGATTCCAAATACATTTGTTTGTTCCGTGGCATTAAGCCGTATCCTTACCATTCCGTAGTACCAAGCCCCACCCACACACGCACACACACATTATATATATATATATATATATATATATATATATATATATATATATATATATATTGTCACGCTCCAGTCCCAAAATACGTAGGACTAGGACACATAAGCATGTCAGCCGCCTGTATATATGGCAACTCCAATATATGGAAACCATAATACAATCGTACGCTGTATAATGAACAATAATTCACAAGTGGTAAAACTATCACAAGTCACAGGGTATAATCTAAATCTCATCCACAGAAATCAAATATGAATAACCAAATAACCATGTAACTAGATCTCAATAATAAGTATCTAAAGAATGACAGCCGGATGGAAATAAATCCACTGCCAAAATAGAATATAAAATGAACCAGATACACACCATATAAGAACAGCATCTGACAATCACGAGGCTCGAAGAGAAGACCTTCTTGGAATATACGTAACATGTCCGAATCTGCGCTCCTGCGAATACTCATGAACATCTACACCTGGAAAGGGACCAGGTCCTCAGAGGGACATAACAAGATACATAGAAGCATGTCATAATGTAAATACTGAATAAATAAATGGGGTGTGCTAACCATCTAAGTGAATGCAATTTAAAGACCTTGTAGTACGTATGGGAAAGTGTAGGCTAGACATATGCTGACTTAATTCACCAATCGTCGTGACTGGCTAGTATATGTGTCATATGCCCCCAGACACATGGGCACTCTGCAATCGACCATCTCCGAGGAGCATGGTACGAAGGTATAACATACAAGGAGGGGGGTGTCACATACGTCTATTAGTATCTTCCCCGCCCAATATAGATGTACAAGTCGTGAAAACGACGTGGACACCTCCTACTATGATGCAAGTCTCAATAAAATAAATAACTAAGCTACATACCGTTACACGTGTTGCTCATACTGATGGCCAGTCGCGCATGAGACACGCGTCCCTACATGAACTCACTCTGTGACGTGTAATGATACGTGTCAAGGCCTGGAGAGTCATACCAATAACTCTACAACTTTAGGTGGGTCGACTAGACACTAGGTCAGACACAAGTCCTAACGTCAACGTCATCGTTGACTACACCCGAATTTTCTCGGACGCACACATTTATATAATATTCAAATAAATAAACATGTAACTAAAATAACTGGATTTAAACAGTACAACAAGGCAAGGTATACTTGCCTGGCAAGAGAGCTGCAAAATATAACGTCCAGATGTCAAATGCCAAAAGTTAGAAACTATGGCCTCAGAATAAATGTCTCCGGATGCTGAAATAAACATCACCAACAGTCTCAGAAAATATTAAATAGCTAGAAATGCCTGTCCTTAAGTCCAATTTGGACACAGGGACAAAAATGACAGTTTCTGATCAAAGCGGGGTCCACATGTGGGCCACTTTGCACCGAAAAATGTGTCAGGGTCAAAGGTCTCCAAATTCGCCAAATTTAGTGTCAACAAGTCCAGAACGTCGATACGAACCCAACGGAATGTCCAGAACTGGATTCCGATGTGCCGATCACAAAATTGCCCGTCAAGTGGAGCCTAGGGGGCCCACGATACGGGATTTTGTCAACGTTCTCAGAATCGAACCAAACTTGGATCACAGGACCAGCGTATTGCTACGAGTCCGATGGCGTAAGTTTTGTTTCGATCCGACATATTTACACAAAGTTACAGCGTGTTCCAGAACAGGCGGATACGGGACGTTGTCGGCGGATACGCATTGATTCCGGTGTGCACGCACATCCAAATCAACTTCTGCGAAATCTCGCACGTCCGTATCAACGGCGCGCACGTTTCGGTGAAGACCGCGTGCGACCAAGTCGTCCCGTTTGGCGGGGCGTACTCAGTTCCGGGGTAAAATGGGGTATTATTTTTCCTGTTTTTGGATCGCGGTTCGCGATCGCCACAGGACGCGATGCACCGAGCGGGTTGCACGGGCATCGAGAGGGTTACATAGCCTACGTGTCACAACTGACGGAATGAAAAACGGAACAACGAGGAGAGAGAACGGGTTACCTGAACAGGGCTCCGTGGAATGAATTTTTCCTATGTCCGGTCACTGTGCTGTGTCCTGATTTGAATCTGTCGTGTCCGGGCTGTGTCCGGCTGCTGTGTCCGGTCTTAGTCTAGTGGAGACTCGCCGGGGCTTCACCGGAGGCGCTCAGGCGGAGCTCGTCGGTCAGCGGATGCACAGCCGGCGGGGGTAAAGTGTTCAGCAGGGTCGGCGGAGGAGTGCACAGGCCGGTCGGGATAGCTCAGCCGGAGCTGCACAGGAGGTCGGGGAAGCTCAGCCAGAGCTGCACGGCTGAGGGTGACTGGTGGAGCGAGGAGAGGGTCGAGGTCGGGCTGTCCGGGGTCGGGTGGCTGGGTCGTAGCCGCTGCATCGACTCTGTCGAGGAGGAGGGGAAGAAGACTGCGGCTGGGGGGTTTGAGGCGGGGTCGGGTGGCGGAGGGCGGAGCTGGAGGTGGTGGAGGTAGTCGGGGAGTCGAGGCCGACGGGGGGGTTCAGTCGAGAGGGGAAGAGGAAGTCGATGGTGGTGATGATGATGGTGGTGGTGGCGAGTGGCGGAGGAGGTGGAGGTCGGGAAATCGAAGCCGGCGGGGGGGGGGGTAGCCGACGGCTAGGGTTAGGGTTAGGGTTTCTTTTCTTTTATAGAATTAATTTTTAGGGGTAAAAAGGTAATTTTACAATTAGGATATTTACAGGATATTTTCAGGTGGGTCCCGCTTCCAAATGGACGGTGCAGGTTCACCGGCCAATAGGAGGCTGACACCTCACACAAAAATTTGCAGAAAAGTTCCTATAATTTCATAAATTGCATAAAGGTCCTTTTTTGGAAAATTGCACAATTACGAAATTGCCTGGGAAAACCACCCGATTTCTGAAAATGCTAAAATGTACAGAACTGAGGGAAATTGCTGTGTGAGGGTCCTGAGGGGGTGGGGTGAGCCTGGGCAGGGGCAGGGCCTGGTTTTCTTGGGTGATACGGGCCATCGTATTAATTAACTAATAATTAATGTGCACGGTGTTCTCTAATTATTTAGAGGCAGGTAGGGCCATAATTTTAATACGGTGTCAATATACTAAATGTAGTATACTCAGAGTAGAATAATAACGTATTTTTGTTTGGGCAAAACAGGTGCAGGTTGGGCCTCAAGTCTCTATTGGAACAGAGATGGGTACAGAGCAGGAAATTAAATAGATAATAAATACGGACGTTTGTAACGATATTTGTGCGTCTAAAACGAGGCACAAAACAGAGTATCTGGGAGTTGCACAAGGTTCAGAAAAATAGACTAGCAGGTCTATGAGAGGTATGTAAACTTTGTTCGGGGATAACAGTCAAGGTAAAGCTCCAAATATTTAGGTGATGGACAGGTGCACAAATCAATAGGATAAGTAAGCAAAATAAATTAAAAAAATCTGGGATAAATCCTAATTTGTAAAATAATCCTAGTTTATTATTAAATACGAAAATCTGGTCGAGGAAGTTTACAATCTACCCAACTTATAAGAATTTCCTTCTCGAAATCAAAACTAAGCCACGGTAGAAGTCAAAGACGGCATAAGATATAATTTAACAAAGTAATTTATATCTTGGTTTACGAATAGGTTCAAAAAACGTTTACGCATGTCGTCCACACGCTCCCAAGTATATTCTCCTGGCGCGCCATGCTTCCATGCCACGCGGACCAAGGAAATAGACTGATTCCTCAATACCTTTTCTCGATGATCAAGGATTCCCACGGGTTACTCTTGATACGACAAGCTCGGCCTAATGGTGATCTCCGAATGGTTGAGAACATGACTGATGTCTGTCACATATCGCCTGAGTTACGACACGTGGAATACATCAAGTACTCCCTCAAGTGAAGGTGGTAGCGCAAGTTGATATGCCACTGCTCCCACTCTTTCTAGCACGTCAATGGTCCAATATACCTTGGCCTCAACTTGCTGCGTCCTCTGAATCGAATGGTGCCTCTAGTAGGTGATATCCTCAAGAAGACATGATCGTCCTCTTTGAATTCCAAGGGACGATGATGACGGTCTGCCCACTACTTTTGTCTGTCTTGCACTGCTCGCAAGTGTCCTTGTATTTACTTAACTGTCTCTACGGTGTTGACCACCAACTCTGGTCACGTGAATCCTTGTCTGGTAAAATGCTGACTGGTATGCCGTGCAATCTTAGGATTTACCCCATATATAAGTTAGCTAAAGCTTCTGCAGACTGGCCAACTCTAAAGGTAAGAAATGTGCTGACTTGGTGAGTCGGTCCATAGGAATTCTTAATCCTTACAAGTCAACCTAGTCATAGGTGCTGCTATCCATTCAGGAGTCAGTCAATTGTTCATCCTGGTAAAATCTATTTAGACCCCTGACAGCAAAAGGATACATTCTTCATTATAATACTTTGACCAAAGTTACGAGACAAAAATTTTGTGCTGCCATAGTGATGCATGTATCAAGAACGCAATAAAACGTAGGTAGGTAGCGAAGGTCATTCTAAAGATAGCACAGTTTATATACTGAAATTAAATCTAATAATAGAGTTTGGTAATTACCCAAGAAACAAACAGAAATGGCTACAGAAACAGTACACTTTTCGTGCTTATACTAAGCACGAGGTTTTGCCTTTCCGAAATAAGGGAAGACGAAAAATAATAATCAAGAGTTCAAGGGGGAGGTAATAGATTAGAAGTATGGGAATTCAAGGCGTTTAAAGAATTCAAATGAGAATTGTCAAGGCAGTTGTGGATTGAAATGCTATTTTGGTAATTCCTATTCACATGCTGGTATCAGTACAGTTATGTAGCTGATAGGATATGCTCAGACATATCTAGAGGGCAAGTACATCCATCTACTAATCACTATATATCTCAATTCGTGTAAAGTAGTTATGCGAAGGGCGAACCAAGTGCACTATGGTTGATCAGACCGTAATACACTGATTCTAAAATGTATTAGTATAGTACTCCAATAATACATATATCATGAACAAGCTTGATAAAGAATAAGCTTGCAAAACTAGGCTATAGTAGCAGTATAAGTCAAGGTAGTACAGTAAATATAAGTACGCTAGATTATGATATAAGAAATTTTCAAAACAATTCAAATTCACAAAAAGACTAGACTCTACCATCTCTACAGTTATTATTCTAACTCCTACTCTAAGACGCTAGTTGACCAAAAAGAGGTATGACCTTCTAAGTTCTACAATCTTAGTATACACTATAGGTTGTCCGTATAAAACAGAGATTCAAGGATGATTGGCGTAAAGTAGGGATTCGAGGTTGTCTGCGTAAAAAGTCTGGTATACTTCTTGCGTAAAAATCTGTGTGAAAGTCTGCGCGTAAGAGTTCTGCGCGTAAATATCTCCTGTGTAAATTCTAGCATTCGTTGCAGCGTAAAGTTGTACGAGAAACTCATGAGTTTGTCAGTCAAAATTAGTGAATCCTGATATCTGACAAAAGTACTTGCACAACGATCGAGTGGACGGTTTGTGATGATAATTTTGCACGGAGTCCCAGGTTGTCGTTTAGTGACTTTATTGGATACAAGTCATTTTTACGCTCGAGGTGAGACAAAATCAGATGTCCCGTCAAAAAGCTGTTTCTTTTTGCACAGGGCTCGAGGCGTATATCTGCATTTAATGCACAAGATTTGGTCATGGTTGGGAGAAGCTAAGGCTGTAACAAATACGCTCACATCCTATCATTATATTTTACGCCTAATCAGGTTACTCTACGCTGGTTATCTATTATTCATGAATCATTAGGTTTACACAGGACAGTTACCTATGTGGCTTTTAGGACGTGTCATACGCAAGATAAGGAATACTAAGGGAATGTGGGTAGCAGTTATCATAACTGCGGCATAAAGGAGACAATCTTCTGCATATTTTTGGTTTTTACGCCAACAAGAAAGTCATTTGGCTTTTACGCCAACTAGGCAGTTGTTTGGTTCTCATGCCAACAACGGTCAAATGGGTTTTACGCCAACAAGGGTAAAGGGTCTCTGGCGTAAAACTCTGGTTATCCAACATAGGATGAGGTTTCAGTCCTAGTATTTAACCTTAGATTTCTATGGGTTCCTCAAGACTAGGGTCAACACTATGGTCAATTCTCTAACTAATTAATCCTAGTAGTATTTTTACTACACTCAAGTCATACATAAATACACCAAGGGATAATGATAATTTAATCTATAGGTAAGTGATGCTAGGGTTTCATTAGGTAATATGGAAGGCTAGGGTTCATTAAGTAGTCTGAACTTAATAATGTGTCAATGTCCTAGTTGTGTTCTTGATAGGAATACTACTCTAATTATCATCCTATCAACAGGGATTCCTATATTCTAGCAGGGGCTATACTTGAGGAATTATCAAGGAAGCACATGAATCAAGCAGGATGCAATTTTGTAAGTAGGACAGACTGGAAGGAAGATAAGTCATAGTCAATTATGGATGAGATCCTATGCTCTAATCCTAGGTGCAGGCTTGCTCGGTACAGTAACGTAACTGAGACAATATGCTCTGAACTGCATGGGCCACCACTAAAAATATGTCACGCCCCAGTCCCAAAATACGTAGGACTAGGACACGTAAGCATGCCAGCCGCCTGTATATATGGCAACTCCAATATATGGAAACCATAATACAAGCGTACGCTGTATAATGAATAATAATTCACAAGTGGTAAAACTATCACAAGTCACAGGGTATAATCTAAATCTCATCCACAGAAATCAAATATGAATAACCAAATAACCATGTAACTAGATCTCAATAATAAGTATCTAAAGAATGACAGTCGGATGGAAACAAATCAACTGCCGAAATAGAATATAAAATAAACCAGATACACACCATATAAGAACAGCATCTGACAATCACGAGGCTCGAAGAGAAGACCTCCTCGGAATATACGTAACATGTCCGGATCTGCGCTCCTGCGAATACTCATGAACATCTACACCTGGAAAGGGACCAGGTCCTCAGAGGGACATAACAAGATACATAGAAGCATGCCATAATGTAAATACTGAATAAATAAATGGGGTGTGCTAACCATCTAAGTGAATGCAATTTAAAGACCTTGTAGTACGTATGGGAAAGTGTAGGCTAGACATATGCTGACTTAATTCACCAATCGTCGTGACTGGCTAGTATATGTGTCATATGCCCCCAGACACATGGGCACTCTGCAATCGACCATCTCCGAGGAGCATGGTACGAAGGTATAACATACAAGGAGGGGGGTGTCCCATACGTCTATTAGTATCTTCCCCGTCCAATATAGATGTACAAGTCGTGAAAACGACGTGGACACCTCCTACTATGATGCAAGTCTCTACCATAATATAAGTACGCTAGATTATGATATGAGAAATTTTCAAAATAATTCAAATTCACAAAAAGACTAGACTCTACCATCTCTACAGTTATTATTCTAACTCCTACTCTAAGACGCTGGTTGACCAAAAAGAGGTATGGCCTTCTAAGTTCTACAATCTTAGTATACACTATAGGTTATCCGTATAAAACAGAGATTCAAGGATGATTGGCGTAAAGTAGGGATTCGAGGTTGTCTGCGTAAAAAGTCTGGTATACTTCTTGCGTAAAAATCTGTGTGAAAGTCTGCGCGTAAGAGTTCTGCGCGTAAATATCTCCTGCGTAAATTCTAGCATTCGTTGCAGCGTAAAGTTGTACGAGAAACTCATGAGTTTGTCAGTCAAAATTAGTGAATCCTGATATCTGACAAAAGTACTTGCACAACGATCGAGTGGACGGTTTGTGATGATAATTTTGCACGGAGTCCCAGGTTGTCGTTTAGTGACTTTATTGGATACAAGTTATTTTTACGCTCGAGGTGAGACAAAATCAGATGTCCCGTCAAAAAGCTGTTTCTTTTTGCACAGGGCTCGAGGCGTATATCTGCATTTAATGCACAAGATTTGGTCATGGTTGGGAGAAGCTAAGGCTGTAACAAATACGCTCACATCCTATCATTATATTTTATGCCTAATCAGGTTACTCTACGCTGGTTATCTATTATTCATGAATCATTAGGTTTACACAGGACAGTTACCTATGTGGCTTTTAGGACGTGTCATACGCAAGATAAGGAATACTAAGGGAATGTGGGTAGCAGTTATCATAACTGCGGCGTAAAGGAGAGAATCTTCTGCATATTTTTGGTTTTTACGCCAACAAGAAAGTCATTTGGCTTTTACGCCAACTAGGCAGTTGTTTGGTTCTCATGCCAACAACGGTCAAATGGGTTTTACGCCAACAAGGGTAAAGGGTCTCTGGCGTAAAACTCTGGTTATCCAACATAGGATGAGGTTTCAGTCCTAGTATTTAACCTTAGATTTCTATGGGTTCCTCAAGACTAGGGTCAACACTATGGTCAATTCTCTAACTAATTAATCCTAGTAGTATTTTTACTACACTCAAGTCATACATAAATACGCCAAGGGATAATGATAATTTAATCTATAGGTAAGTGATGCTAGGGTTCATTAGGTAATATGGAAGGCTAGGGTTCATTAAGTAGTCTGAACTTAATAATGTGTCAATGCCCTAGTTGTGTTCTTGATAGGAATACTACTCTAATTATCATCCTATCAACGGGGATTCCTATATTCTAGCAGGGGCTATACTTGAGGAATTATCAGGGAAGCACATGAATCAAGCAGGATGCAATTTTGTAAGTAGGACAGACTGGAAGGAAGATAAGTCATAGTCAATTATGGATGAGATCCTATGCTCTAATCCTAGGTGCAGGCTTGCTCGGTACAGTAACGTAACTGAGACAATATGCTCTGAATTGCATGGGCCACCACTAAAAACATGTCATGCCCCAGTCCCAAAATACGTAGGACTAGGACACGTAAGCATGCCAGCCGCCTGTATATATGGCAACTCCAATATATGGAAACCATAATACAAGCGTACGCTGTATAATGAACAATAATTCACAAGTGGTAAAACTATCACAAGTCACAGGGTATAATCTAAATCTCATCCGCAGAAATCAAATATGAATAACCAAATAACCATGTAACTAGATCTCAATAATAAGTATCTAAAGAATGACAGTCGGATGGAAATAAATCAACTGCCGAAATAGAATATAAAATAAACCAGATACACACCATATAAGAACAGCATCTGACAATCACGAGGCTCGAAGAGAAGACCTCCTCGGAATATACGTAATATGTCCGGATCTGCGCTCCTGCGAATACTCATGAACATCTACACCTGGAAAGGGACCAGGTCCTCAGAGGGAGATAACAAGATACATAGAAGCATGCCATAATGTAAATACTGAATAAATAAATGGGGTGTGCTAACCATCTAAGTGAATGCAATTTAAAGATCTTGTAGTACGTATGGGAAAGTGTAGGCTAGACATATGCTGACTTAATTCACCAATCGTCGTGACTGGCTAGTATATGTGTCATATGCCCCCAGACACATGGGCACTCTGCAATCGACCATCTCCGAGGAGCATGGTACGAAGGTATAACATACAAGGAGGGGGGTGTCACATACGTCTATTAGTATCTTCCCCGCCCAATATAGATGTACAAGTCGTGAAAACGACGTGGACACCTCCTACTATGATGCAAGTCTCAATAAAATAAATAACTAAGCTACATACCGTTACACGTGTTGCTCATACTGATGGCCAGTCGCGCATGAGACACGCGTCCCTACATGAACTCACTCTGTGACGTGTAATGATACGTGTCAAGGCCTGGGGAGTCATACCAATAACTCCACAACTTTAGGTGGGTCGACTAGACACTAGGTCAGACACAAGTCCTAACGTCAACGCCTTCGTTGACTGCACCCGAGTTTTCTCGGATGCGCACATTTATATAATATTTAAATAAATAAACATGTAACTAAAATAACTGAATTTAAACAGTACAACAAGGCAAGGTATACTTGCCTGGCAAGAGAGCTGCAAATTATAACGTCCAGATGTCAAATGCCAAAAGTCAGAAACTATGGCCTCAGAATAAATGTCTCCGGATGCTGAAATAAACATCACCAACAGTCTCAGAAAATATCAAATAGCTTGAAACGCCTGTCCTTAAGTCCAATTTGGACACAGGGACAAAAATGACAGTTTCTGGTCAAAGCGGGATCCACATGTGGGCCACTTTGCACCGAAAAATGTGTCAGGGTCAAAGATCTCCAAATTCGCCAAACTTAGTGTCAACAAGTCCAGAACGTCGATACGAACCCAACGGAATGTCCAGAACTGGATTCCGATGTACCGATCACAAAATTGCCAGTCAAGTGGAGCCTGGGGGCCCACGATACGGGGTTTTGTCAACGTTCTCAGAATCGAACCAAACTTGGGTCACAGGACCAGCGTATTGCTACGAGTCAGCGGAGGCACAACCGGCGGGGGTGATGTGTTCAGCCGGGTCAGCGGAGGAGTGCACAGGCCGGTCGGGATAGCTCAGCCGGAGCTGCACAGGAGGTCGGGGAAGCTCAGTCGGAGCTGCACGGCTGAGGGTGACTGGTGGAGCGAGGAGAGGGTCGAGGTCGGGCTGGCCGGGGTCGGGTGGCTGGGTCGTGGCCGCTGCGTCGACTCCGTCGAGGAGGAGGGGAAGAAGACTGCGGCTGGGGGGTTTGAGGCAGGGTCGGGTGGCGGAGGGCGGCGATGGAGGTGGTGGAGGTAGTCGGGGAGTCGAGGCCGGCGGGGGGGTTCAGTCGAGAGGGGAAGAGGAAGTCGATGGTGGTGATGATGATGGTGGTGGTGGTGAGTGGCGGAGGAGGTGAAGGTCGGGAAATCGAGGCCGGCGGGGGGGGGGGGTAGCCGACGGCTAGGGTTAGGGTTTCTTTTCTTTTATAGAATTAAATTTTAGGGGTAAAAAGGTAATTTTACAATTAGGATATTTACAGGATATTTTTAGGTGGGTCCCGCTTTCAAATGGACGGTGCAGGTTCACCGGCCAATAGGAGGCTGACACCTCACACGAAAATTTGCAGAAAAGTCCTTGTAATTTCATAAATTGCATAATGGTCCTATTTTGGGAAATTGCGCAATTACGAAATTGCCTGGAAAAAACATCCGATTCCTGAAAATGCTAAAATGTACAGAACTGAGGGGAATTGTTGTGTGAGGGTCCTAAGGGGGTGGGGGTGAGCCTGGGCATGGGCAGGGCCTGGTTTTCTTGGGTGATACGGGCCATCGTATTAATTAATTAATAATTAATGCGTACGGTGTTCTCTAATTATTTAGAGGCAGGTAGGGCCATAATTTTAATACGGTGTCAATATACTAAATGTAGTATACTCAGAGTAGAATAATAACGTATTTTTGTTTGGGCAAAACAGGTGCAGATTGGGCCTCAAATCTCTATTGGAACAGAGATGGGTACAGAGCAGGAAATTAAATAGATAATAAATACGGACGTTTGTAATGATATTGGTGCGTCTAAAACGAGGCACAAAACAGAGTATCTGGGAGTTGCACAAGGTTCAGAAAAATAGACTAGCAGGTCTATGAGAGGTATGTGAACTTTGTTCGGGGATAACAGTCAAGGTAAAGCTCCAAATATTTAGGTGATGGACAGGTGCACAAATCAATAGGATAAGTAAGCAAAATAAATTAAAAAATCTGGGATAAATCCTAATTTGGTAAAATAATCCTAGTTTGTTATTAAATACGAAAATCTGGTCGAGGGAGTTTATATATATATATATATATATATATATATATATATATATATATATATATATATATATATATATATATATATATGATAAATGGAATATGAGCCATAGGCTCATATTCCTACATGAGTCATGCACATGTGGACCAATAGGAACGGACTCCTACATCTCATGTGCACTATAGTACACTCAATTCCTATTGGTACACGTGTACATTGGCCCATGTAGAAATATGAGTCTATGGCTCATATCCCATGTATATATATATATATATATATATATATATATATATATATATATATATATATATATATATATATATATATATATATGAGTGTCCAAGGGTTGTGGCCTAGTGGTTACAACGGGGAACTCCTATGGAGGAGACAACGGTTCGAGCCCCCCCTTGGATGCCGCTGTGTGGCTTTGTGTCACGGACGTACCAAGCCTACTTGGATGGGGGTGGGGGCTCCCGGTTGGGTGACCCGGATTGTAGACCACTCTCTGCGGAAGGTAGGCTCCATGTTGAGCATTATGTGTTGTAGATCCCACTTTGCTCGGGTTGGCTGGGTGGCTCTGCCACGGATCCAAGTAGACCAAAAATGGACCATATATATATATATATATATATATATATATATATATATATATATATATATATAACATGATAACACCTCATTGCACAAGTGAACAGGAGCACCTCGGTGCAATAACAAGGTCAGTACCTCAAATGGTATGTTGGTAATAAATAACACGGATACAGTGTTGCTAGGTCAAAAATATGGACAATCAGACAGTCAATCAGTCATAGATTCAACATCAATATATTTTCGACATATATATATATATATATATATATATATATATATATATATATATATATATATATATATATATATATACTGAGTTACGTCAACTAGATATTATGCTACCCAAACAATAGTATTTTAAGACCTATCGGCTCACACAAAATTTAACACTTAACTTTGCGAGTTTGGCAATCAATAAATCTTTTACACTCTGCAAGATGTCATATGATCCGACTAGAATCCATGCATAGCAATAAATGTGGACTTTTGTTGACATGTCTAAAGGCGTAAAGTCTGACGGCTATAAGTGTGTCACTAGAAGAAAGATCAATGCATATGGAAAAGTTAAAAGGCTTTTAAAGCAAGATTGGTTGGAAAATTGTATCATCAAAACCAAGATGTCGACTAAGACAAAATTTTCTCATCAGGAGCGATGCTTAAGTCCATTCAGATTTACCGTAACTATGAAGTCTTTGATGTTAAGACAATGTTTTTGAACGAAAATTTTGGAAGAATGATGTGCATATGACATAGTCACAAGGTTTCATAGTCGGTCAGGGCACCCACAAAGTATGCAAATTGAAAAAGTTTTCTTACGGAGTTTTGACTTTATGAAAATGAGGATAAGTCGTGTGTATAAAAAGGTTGGTGAGAGCAAGGTTGCTTTCCTCGTAATAACATGATTTGAAAATGATATAACTATGTTACAATCAGTCAAGACTCAGACTATCCAAGAACTACTACATGAAAGACTTGGAAGAGACCTTCTACATATTGGGATAAAGATCTATAAAGAAAAATCAAAGAGAACTTTACATCTTGGGATAAAGACCTATGAAGAAATATCAAAGAGAACTTTGATGCTTTCTCAATTGGACCCACGGTGACTTGGACCGGTCTACACCCGAACCCGACCTGATTGGATCAGAACCCGACTTTGACTCGAACCCATTGTACCCAGCTTCGTTCCGAACATGATAACTTAAGCACCAAACATCTTCTTTTTTTTCCATGAAAAATAAATATACCAACAAATTTTCAAAGAAACACTGTACACTTGTGAGAAAATAGAATTCCTATGAAAAAGAGAGTTATAATACAAAACAAGCATGGTACTGAATTTACAATCCATACATTCCAGAAAATATAGCATACATGTTTTTTAAGTAGTAAAAAATTAAAAGACTATTGTTTGTTCTTTCAAAGTAATATGAAATATGTACAAGTCACGTACATATATACTAGTATCTATAATCCCCAAATCGCTAGTGAATTCCAAAACTTTTTTTATATAAAAAACAATAAAGAAATAAAATTTGCTCATTTAGTTTCGTGAACAGAAGTATAATTATGTGTTCAAGTAAATTTGACTCTCAAACTAAGGTGGAGTTATGCATCAAACTTTACTTCACTCTAATGAGTTTCCAAATAAATTTATAGTCTTCTAGTTCTAGTGGCTAGCAGGTGAAGACAAACACATAGATTCAATTCCACATGGAAGCTTATTCCTTTCAATTAATGATAAGAATTTAAAAAAAATCGCAAATCAACATTTATCTACTCATTAAATTTTGGAGGATAATCTTCACTAAAAATTAATATATACAACGAACGATTTTGAACTCAAATTCATTGAATTACACTGTCAACCAAACGATACAATTTTCGGCATAGAATCTATGGTTCTCAAATCATTGAATTCAAATTCATGATAACCAAACATGAAGAGTTCAACTTTAGGCCCCGCCTAGCAACATAAAAATATTTAAAAATCAGAAACTTATAGTTTCTTGTATATCATGATGTATACAAAAATTTACCATTATTTAAGGGAAGTCACTAAATTTTGACCTTCAATTTGATCTGATGTTTGGTTGTAGCCTACTCACCTATATGGAAAAAACAAGTTGAAGTTTATTTAAATCCATTAGTCGACAGATTTGGTTTACGTATTTAAGAAATCATAAAAAAAAAAAAAATTTCTTTGTTTGTTAGTAACAAGTTGAAATGGTTCATCTCATGAGATTGTTTTTTTTTTCCTTCTCTTTTTCTAATATTTATTACAAAAATTTAGGACAGAAATAGACCTGCTCAAATATGTTATTGTGTATTTTATCCATTACTCTATTTTTTTCATGATGATATTTTTATTTTAGATATAAAAATAATATTGGAACATTGATATGTTTTTTTTCTTTTCCTTCCTGGACCAATCAATCACTAGAAGGAGGATGAGAATGGTTTTTTTTTGTTTACCAAATACATGAGAAAAATTGATATGAACTCTAATTTCCATCCCATGGAAAATAAAATAAAATAAAATAAAATTTCCTTTCCAGAATTAAACAAGGCCTAAAAGTTCGACAATTCGACTTTTGAAATCAATAATATTATTCATCCCTCCAAAATGTTCCTCCAAAGTATCCATCCTTATGTTGCAATTGATGGAACGGGTAATGTGGTAGCTTACATAGCAAAATTTAAATTTAAAATTAACATTAAAATTAAATCTAAGATTAATATTAAAAAATGGATGAATAATTTTTTGTATTAAAATTTGTCATATCAGCTACCATATTAGACGTCACATAATGCTATTTATCATACCACGTTAGCTACCACATAAGAATAAATGATTTGGAAAAACATTTTGGAGCGACGAATATCATTACATTTTGAAATAGTTGATGGATGTTATTTTCCCAACCATTAGAGCATCTCCAAACCGATAGGAAAGACTACAAATTCAACTGCTATGATGGAAAATTTGGGTGAATTTGGTTTACTTGTCAGCCTACTTTTCAGTCTAATAAAATTGTCAGTTGACAAAAAAAATCTCCACATCGAAGAAGCCTCTACCTGCAAAAAGAGAACCTAAGTAGGCCAATTACAAGAAGACAACCCTCAGAAACACCGTTATGGCAACCACAAATGCAAGCAGAGCCGCGGTGGACGCCTGACCTGCAATAATCCAAGCTCTAAATTTCTACAATCCCATTTGACAGTAAAGGTACAGAAGCACATTCTCCTCTCCAGAACCGAGATCACCCCCGGTCATCGAACTTCAGCTACTCCTGACAAAGAGAGGCAAGCATGAGCAGAACTTGAGCCAGCTGGCTGAAAACATTTGCAGGGTACATTACAATTTTACAGCACAAAAACTTAAAAAGAGTCGGATATAGTCATCTATGTAACACAAAGTACACAGGTGACAGAAGACAGCAAATGAGTCGAATATTACAAAATATTACTTTTACAGAAGTAACGACCTCATCTATTGGTTGTAGCATATGTCTACTTGCTATGATCTGCAGAGTTTGAAGTTTTACAGACTTTCTAGCTTTCCTTACTCGTTAAATTCTTACAACACAAGTTGCAAGTAGGACATGAGTAGTTCCCACACATACTATGTCAAAGATGCATATTTACATAGCCTAACAACTATAAGAAACCTCTCTATAAGATGATAATCATTGAGATCCACCTGCAATCCATACACTACTAGACCTTCCCCAACTCCATATGCCAACATAAACCAGCAGAAAGATTACCAACGGAACAACCACCCCAATAATGTAACCCACAGCCTCATCAAGTCCCCACCTCTTTATTGCCAGAGTTAGGACTCCAGGTCTTTCAGGTTCTATAATCTCACTTGCGTGTTGCTTACGTCCAAACTCATCAGAGATCCCAACATGAGAAGCTTTCTCTGTAACTGCCAAGGCGATAGGTCGTTCAAACTCGTCGGAGGACTCAGCATGAGAAACTTTTTCTGTAACTGCCAAGGCAATAGGTCTAGACCCCTGGGAGGTTTCAGCATAGTAACCTTTGCCCGTCTTTGCCAAGGGAAGAAGTTTAGGCTTCCGGGAGAACTGAAAATGAGAAGCTTCATCTGCAACAGCCAACGTAGTAGGTTCAGACTCCTGGGAGATTCCATCTGCCTCTACGGACGCAACGACATCATCTGCACACAAAAAGTAAAAACTGTAGATCAGCAAATCAATTGAGATGACCAATTTCTTCATTTAAATCAAACTCGTGAGTCGTACCACAAATAGCTGACTCCTTGTGTTTGCAGGGTAGCATGCACTCTGCAGCCTCTCTTCCTTTGAAAATATCATCAAGCTCCGCATACTCTCCATCCTGCAAAATTATATTCTCTCCATCCTGCAAAATTATATATTTAGAATTTGAATTCAAAATAATCAGACTAAGAGTGATTCTCACATCTGTAGATGATGACTCTTGGTCTTCTTTATCACTTCCAAACTCGCTCTTTGTACTAGAACTCTCATCATATCCTCCCTATTAGTAAAGCATGGTCCATTAGTATTTGACTTCTAGACTGATGGCAGAAAATTTGAAGTAGACTTTCTAACCTCTACAGGTGCTTCCATGTCTTCATAGTTTTCTTTATCAGTGCCTGAATCACATTCCTTGCTATAAAAGGCAGCTGCTCTAACTGAAGACATCAAAATGATCCTTCTTTTTGCAGAACCCTGTTGTGCTGGTAAATGGCCAACTCTTGGACGCTCGTTCTCCCGAGCTCTGAGTTCAACTCCAGTCCCATCGGGACCAACTCCATCGCCAAATACATTCTTGCGGCCAGTAGACTCATCCATGCTTTCATGCAATTCCTGCAAGGGTTCCACGCCAGACTCCACCAAGTACATATCACGCCCAGTGCTATTGTATGGCACTGAGTTCCCATAGAGAACACTGGTACTGAACTCAGGGAAGCTGTAGGTAGATGTGCCTGCATAGCACCATTCAGGCCTTCCAAAACCTAAAACCCCCTGCAATAAAAAAACAACAATCATTAAAGGTTGATATGTAAGGTTTTGAGGTGTTCTTTGAAAATTAACTAACACTTCAACACAATAGCACATAACCCTACCTGAACCAGTCCTCCTTCAGTATCTAGCTCGTTGCTTGACCGACTATTCATGGCCTCAGTGGTGGAAGTTTGCTGAACAGCTAATCCTCCGGAACAGTACTCACCATGGTTACTCAGGATAGAGTTAAAAAAATCATTCATGGAGTCTTGTTCCGCATAATCAGCTTGACCAAATCCCATGTGTGACTCTTGATCAGTGTTGCCAAAGAGAGGATGGTCACTATAAGGAAGAATTGGGGAAGTGATGTTGGGAAATGCTGCAGAATCTTTTGGCTCATCCTGTGGATCAGAGAACGGCTCTAAAGCTTCCAGAAGAGGATCAACCTGAAGAAGAAAAAAAAAATTCATATGCATGTCAAGAATCCAGTTCAAGCATACAACTAAATTTAAGTGGGAATTGCTTCAATCAAATAATTATTATTCAAGGCAACATGAATAAATTTCAACACTGATGTCGTTGTCATCAATAAACAGATCTTAAAGTTGCACCTAAAACTGCATACCATATTTCCTCCTGTTTTAGCAGTATGCTCAAGCTTTACATCTAAAGCCACATGGGTACTGCCACTATCTTCTGCTTTCACAGAGGAACAATGTGCCTTATCAGCCAGCAATCTTGTGATTCCTGCTGACTGTTTCTCAACGGTCGTTGAAAGAGGCTGTTGTTCTTGCAGATCTGTGATGGGGGAAATTTGACTTGTAGGTGTTGCCACGGTTGGTGTATCAAGTTCTTCTACGGCCTCTCCTTCTTGCTGTGTATAATCGGGAGAAGACTTGGTTGGAATAGGAGAGAGACAACCCCTCTCCATCTCATCACCATTGGAACTTGGAGATTTCTCATCTGCCTTCCTGAATAAACGATAAAGAACATAACCACCCTGTAGAAAAAGGAAGAAATGCAGTATAGGACTTAGTAGCGAAATATTGCACTAATTCCATGTCATAAGACAAGTAGTTCAGTTTTGGAATACTAAATGCATGTGGGGAAAATAAATAGAAGCTTATAAAACTCAATTTTCTACGTGATAGGGCCATTGTTTTTATGTTTTAACAAAGGCCTCGTTATAGGCCTATTGGTAAATCTGTACTTTATTGCAGAATCATTTCAACCAAATAAGTTTATGTTTTTCAGGATTATTACTTAGGGCGGAAATTTGGGCTCGACACGTTAACCCGACCAGCCAACCATGGGTTTGGGTCAGGCCTAAAAGGTGTTGAATAATATAAAGTATTAACCCTCAACCCTCACCAACGCTCTAGAGTTTTTGGGCAAGTGGTATGGACTTTAACATTGGTATCAGACTATGTTTCACCGACATGGCGACATAAGCCGAATCCGACACGGCAACCACGAAAAATAGGACACGACAACCAACATGCCATGTGTGTGTATCAAGGTTCGCATTATCAGTATCGAAATCAGACCCTTCCTATGAGTATCGGGATCGACAGTATCAGAAGTATCGACGGTTTCGGATCGGAGTATCGAATTGTTTGGTATCAAAAAACAAATAATTATTGATAAATTATAAAATTTTGGAAAAAAAAATATTTTATATATTTAAACATAATTTGAAGTATTTTTTGTGTTGTTTCTTAGTTTGAAATTGAAAGAAATATTAGTACCTATTGCTGATTGGTTTATCTGTAATAAATAAGTTTTCTTCGTTTACATGCTTTACAACCTTACTAGTTTTTTTACACCCTTGTTGAATGGTCTTTTCGTTCAAATTTTTTCTACCAAAATGACCGGGAAAGAGATACCCGACCACGGTATCGGTCGGTATCAGATCGGAACATGTCAAACCGTATCGGCATCGGCTGATACTGCAAACAATGGTGTGTGTGTGTGTGATGTCAAGACTTGGTAGCTCAAGTGGCTAGAGTGGAGACATAAGACACGAGAGGGCAGTGTTCAAATCCCGCTCGCTTTATAATCGACACCAAATTACTTGAAGCCCAAGTACATGAACAACTAGAAAAAAGAAACAAAAAAACATGAAATCTATGCATAGATAATTTGATTGAATTTTGGAAGAAGAAAAAAAAATGTGGGTCCGGTAGCACCTGATTTTGAAAGAAACACAATTTCATTCATAACTTAAGACTTAAGTATAACTTAAGTAATGGGTCAGGTCGTGTCAGGTCCGATCGGGGGGCACCCAATTTCTTTCATAAGTTAAGTTCCAGGTAGGGTACCCGTAACTTATAAGGGACTGTCGGGATTAGGGTTTTACCTCCCAAAAATTCCAAATTATTTCACTGTTCTTCTTTCTCCCTCCCATTCACAGTGGAAGCGATTACATCCGATGGCGGCGACCAACAACGGTGATCACAGGTACACTCCTTTGAATCTGTTGGCAAATTCGTTGGGACATGTACAGAAACGAATCTGACACGAATCTGGGACTGTGTCCCATACGAAATTGTGTCGGATTCGAACCAGACATGGATTCATCGGCCATATTGTTGTGCTCATGCTTCATAGATATCAGAGAAACCAAGTTGGAATCTTCTATGGCACACATTTAAAGCATATTTTAAAAAACTTATACGGCTACGTGAATCCAACTCTTGCCCTATGAAATCAGCCTGCAACGGCGTGTTCAATAATATAAATATTAACCCTCACCAACGTTCTGGAGTTTTGGTGCAAGTGGCATGGACTTCAACAAAAGAGTTCAGGCATAAAACAGGTTGACCATTGACACCGATTTAATAAACGGGTCAGATTCAGTAAAAGGGTAGTTACCTATTTGACCCGATATGACCTATTGATTTAATGGGTTGGTTTAATTTCAAATCCATCAGTCTACCTAAACCTCGATCCATATTCCGACATAAGGAAAAGTACGACTTGTCTCTAACAAACTACTCGATTTTCACACAAATGACATTCACAGTGAAG
The DNA here is from genome assembly GCA_036927795.1 of Iris macrosiphon. Classification (NCBI taxonomy): domain Eukaryota; kingdom Viridiplantae; phylum Streptophyta; class Magnoliopsida; order Asparagales; family Iridaceae; genus Iris; species Iris macrosiphon. The sequence continues at coordinate 43,820,264 of JAYESA010000019.1, read as the reverse complement.
CAAGTAAATACAAGTTTACAACATGACACAACTTTGAAAAAAAAAATCACTACAAAGTCGATAATAAATAATCCACTTTGGGTCCATCCAGTTAAATGTGTTGGGTCGGCTTGACTCGTTTGTAAACGGGTCGGACATGGATTTATCCAAGACAGATAAAGCCTAAACGGGTCGGGTTCTGTTTAAACCTAAAAAAGTCGACCTACATCCGACCCTATCCAACTCAATTGCCAGCCCTAATTATTATAGGCATTTAACAAAAGTCAGGTCTAAACTATTGGTAAATCCGCATTCAATTTCAACCACCAACTGCAGCAAGTAACCAATTACGCACTCTCCTGTTCATTTTAGTTAGGGTTATATTTCCGACTACTTTGGAGAGAAAAAATAACTATTCTTGCTTCAAAAGCTAAAGTGTCACGTCAATACAGATCAAACAAGAAAAAAGACTAATCGCTTATCAATACCATACCACAAGCACTATAATCACAATAACCAACAGATATTTTTCTCATTTTACGAGAACTGGAAGCAGAGTGGTCATCGGACAAGTATGATTCCCAAAGGTCCAGAGTGGACAGCTGCAATGCTATCCTCGCCGAAGGTATATCAAACATACATTCTTCAGTGTGATGAAACACAAATATACTTTCTCACACTTGAAACAGCAACCATCGCAATTCACATCCGGAAGTAAACTCTGTTGTGGACATCTAAGCATGCAGGCTTAATATAACTAGGGATGATAAGGGTCAGTTTCAGGTAATATTCATGTAAAACCGAAACGAAAAATTTGGGGTTTCATATTTGTAACTAAACCTGACACGAAATTCAATTGTGTTCTCTTTTAATGTCCAAACCTGGTTTATATATATATATATATATATGTGTGTGTGTGTGTGTGTGTGTGTGTGTGTTTTGAGAGAACTGGGAAATGCCAGGCAAAGCCTTTGGTTCGGTAGGGCCGGTAATAAACCGACTGATTAAATGCAAGGAAGTGCTTTCCCAGTTATTACGCCAGCTGAGGCCATTCTCTCGATTGGCTTTTATATATATATATATATATATATATATATATATATATATATGGATTCTGTTTTTAGCAAAGAAACCTGGTTTTTATATAAAAGTTTGGATCAGATTAGCAGTTTTATATAAGAAAGATGGCCATTTGGGATCTAAAATAACCAAAGTTCGCAGTATCAGTATCATCAGAATCAGTATCGGACCATTCCTATGAGTATCGGGATCGGCGGTACAGTATCAGCGGTTTCGGATTGGAGTATCAGATTTTTTTGGTATCAGAAAGCAAATAATTATTAATAAATTATCAACATTTTTGAAAATATATTTTATAATTTTAGGCATAATTTTAAGTATTTCCAGTGTTATTTCTTAGTAGTTTTGAAATTGAAAGAAATAGTAGTCACCCTTGTCGATTGGTTTACCTGCGGTAAATAAGTTTTCTTCTTTTATATGCTTTTACAACATTACTATGCTTTTACACCTTGTTGATTGGTCTTTTTCGTTCAATTTTCTTTGCGGAATTGACCGGAAAATAAACCCCCAATGTCGGTATTGGTCAGTATCGGGTACCGGTCGATATCGGATCGGGGACATGCCAAAATGTATTGGTATCGGCCATATCGGATCGATATCGGCCGATACTGCAAACTATGAAAATAACATGAATCCAGACCTATCTCGGGTTTCGTATAATGTAGCCGACCTCGACCAGAAACTCATTTGGGCTCTCTTTTTAACATCAAAAGTTTTTAAATAATAAAAAAACAGGGCAGATAAACATGTTACTGGTTACCACTGGCAGGCCTACATGCAAGTTCCTAAAATATATGTGGACACAAACAAACCAGAGATAAGAATGATCAGATGTACCTGTAAAAGGAAAAACTTGCATGTGCAAGAAATATTACCATGTGACTAACTGGGTAAACTAGTAAAGAAAGAGATGTATACAGCTACTGAACGCACATAAGTTAAAAAACTCTGCCACTCCTTCCTTCCAGATTGTGGTGACACAAGTGACACAACATGATAAACTAAATATGATTATCCTCTTGGCAATGCTCTCACATTCCCAAACTAATAAAATACTCCAATGCCAGTATGTAGGTAAATATGTCAGAAAACACTAGTTTTTATCATCCTCAGAATCAGATTCCCTGAGCTGGTGGGCATGCACATAATACTTGATCCATATATTACAATTCCATGTTAGAAAGTGTCAGGTTGCTCTATAAACAAGTCCAAATAAGCGTGAAACCTCGTAAAGGAACCATCTTTCCATTGTTACAGCAACAGACACCACACTAGCTTCTAAAACTGCATGTCTTCGAGACTATAACACATGTCCAAAGCAAACAAAACTCACAGTCACAGGCATGCACTTTTCTTGAAAACATTATCAGGCTTAGAACAAATAAAAAATTATAAACGAAATCAACCCCATTACATAATCCCTATCACTTTGTGCACAGGCAATAATACGACACCATATGGACACTGCAACACAGACACGGCATTGGTTGTTGTTGTGTCCTGGTGTATTTTGGAGTGTCTGGTTCACATCTAATATGCGTCTGACATACGCGATACTGACACACCATCAATTTTCAGTGTGTTCGTGCTTCCAAGAGATTACTAATAAAATATGCATTTCCCAGTTGGTATAAAATCAACTACAGAAGTAACCTAAGCACAGAGACTGCAACTTTCCGCAAACCAACATAACTTGGGCTGTATGGTTGCCTGTAATTGGAAATCCTTGCAGCAAATGTTGCAGTAATTGGTGTTGCACCCACAAATGCTGCAAAGTCTGGAGTATTATTCAGCGAAACAAACACTGAAATTGATGTAAATGCTGCAGTAATAGCATTCACACGCAACCAAACAACCCCTTTAGCGAAACTAAATACACATTTGTCTAGTTTTTGCATTTCTGTCTAGTCTTTGCATGACCAAAGTCAGAATGGAACAATGACAGCAGAGAAGAAACCATAATTACCAGTTCACTGGATTCAAACTCAGGTTCAGTAGTCCGATACTCATGCATGATCCAACTAGTACGGACTCCCTTTGGAGCTCTTCCTCGGTGGAAGACAAGAGTCTTCTTCATCCCAATGACACCCGAACCCGCTCGGCCCTTGGAGCGGATAGTACGGTCTTTCCCTGTGGCCTTCCAGTATCCGGACTCCGTAGCACGGTTTGATCTGTGCCCATTCGGATATTTCCGGTCCTTCGGCGAGAAAAAGAACCATTCTGGGTCCTCCGATTTGATCAATGATCTATCTACAGCATGCCATGAGTTCAATTCAGATGAATAATTGTGCCAAATTGGTGGTAGCAATACAAATTATAATTTATAACTCATTTTCAAATAATCATTTTTATACTGGTTATGGAGAAAAAACACAACACAACACAAATCCAAGTCAAAAAGAAGAAGAGAACATTAATTTACTTCAACAAATAACCAACATTTGTCAAAAAAGAAAAAGAAAAAACCCCTCTTTTTACTGATTCCAAAACCCCAAACAAAAAAGAACAAGGTTGAAAAGAGAAAGTCCAGCGATAATTCCACCCAAACCTTCACAAAAATTGGGGTAAAGCAAAATTTTAAGTCGAAATTTGTCTCGAAAGGAAGAGACATCTCAGGAAAAAAAAATCAACCCTCCAGAACTATAGTAAGCTTCTAATCCACACCGATTTCTTTACCAAATCAATCAAAGATCAAATTTTCATTTCAGAAACAAACCCCACATTCTAAAAAAAAAATTAAAAAATGCTCAAATTAACCAATATAAGACTAAATTAGCCAAATTTAAAACAAACCCATGTCAGAGAGAAGAAAAGAAATAAGTAACTCCAATAAACCACCAATGACCCAAATTAAACCCGAAAGAGTATCATTTTCTTAAATCCACTGAATAATTCAGAACAAGCATTGCGCAAACAAGAAAAAAAAAAATCAACCCTCCAGAACTATAGTAAGCTTCTAATCCACACCGATTTCTTTACCAAATCAATCAAAGATCAAATTTTCATTTCAGAAACAAACCCCACATTCTAAAAAAAATATAAAAAATGTTCAAATTAACCAATATAAGACTAAATTAGCCAAATTTAAAACAAACCCATGTCAGTGAGAAGAAAAGAAATAAGTAACTCCAATAAACCACCAATCATAATAGCAAGAAAACAAAGCCGGAGATGAACAGAGACAATCCACCCAAAAAGTACAACATAAACTGTTCACAAACAAGAAATGAATAACAAATTCCCACCAATTAAACTCCAGATTCTACAAGTAGCATCTAATATATACCTATTCCTCACCAAATCAAGCAAAGGTCAATTTTTTTTAATTCAAAAACAAGCCCCACTTCCGAAATTTTGCAGACAACACCAATCTTTGTCAAAAAAAAGATGGAGAAAGATTCCATCTTTCCTTGACTACTAGTTCAAAATCCCCAAATAAAACAAATCATAATTGGAAAGAGGAATAAGAAATAATTCAACCAATAGTAAGAATACAAATAGGCTCCAGATACTACTAGCATCACCGAATCTATCTCATTCTTTCCCAAGGCAATCAAAGTTCAATTTTTTTATTTCAAGGACAACCCCCCACTTCCTAAAAGTTAACAATAAACACCGAAAGTGGGCCAAATAGTTAGAGAAGTGTCGTCGTCTTTTTATACCGGGAAGATCCCAGGGCTCGCACTTGCAGACGTCGATCTCGGGGATGACCTCGGCGTCGGCCCGGATATGGCCGTTGATCTTGCGCTTGAGGTAGTGGTTTACGAGCTCCTCGTCCGTCGGGTGGAACCGGAACCCCAGCGGCAGCGCCTCCAGCGGCACCAGCGGCATTCCGCCGCCGATTTCGAGCTCCGATCTATGGGAATTCTGTACGGTTACAAAACCCTAGAATTCCGTACGGTTACAGAACCCTAGAGAAAAAGTTTCGATTTTTAGAAACCCTAGAAACAAAAGTTAGAGAGAGAGAGAGAGATGGATTTTTCCTTTTTCTGTGAAGGAAAAGAACACTCAAATTGATAGAGAGGGAGAGCTGACGTGGCGGTGTATATTGAATGGTGGGACGCGGTGTATATTGTAGTGACTGACAATGGATTTGGACAATTACGGAGGTACCCCTCTCCCCCAATTCAATTCAATCGTCTATGACTGATCTGCCCCTTGGGTGAAACAACTATTTACTGTTAGACCAGGTATGGTGTGATATTCTTTCAGAAAATTTACTCTAGCAAAATAAATTTATATTAAATTAATTTAAACGAAATAAGTTTGCTAATATTTAAAATACAAACATTGTCCGCCAACAGTGTTGGCGAAAAACACAATAAACATCCACGTACACAAAAAAAAAAAAAAAAAAAAATTAAAGTGGACCCCACACCCCAAATTCCGCCAACACTGTTGGCTGAAATTGGGGAGGGCCAATTTCAGCCAACAGTGTTGGCGGAAATTGGCCGGTGGGCCCCCCCACGGGTTAAGTTTGGTTTAGTTCAGCTTGGTTTAGTTAGTTTGGTTTTATTTGGTTTGTTTTATTATTTTTTTCAATTAGTTATATTTTTTTCTATTTAGTTTTTAGTTTTTTTCAATTAGTTTTTTTTTCTATTTAGTTTAGTTTTTTTCTATTTAGTTTACTTTTTTTTTTATTTGTTTCTGTTTTTTTTCTGTTAATTTATTTTGTTAATTCGTGGGGTGTTAATGGGGTGTTAATTTTCTGTTTTATTTATGAAAATATATTTTAACGAAATAAAATTAAAATAAATTAACAAAAAAATTACTCTATCAAAATTTTAAAATTAACAAAAAATTAAAATAAAATTAACTCAGTTGTCGATATGTAACAAAATTTTAAAATATCCCAAATTTTTATCAAAATTTATATCCTTAAAATTTGTTAAAGTATTCCGTTATTTAACATAGCAAATTTATTATCGGTACAGTAAATATTTTATAAAAAAAATTTACCAAAAGTAAAATTTGGAGGTCAAAACATCGTTTTTTTGCGATTCTAAAAATTTGGGAAGTCTGTCAAACGGTGAAACGGTTTATCCCGAAGTACTTTTCCATACGGTCATTTTGGCTCAAACTGGGCCTTGTTTCGATCTCCCAGTCAAAAGTTATGGTACTTTAAAGTTTTATATTTTATATTTTTGCCTGTAATATGTACATCTTACTTCGGATGAAAATTCTCTCTACACGAATTGTGTTACTCTCGTCGAAAACATACAAATCGACCTATTGTTTGACGAAAAACGATTTGAAAACAAATAGTTATGGGCGTTCGAAGTCTGATCGACGGCAGACGTAATATTCGTACGGTAGTTTTTTTTTTTTTGTTCAATGATAACATATTTTATTTTGGATGTTAAACTAAATAAAAAAAATCAAAATCCAGAACTAAACTAAATAGAAAAAAACTAAATAGAAAAAATATAATTAATTAAAAAATCAAATAAAACCAAACCAACTAAACCAAACCAACTAAACCAAACTGAACCCGTGGGGGGCCCACAGGCCAATTTCTGCCAACACTGTTGGCTGAAATTGCCCCACCCCCCCCCCCCCCCAATTTCAGCCAACAGTGTTGGCAGAATTTGGGGTGTGGGGTCCACTTTAAATTTTTTTTTTTTTTGCGTACGTGACGGAATTTGTGTTTTCCGCCGACACTGTTGGCGGACAATGTTTATATTTCAAATATTAGCAAACTTATTTCGTTTAAATGAATTTAATATAAATTTATTTCGCTACAGTAAATTTTCTGATATTCTTTTGACAGTATCCTCCCAAAATGTTTTTTTTTTCATAAGTTGCTCTCTCAACATGAGGCAAGAGGAAACGCAACACAAAAATCATTATCCAAAATTTCTACACTTCGTTTTCTTATTCGTAGGAATGGTGTGATATTCTTTTGTGTGGAAAAAAAATAAGTGGTGTGTAGTGGCAGAGACTTTTTCATTTTGCAGATAAATTACATCTAATGTCTTAAAAAGACCATTGATAAAGTCAATACCAAAATGATTCGGAACTACGAAAATGATTCGAAACTAGTTTAATTTTTTTTTCAATATTTATAAGTTTGTCACTCTTCAAAATTATTTGGGGTTGTCCACTTCCAATTAATTTTTTCAGGACTGTCAAAATTTTGATAGTCCTATCAATAGTAAAAACTGTCAAAATTTTGACAGTCCTACCAATTTGAAGGACTCACAAAATTTTGACAGTTTTAAAGAAAATATGTTAATTTTTTAGGACTGTTAAAATTTTGACAGTCCTTCAAATTGGTAGGATTGTTTTGACAGTCCAGAGGGGGGGAGTGTCTGTGTAAGGCGAGGAGGTGGGCGACGGAGTGGAGGTTGCGGACCTGGAAGGTGTGGAGGGAGAGGAGGCGGCAGGAGTCGGAGAGGTCGGAGATGGGGCCGCCAACGAACGGAGAGGGAGAGGGAGAGGGAGGAGAGGTGGGAGTGGGAGAGGGAGAGGAGGAGGGAGTCGTGGCGAAGGAGGACCTCGTCGCGGAGGTGGTGGTGGAGGAGGCGGATGGAGTCCTGGAAGGACTCGGCGTGGGAGGCGGCAGAGCCGAAGGGGAGGGCGGCGGAGTCGAAGGAGGGGGAGAAGAAAGCCGAGAAGATGGGGTCGCCTGTGAGGGCCTCGAGCGGCGATGTTGGAGGCAGCGGGGCGAGATCCTTCCTAACTGGACGAAGGTCGGAGGTGGATGGGTGTGGGGAAGGAGCGGAAGGAGGGAGGAGGAGAGGGTGGCCAGCCCTGAGTAAGATTTGGGCTAATATGAGTAAAATATCTTCATTAATGGGCTAGCACCAATACTGAACTAATTCCGAATCTTTTTTGTAGTGCCTTTATCAAAGGTTGATTACATATGTTCAGTTTAGTTCAATCGTTGAAAAGTTACACTAGGAACTGATTGGTTCGCTGAAGTAGGAGATAGAAATGGAGATTTTGGTGCATATGCACCTGTCCACCCTCACTCCAGCCATTTGGTTCCCACAAAATTTTCGACAGGAAGAAGTGTGTTGTACTTCATGTTGAATTTTTTTTTTTACCAAAATTACTTCAGCAAAAAAAATTAGTGAAGTGATGAAGTGGTGGCTCTTTGCCTTCATCGGAGATGAGAAGGAGTGTAATAGGATTAAATTGTATATGTGGTGATTGGCCCATGTGACTTAGGCCCAAGTACATATGTGAATGTATATATATGTAATATCATGATAAATGAAAGACAAATGATTATCTTCTACCACTTCTTTATATGGTATCAGATCCAGACGGCTATGGCACATTTTTTTTCGGCGGCGGCGACGATTTCAGCGGCGGCTGTGGTGACACTTTCTTTCCCACGGCGGCGGCGAGTCTTCCTTCGACCAGCGGTATGACGAGCGGTGGAGGCGGCGACGAGTCTTCTACGACGGCGGCGGTGACACCAAGGATCGATCCCACCTTCCCGTATTACCTTGGTTAATACAATTACTAAAGTGGTATTTGGTGGTAAAAAATATGAGGAATGGTCGAGATCTATTCGACTTTTTCTACGGGCTCGGCAGAAATTTGGGTTTATTGACGGGTCTATCGATAAACCTATGGAGACTGACAAATTGGAGGATTGGTACTGTGTCCAATCGATGCTTGTACAATGGATCTTGCACACTATTGACGCTTCGGTGAAGAAGACGATACCCTACATTGATGAGGCAAAACCGCTATGAGATTCGCTCAAGGACCGATTTAGTATGGAAAATTGCGCTAGAATTCAACAGATTAAACATTCGTTGGAAGAGTGTCGCCAAACGAAATCCATGTTCGTGGTTGACTACTTTGGCCAATTGCAGACTCTTTGGGATGAGTTGGGGACTTATGAACTTACTCCGGCGTGCAATTACGAAAAATGTACTTGTGATATCCCGAAGAAGCTGCAGACACGGGTTAATGAGGAGCGCTTTCATCAGTTTTTTTATGGAATCAATCAGAAACTCTATGGCAACGTTCGCTCCACTTTATTGGCACAAGATATGTTTTTCACTTTAGCATGTGCTTATCAATCCATGCTCCAGGAGAAATGATTGTGCACGTCCACACAGGTCTCCTCTGAACGGGACGAGGTTATGGAGCTTGCGGTTGAAACTCCTTCTGTTAACCGTGGGACATCTCGTTTGGATGCTTGAGATAAATCGGAGTTACTTTACAATTTTTACAAACGCAACGGACATAAAGAAGCCACTTGCTTTGTGAAACATGACCTTCCGGATTTGTGGGGTGTAAACCCCCTGATTTTAAATTTTAAATTTTATTATTTTTTATTGGTATTATGTAATTATTTGATATTAAGAAATTTTTTATTATTCTTAGCTAATTAGAAAATATAAAATTCATGGATTTATTAACTTGTATAGATATTTATTTATATTTATTAATTACAAATATTTTACAAAAAATATATTTTGGGTGTACAACTACTATTAAAGTATTGTAGAATTTTTCTGAAAATTATTTTATGTACAAACCTATTTTCTTATATTTTACCATAGTTATAGATGGCTATATATATATAAATTTATATGGTAATAGAAAAGAAAATGAAAAGGATAAAACCCAAACCCAAACCCAAAATCCAAATTCTAAACCCAAAACCCAAACCCAAACCCAAACCCAAACCCAAATCCTAACCTGCTACCCCTTTCCCTGCCCTCTGTTCATTAACAGTAACCCTCCCCCCCTATTCTCTTAATTTATGTATACACCGCCACCATCACCATCAGACCACCGCCAACACCATCACCAAACTCCAGCACCTCTTTTCGACCTCCAGGCGACCACCCCCGGCCACCAACCGCCGCCACCAATGGCCGGAGGACGCTGGCGGATCCGTTCAGACCACGAGTGCATACAGGCGCAACAGTAGCGACCTCTCAAACCCCCATCTTTCGGGTGAGTTTTCTTCTCCTACGTTCGATTATTTTTCTAATCGCTTGTTCCATTCGATTCACAACATAACCCTAGGTAAGTCCATTCAATTAGATTTTTATTTACTGTTTTAGATTGCGTGTAAAATGACTCAAAAGTATGACGAAAATCGAATTTTAAAACAAATGACAATTGTCTCAAACCCCCAGGTTTCAAGCCTATTTTCTCCCAGAATATTAATCATTTTAAAAACCTACTTGAACAATATTTTAGGCAATTTTTACTCACTTCTTTTAGTTTATTTTTAATTGCCTTTAATCTCTGTAAAATTAAGTTCCAAAATCAAGAAAAATATGTTTTCAAAACTCTAAAATTTCTCGATACGGGGTACGTTCCACCAAACAAGACGACTTCACCGCGTGCGAATTACACCAAAAGTCACGTAACGTCAACACGGACATGTGGGCTCACGCGGAACTTGATTTGGACGTGCGTGCACACCGGAATCAACGCGTATCCGTCGAAAAATACCGTATCGACCAATTCTGACACCTTATCATAACTTCGTGTGTGCTTATCGTTTCGCAACAAAACTTGTGCCATCGGATTCGCAGCGTTACGCTGGTCCTATGACCCAAGTTTGGTTCGATTCTGAGAACGTTGACAAAATACCGTTTCGTGGGCCTCATGGTTCCATTTGACGGGTGATTTCGTGACCGGCTCATCGGAATCCAATTTTGGAAACTCATTTGAGTTTGTGTCATCGTTCTAAACTTGTGGACACTAAGTTTGCTAAATTTGGAGAACTTTGTCTCCGACACGTTTTTCGGTGCGAAATGGGCTACTTACTTGTGGACCCCGCTTTGACCCGAAACTGTCATTTTCGTCCATATGTCCAAATTAGACTTATGGGTAGTCAATCCTAACTATTTCTTATGTTTTGGAAACGTTGGTGATGTCTGTTGCAGTATCCGGAGACGTCCGTGTAGATTCTATCTTTTCGGGAGCAGTTGACGTATTGAGCTCGCTACTTGGACCTCGCTATATCCAGAATCCAGGCAAGTGTACCTTGCCTTGTTCACAGTAGATTGTGCTCTAGTTATTTTATTTTTTATATTTCTTTTATTGCTTGTAATAGTTATGACCTAGGACCGCCACGATACTTAACTTCCGGGTGCTGACTTTCGTATGTGGAGTTCAGGTATCGTTAGTTGCATTGTCAGCACTTACCTACTCGTGCTACTCTTGCATGATCTACCATAGGATATTGTACTCGACTTTCATGCACAAGAGCCACTCTTGAGTTATTCAAGGATCCCGACTTCTGTTTTAGGACAGGGCTGGAGACTTGTACTAGTACTATTATTTACACCTTGACTTGATAGATAGAGATTGTCTTGCGTTTCATGACATGAGGCGTGAGATACATGGGGTTGGGGAGAACTTACGGTACCGCTAGGCTACCAAACTCTACTAGTATTATAATACTGCAAGTACCTTGACGGGGCTTGTTCGTTCCTACTACTATTATTACTACTATCACTAGTACCCCTAGTATATGTATGAAACCCGGTGGTTTAGCGGACGGGTACGTTCTCGCTTGCATTCACCTAGCTGGTTATGATAGATACCCTTGAGCATATTTCTTATTATTTTACTGTTTTACTTTAACATACTATTTTTTGTACCTTGTTACGTCCCTCTGAGGACCTGGTCCCTTTCCAGTTTTACAGCATAGATTGTTATGGAGGCTGCCTGGAGTTGCTAATGTATGTTGCTTTGTTATGTGGGCATTGCTGTAGGATCATGTATAGCAACTCTAGAGAGGGGGTGAATAGAGTTTATGTATGCAGCGGAATAAAATCACCTGTTAAAATATAATTCTATGGCATACAATGGTGATCAACTACTAGCAGTTAGAATATATCTCATGTGTAAGAATACTACTAGCAGTGTTATGAATATATGCAATAGAGTAAGAGATAAAGAAAACACAAACACCAAGATGTATATTGGTTTTACTCTGAGAGGACTAGTCCAGTCCCGAGAACTCAAGCTCGGAGTTTCTCCACTATAATCACCAATAGTGAATCACAAGCTTTGATCCGAAGGCTTGCCACTTCTTTACACCACAAATTTTGATCCAAAGTCTCGCAACTTCACAGCTTGATAGAAAAAGTAATTATTGGAACAAAGCTCTTTACAACTCAGAAGACTTCAAGACCGAGATCAAACTTGGCACTAGGAAGGCTAGGGAGTTGCTCTTTGAGATAAAAAAAGTTAAGGCTCTAGGGGTTTGCTCACAATAGGATAGAAGACTTAAGAATAGTTGAGTTGGTAAGAATGAGAATTACAATCCTATTTATAGGTTGTAGGCAAACAGAATTTGGCCAGAATTCGGATGAGGTTTAATTTAAATTTTCAACCGTTGGGCCAAGAAATCAGGAGCTATTGAACTGGTTGATTTCATACCAAAAGGGTAACCAAGTTTGGTCCGAGTTCGGCACCAGTTCGGGCCAAGTTTGGTCTCTTAGTATTGTAGACTTTGTAAATGAATGTGGCTTGATTTGATGGATATGTTCTTTTGTTCATTTGAGTGGACTAAGTATCTGGGTATAGGTACTTGGGATTTGCCAGTGTGACTCAGCTTACATCAATCCTAGACTCAAATAAATAAAAGATTATATTTGAATATGAAACCAATAGCTGTTGTAGAGTCTTGCCCTTGGTACTGATAGAGTTGATATGCTTTGTATCGAGTATCTGCTTTATCTGTGTTCTGGATCTGATTCATCTAATGTTTGACGATTATCAGAATCATGTTGACTGTGACCACTTTGTGTCAACAATCTCTCCCATTATGATAATTGACAAATTATGCCAAAATACACATATGGTGAGTCTGATGTAGCCTTTGATGCAAATAGTTGAAACGTAGATGAAGTTTCTTTGAACGTAGATCTTTTCGTCAAAAACTAGCTTTTTAGAAAAAGCTCCCCCGTAAGTAGATCTTTTCTTTGAACGGGAGCATTTAAAAGAACCTGTAACTTGACATTTCTTTATAGCAAAATTAGGTGCAGATATGTCAACAAAATAGACATAAATATATCATAGTTATATGTCATCAACTATACATCATCAACTATAATCGTCACATACTTTGTCATTTCTCTCCCTTTGTCAAAATATCATAGTGAAAAATAATAACTCCCCCGTAATGAGTGATTATGACAATTTGAAGAATTATACATAATAACCAGATATAAGTAGCATGTATTTATTTAATAAATTAAACAGAAATAATAACATGCATTGTTTTAATCAGAATAAATAACAAGACTAGCACTAGGCAAATAGCATAAATGTTTGAACATTTTAAGCAGATGTTTCTAGTACAGTGAAAATAGAAACAAATACATCCATACAGCCATATAAAATATAAAACATCATCACAGATCATCATCAGCAGCATCAGTAGGCCGGTGATGGTCAAAGTATGCTCCGGTAGGGTCGAAGTACTGCTGAACAAATGGATCATCGATCATGTAGCCTGGGCGGGAAGGATCATGAGCCACTGGGTGAGGTGCAGTAGGATGATGGGCTAGGTGATACTGAAGATCTGCTAGGGAGTTGGCTAATGTGTGAGCCTGAAGAGTGGTGCGATAAGACTGGTCGCGAAGCCGAGTGATAATCATAGTGTTCTGCTCTTGGTGTTGAGCAACTATCATCTCGTTTTGCAACCTGAATTGCTCGCGGAATATCTCCTGGATAGAGTCCAAGGTAGCAGGCTGTACAGAGGATGAAGGAGTAGGAGTTGGAGCAGGAGGAGCTGGTGTCATGCCCCAGTCCCAAAATACGTAGGACTAGGAATACGTAACACGCCCAGCCGTATGTATACGAACTCCAATATATGGAAACCATATACACACGTACGCTGTACATGAATATCCAATCCACCAATGGTAATATACTATCACAACAAGTCACACATAATCTATATCTCATCCACAGTATAAATAATAAGTAGGAATAAAGAGCTGAATAATAACTGAATATCAAAGATGAGTATCAAGTCTGATAGTCAGATGGAAACAAATCCACTATAAAATGACTATACTGAAGTAGCAACAAGGATCTCTAAACAGCGATAATAAAATCACAGATACTCCGAAGGTAAGACCTCCTCCATCTGGTAAGTAGCGTCAGGTCCAGGTCCGTACTCCTACGGATACTCCTGCTCGTCTATATCTGGAAAGTGACCAGGTCCTCAGAGGGACGTAACAAGATACATAATAACATGCCAATAAAGTACTGAAAAGTAAACATCCAATGGGTCACCTAACCGTCTAAGTGAATGCAGTTTGAGAACAACTTTCCAACACGTGGGCTATCTGGCTAAAAATGGGATTGGCGTGACTCTCTCAGAGAATCAGGGGCCTACAAAGCATGTCGTCTTTTGAACGGTAGAGGCCGCCTGATAATATAATATATAGTGGTCATCACCACCCGTCTCTCCGGCGGAGAATCCGGGCGCACAGGAGAAAAGTACAAAGGAGCCCAAACGCTTTACTTGTTGTTCTCCCCACCCCATGCTCTAAGCATGCCACATCCATGACACAATAACCTCTAAATAACTGTCAGGTCTACTAGCATACAAAGTTTCTATCAGCAGTTATCCCTATCCGTTGCACGACCTGTACGTACCAGTGGCCAGCCGAATACGCAAGTTCGTGTCCTACATGTGACTCACACTCGTGTAAGAATAGTGTCATGGCCAATGAAACATAAAATGCCTCATAATAATAGGGTGGTCTCATAAAGTAGGACCAATGCATATACATAAATAAAAACAGAATACGTCGACACCGTCGTTGCACCCAAGTTTCCTTGGACGCGCAATTTATATAACAGTTAAAATATATGAACTAAAATAAGCAAAAAATAAACATGCATGCATCATATGGAATGTAAATACAGTACAATGGCAAGGTATACTTGCCGAGCAAGAGTTATGTATAGTGCAAGCGTCCAATACGGTGTTAAGTTTGGTGTAAGAAGTGGGATTAGGGTTTGGGAGAGTTTGTAATATATATAGAGATAAAGAGGCGGTGGGGGTGAGTCGGTTTCAAAAACCACTGCTGTTGTTGTTTCTTTCTTTCTTTAGTTTGGTTTCGGTTGAGGAGAGTTTAGTAATAATAGATATAAGAGGCGGTGGAATGAGAGGGCTCACACGCGCGGAGAAGGGAAAGAAAAGTTGGTTTTTGCTACTGCTGTTGTTGATATTTTGCTCTCCTAATGGGTTCGGGTAGGGGCTAAACGGGTAGTGGGCTTGGGTTAGAATAGGGTTTGGGTTTCGGGTTGAGATCCAATAGGAATTATATTTGCGCATACCATTAAGCTAGCAACTGTCCAAAGGGTCTCCTACATGGAATAAATTAAGAAAAATTTATAATGTCTCCATAAATCCCCTAAATGCACAACCATCTTGAATAAAAATTAAATAAAAATCTATTTCCTCTATTTAGGGGTTTTCAGAATTAGGTGTTTTACAGCTGGGGCTGGATCAGTTGGTGCATCAGAATCAGATGAGTCATCTTCATCAGGAATGAGAGAAATAGGCTGAATCCTGCGGGCTTTGGTCAGGTAGGCTGGCTCAGATAGATAAGTGGGTTCTTCCATAGGAATATGGAAGTGCTCAAAGATGAGTGGTAGATACATGGCACAAGAAAGTTGACATTTGTGTTTACAACAGTCAATCATCTGCCGATTTAGGAAGGCTAAAGGGAGTGGATGTGTAGAAGTGATATAAAGCAGACATCTCCCTATATGTCACATCATCTTTGGAGGTTTGCTTGGGAATGATAGCATAGTATATAATACAGTAAAGTTCGTAAAAGTATTGGTTAAAATAACGAGCACGAAATTTTTCGTCAGGACAAGGATGAGGGGCGCAAAGTATGTCCATGAAAGAGTCAAAAGTGATGTCGTCTCTGAGATTGAGTTTGTTGATCTCAACTAGGGCATCTTCTTCGTTAAGGATTTTAAGAATTTTACCCAAAGTTGTATCGTCAAATTCAATATCAATACCATCCACTCTCGAAGAGATAGACCATTGATCATGTGATAGATTGCAGTAAAACATGCGAATGCCAAATATATGGGTTTTCTAGTTTTAACTAGACGTTGAAGATGGAATTCTACAAGTTTAGGTTTTCGGGCATGAAAAGTAGTAAAGTTAATAGGATTGTCCTTGCAAATATTTTTTTGCACAAAAGCATTGAACCATAGGTTTGAAGTATCAATAGAAGTAAAAAATAGAATTATCATATTCTCCTGGATTTGGAATATTTGGAGAAAATAAGGAATATGTAGCATCATCACTAGATGGTTGAGAAGAGGAAGCTTCATTTGATTTTCTCTTATTTTTTCCAAATTTAGGAGCCATGAAATAGGGTTTGAGAATGTGAAGATTGTACCTTGAAAAGATTGAAGGGGATGAAGGAGATTCTCACCAAGAGCCTTAGATCTCAAGTTGGGAGAGAAAAAGCCTTTGAGGAAGGAGATCACAAAACTAGGATTTTGGAGGAAAGGTTTGATTCTCGGTTTGGAGAAGAGGGGTTTGGAAGGATGGAGTAATGAGATCAAATCCGTGGCTCCTGCTGTTATATAAAAATACTTGAACCAAATTCGGACCGGGTTCGAACCGAACTCTGTCCGAGTTCTGATAGCTTCATGATTTTAAAAATATATTTTTATAGAATGCTATAATATTTATATGAAAAACATACAAGTGATCTTATAATAATAAAGTATAAAATATATGAGGTCTATAACTATGACAGGCTATTATCAGTCATTGCTTTTTAGACAAGTCATTTAACAGAATTTATAGCAGTCAATTACTAAATGAATGAATAATTATATTTAGGAAATATTTTGTAAATAGCTCTTTGTATATTATTACTCAGTGAGGTATTTTTGTTATTATTAATTAGCTGTAGGGGCCGGTTCCCAGCTAGCGGTGATCTGAAGACACTTAAGTACCGTGTCGCTTAAGGCTGTTTACACCTTGTTGGCAGAAGGACCCTTTAGGCTATTCAACAATACTTTCTATACCTTTAGAGCATAATATTGAAGAATTATTTAGAAAAAGTTTTCTTCGTACACATTTTAAGAATAATTTAACTACCATATTTAATGAGTACAATGTACTACTATAAATATAAAAATTGTGTTACCATTATGACTTAATAGTCATGATTTTGTTGTTGGTGCAATTGCCATAAGAATATCCATTTGGCTTTTTGCAATCACCAACTTTCTCCTTTACTATTACGTCTTGTCACAAATCGTTCCACCTATATGATTAGAACAAGATTTGGTATCCAGGATTTGGATCCGTATTTGTTAGCTTTAGGAATCAACTTATACATATTCATATCAACCAATTTTCTAGCCTTACAATAAAGTGTAATGTGTCCTTTTAAACCACAATAATGACATATAGCATAGTCATTTGTGTTAGGCATAGAAGGATGAGTATATGAAGTGGTGTGACGTATCTTGCATGGATATTTGTAATAGAATGCATGATTATGTGAAGCATGTTATGTTCTACATGCATGATAGTGTGGAGCATTTGGTTTGCTTGCTGGTGTCTTGTTGTGAGTGCTCTTTTCTTTAGCCATGTGTCTCGTGTTAGACTGAGTAGTAAGTTGTACGACTTGCTTTTCCAATCTAATCTCTAACTTTTTAGAGGTGGCATATAAATTATCATATTTAACAGTAAGAGCATCTATCTTAAGTGAGACATTAGAGTACTTCTCTTTTTCATGTTTTAATCTTCCTTAAGTTTAGCATTTTCTTGATTGCTTTTATCATAGCAGTCAAGAGCTTCTTGTAGGCTATGCTCAAGTTTGGAGATTTTAATAGATTCATCAGAAGAGGAGTTTTCTCTAGCTTCCTTAAGTAAGCAAATAAGTTGATCATTCTTAAGCTGATAATATTTGATATCTTTTCGAGCTTGCTTATAGTTATTTCTAAGCTTATTATAGTCTTCAAACAAATCATTAAAAGCATCAGATAATTTGTTATACGAAATATCTTTTGTTAGTGAGTCATCTTTTACCTCGCTTACCATTAAGCACAAGTATGTCGTATGTTGAATATTTTTGTCATTCTCGTACTGGATGCTTGCATTGATTGCTAGACTTTCACTTGGACATAAGTTTGCAACATCTTTTTCCTTGTTGTCATCACTGTTGCATTGAATGTCTGCATCTTTCTTTGTACTTGCAGCTTCTTCATTTTGGTATAAGCTTGCAACATTATGAGGTTCTTCTTCAATTTCTTCTTTGCCTCCATAAGTTGCTTCCAGCATTCTCCATATCTCATATGATGTTTTGCACTTGGAGATAAGTTTGAATTTGTCTTCTCCTAGAGTACAGTAGAGCATGTATATTGCCTTTGCATTACCACTTGCTGCTTTCTTTTTATCTTCGATATATTCATTATCTGCTTTGTCAACTCTTTTGTAACCATTAGTAACGTAAGTCCATAAGTTAAAGCCAAGAGATTTTAGAAAAGCACTCATATGTATTTTCTAAAATAAATAGTTAGTGTTGTTAAAAACAGGTGGCTTATCAAAAAGTTGGCTTTCACCATTGATGGGAAAAAGTGATCTTGTTGTTGCCATATGTTATACTCTTTGGATGTTAATCCTATAATTAAGAGAACTTCCAGTGGTTCTTATATAAAGAGTACCAGTTCTGATACCAATTGAGGAACAAATAATATTAGTAATATCTATATAAAGAGAGCACATGTTCTGATACCAATTGAAAGAGTAGTTGGGATCAAAAACTAATTAAGAGACTATTGCTCTGATATTAATTGAGGAAGTAAATTGGGATCAGAAGATATTAGCTATTCTGATACAAGTTGTAGGAGCAAATAGTATCAGTAAAACTTCTACTATAAGAGTACCTGCTCTGATACCAATTGTAGGAGCAATTGGGATCATAAACTAAATAAGAGATTACCTACTCTGATACCAATTGTAGGACCGTGTATGAAAACTCTAGAGGGGGGTGGATAGAGTTTATGTATGCAGCAAAATAAAATTAATACCTTGTACAGGGTAGCTGGTGTCACGCCCCGATCTTCCGCAGGATTGGCCGTCTTCACTAGGCGCGAATCACCGCGCCAACACTCCAGCAGGACGATCGTTCCCATCAGAATGTAATGTCGCACGAGCACAAGCTGTGTCCGTGCAAGGCCATGATCTGAACAGGCTGAGAAATAGCTAAGCCACAGACTCGCACAAATAGTCTGAATGCAGCCGAATAAGAACCGAACAGGCAATTGGTAACAAGTTCACATAGTCGTTGTAGCGAAAGCATTGAATAACCACAAGTATGAAACAAAAACTAGCTCTTTATTGATAATCAAGAATTATTACAAGCGGCGCTAGGACGAGATTATAAGTCGCTCAAGCTCTCTCTCTCTCGCTCTCTAACAATAAAGGCGTACCAAGCGGCTTACAACTTGGGATAATACATAGACGATATTCCAACATTATGTCATGTATATTTGCTTCAGCTCCGGATGCAACACTCCAAGGTTTCAGAGTGAACTCCACACCTCAGCGCGCACGAGGGATTTTTGCACCGAACGAGGTTCTATCGCACCATGTAAGCAATCTAGTGGGTTATCAGTACATGAATGCACTGGTGGGGAGGCTTATCGTCCGCTTGATAAATCCAAACACGTTATATTAGTTCCATGCATCATCTATTAAGTTATCTTTCTAGTCTTGCCTTAGGATCTGTCACATCCCGCTCCCAGAATACTGAATAAATACGGGGACTGACATGGCCAACCGCACATTGTAGAATACCGAAGTAAGCCGCAATGTGTTAAGGTTATCTAGAAGATAAATGGATGAACTCTAGCATGCTATGATGTCAGTCCTAAGGCCGACAAATCCTATTATCTCAATCTAGCAACACAAGTACAAGAGTATGTCATACATGAAAGTAAAAAGGTGTCCTAAATTATATGTCACATATGATCATAAAGCTAGTGAATACAAAATGCTGCACTAGCAGAGTTTAAATATAAATGACCAAATATACCAACCATGGTCTAATATATACATCATGCTGACCGCAGTCTCAAAAATGTAAGGAGCTAACTCTGCTCCTTACTAAACACCACAAAAGAAGAAATCAAGACGTGGGATGGAAGAAGGAAACCTACTCGCGAGCTTCGATCGCAGTCCTACGAGTGCGAACCATCTTGCTGGAATCGCGGTGGATCCTGGTTCTCTTCGGGGTAACCTGACCATGCAAAGCCAGTTGGGTCAGAACCCCAAGCAACAAGTACCACAAAGAAGCTCAAGGTGATAGACCAAAATACATCACATCATAAGCAAAAAGAGATATATAAAAAATAAATGCAGATCGAGACTTGTACGGTACCAATGTACTTATCTCAAGAATAATACTGGAAGAACAGATAATAAGAGAAGAAAGAAAAGTAAGGCGACGAGCGGCAAGAGGGCATAGGAACTACTCTAGATCGGGACCACAACCCTTAAACCAAACAAGGACCGGGGCTGCAGACCTTCACTCGAGCAGAACTTAGCACCCTAACCACGCGTCGAGAGAAAATAAAACTAGAAGAGTGAGCTATACGAATAAATAAACATCCAATTCACGGCCAAACATGCCTACAGCTTGCTATAATTAACTAACTAGGGTTATCACAACTCCTAATTACTAAAAATTTATTGCTAAGAATATTGCTACCACTAGCGCTGCAGTTAACCCGGATGGCCAAGGGTACGCTTGTCTTAAAAATTTAAATGCATAGTCAACCATACAACAACATAACTTGTTACTTGTCACAAACAGAAATTTAACTCAAAAGCATAAACTTGAGCTTGTAATCATAAACTTGTTTTATAACATAAACTTGTAGACAAACTTGTCTTGTAAGTGCCATAACACGCGTAAACTTGGTCAGTCATGGAGCCCTTGCCTAACAGGGTTGTCCATACAACATGGGGCCCTTGGGGATCATGGTAGCCAGAAGCACAATATTTTCTCTCCCAATGTTCTAGGTGAATCTTATCTTATTTAATCATTCTAATTTATTTCAAGTTCTCGAGTCTTGGACACTTGAGAACTCCCTAAAATGATGAGTCACAAATATGAGCTTTTCATGAGTTATTGTATTCGCGACACGCGATACACTGGATAATACTCACACTCGATTGCCCGATGCCAAATATAATGGATTCTCATACACAAATATTTCTACGGTGTCATGAGGATTGTGAACTTGTACATAAACGGGTCTTGTGAACTCACATGCAAAACTTGTCTGGTATCATAAACTTGTCACAATATAAGGAAGCACACAACAATAATCACTGAAAGAAATTACTAAATGAACATAATTAAAGGGAACACAAAATGTACACAAGAATTCCTGGCTGCATGTGCCCACTGGCCGCATGGACTCACTTGCCGTATGCACATACTGGCCGCATGGACTTACTTGCCACATGCACCCAATTGCCGCATGGACTCACTTGCCACATGCTCAGGGCTAAAGTCTACTCCTAGGGGCAAGTGCTAAGTGATGGATCATAAATAAAGTATCAGAGAAGTGACATAAAGTGATTGATGTGACATGCCATAAAGTCTGTCACAAAGAAAAGACAAAATCATAAAAAGATGTGCAAGGGTGAAGCAGAGTTATGCGGCAAAAGAGAAGAGGCGCATAGTAAAAATGTCGCATAAGTCCACTTACTGCTTGTTCAGAGTGCCACATGGACTCCTCTTGGACATAGCGAATGTTTTATTCATTCAGCGAGTGAAAACACTAGGTGTCAAGGATACTTGTGTAAATAAGCAGTCATACGTCCAACAAGATGGACTCA
Source organism: Iris macrosiphon (assembly GCA_036927795.1). Classification (NCBI taxonomy): domain Eukaryota; kingdom Viridiplantae; phylum Streptophyta; class Magnoliopsida; order Asparagales; family Iridaceae; genus Iris; species Iris macrosiphon. The sequence goes on along the minus strand of JAYESA010000019.1, from coordinate 43,798,351 downwards.
TGTTGTCAGTATGCGTCAAGAGTTCAGGCCGTATAACACTCTCAGACGCATAGCTCGCTGGCCGCATGAAGACTTTGTCTTCTCCAACTACAGGTTCAGCCATGGCCGAAAGGTCCAAAAAACTAAAAATTTATTTCCTTCATAAAAACTCCATTTTAACTCCAAATCAAGTAAATCAAAGGCCAAAATGCTCAAAATGAAGTGCTCTAACATAACGAACAACTAGTTTTTGAAAACATTAAGTTTTAATAGATCAAATCCAAGAAAAACTTATAGAACACATAAAAATCCTAAACTTGAAACTCAGATCTACAAAAATTTACACATCAAAATCCAAAACTCCAAGAACTAAACATGATCAGCAACTCAAGGAGAACATTTTTCATCAATTTTTTTAAAACAATAGCATATATAAAAATCTAAAAATCTATGGTTTTACCATTGAGTAAGATGTACTTGCCTTGGGTGGCTCCTAGCCTCTACCTCTCACGGTCCAAGTCGCAGCAACTTCCCTTAGGGTTAGGGTTTAGGGGGAGCTTGAGGGAGAGGAGGAAAGATGAAATAAAATAAAGAAGAAGAAAAAGAGGAGAGAGAAAAGCCATATATATATACTAAGAGAGGAGAAAAGAGGGTTCAGTCATGGGTTCACCCAAAATGAACCGAACCAAGTATCATTCTATATGCGGGTCATAAACCGGGTCTATGGCAATGACAATGGGTATTCTATTGGTCTCGGGTAGTCTCTCTCTCAACAACAAAAATAAAACAATAATAAATGACAGAAACCAACATATGAAATACAGCAGAAAATATATTATCAAGAAAAATTTTAATTCTAGAATTTTAAGAAATACTAAATCTAAAATCGGGTGTGACAAGATCATTTTTATGGCATAAGATATAAAGCCTAACTCGTGTGGTAGTGCATCGTACGATATACGAGAAATGCGACGATACTTACCAACTTACCATTTGTACTTCCCTGCCCAAAGATAAATTCAAGTTAAACCAAGAACGAATATATATAATGAAATCCACAGAATCGCATAAGCAAAGACAGGGTGTCGCAATTGGGTTCCTGAACCAGGTGAACGATATACTTAGATATGAGATACTCAGGTTACTTTGTTACTTTGATTATTCAATTACAAGATACTCAGTTCGTTCAAGTGTGTTATATTTAGATTAATTGTTTCAATACGATGACTCGCACGCGGATTTCCGTAATAGAGCTTACCTTAATCTATATAAACAGAAGTCGCTGGCCTGAAAGCTATTGTGGATAGTAGTCCGGGCGGATGACGGTCGTGGAAGAGCGGGTAGTGAGCCCCACTACGAGCGACTGCCTCCCCCATGCTGATGTTGCTAGCTGACTACCCGGGTTCTAGCCTAGGTCGACACAGCCCCGATGCCCCGGTGCGCCATTTGTAGGAACCAAAAATAATAAACCTTGTGCATATACGTCGTACGGCAATCATGGCTGTAACTAGACAAGGAAGTACATGCTACAATCAAGTCACTTAGGGTCACATGAACATCTATGTCTCAATAAATCAAACAAGAAACAGTAATCATATAGCATATACGATAAAGCAATAAGGCATCATAAACGCTTTCTCAAGATATTCTAGAGACCGGCTGTACAAAATAAGAAGTTGGTAGAATAAAAAAAAGTACATGACAATATTACAACTGCAGTCTGATTTATATACAGTCATGAAAAGGAAACTAAATGTTCAAACATGTCGGCTAACAGGTGCCGGTGGCTAGACGTCCAAAATAGTAAAATGTACAACGATGAGCAGAGAAATAAGGAAAACTCACTCGTTATCCTCGGCGACCATGGTCCTGATATGTGCCATGAGTCAGAGAAAAGTACGCTGGATCCTCAGGTGTTGGCTCGAGACCTGGTCATGCAAAACCAGTAGGGTTAGACCCCAAATAGCAAGTACCACAAAGAAAGCACAAAATGGAGAAACAAAATCCAAAGCAATAAATATAATATATAGTTTTTGTGTCGTAACTTAGGTCCATGGTATATCCTAGCACAAAGGCATAACCCTACAACCAAACAAGGACAAAGATTGAATCCATCATGCTATGATAGTCCATTTTCCTAGGCTACTAACAAAATAATACAATCACATCCAAGTCCAATTAATAAAATCGGCCAATCAATTGTACGGCTTGCTATTTGTGGAGTGTGACTTATTTCAGAATAATGCATAATAGATATCCTCAGATCATATCATTGTCGAACATAAGCTAACCGAGCCAATAGATGATTATACATGCACTTCACGAATTTTACCAATTTTTTGTAGGGCTACTGCGCTAGATCACGGTATTAGCGGTTCCAATGTTCCTATAGTGAAACAGTGGCTAGGCATTATTTATAATAGGTCAGATACTGCACTCCACTAAGGTGGATGATATACAGTATCTGTGGTGGCCAGCCCACAGCACAGTTAGAATGAATCTTTGTGGGAAGGTTCGTTGGCATGATCTCGGGATATTGTTTCCTCCCAATGTTACTACCACTTTTAGTTGCTTAATTAACTTTATATTGTGTTCTAAATCTTAACGCATGGTCACATGAGAATTTTTCTTAAGATGTCGTATAAAGTACGGGCACGCTAGATACGAATCCATGAAAGTTCAATCTGGATTCACCCGAACATGTATGCAACATTCAATAAATTAATATCCTAGCCACGCTTTGGTACTTGACTCGCATATCATGCTCGTGCTGGGATAAAAGTATATTTATAGTATCACGAGTTCAGGAATTTGGAGGCATGCTCGATGAACAATCCAAATATAAATCACTTAACACGTAACACAGTATGTCGCACCTCGGTACACATTAGATCATGAACAATATCAGGCAATAATTGTATCAGAACGGATACAGAATTCGAGTCTAATTACCAATTATACATTGGATCACATGAATCTTGATCACATTGTAACATGAAGCTTTTGTCATGCACATTGGTTAGTCACTTACTACTCAGTCTGGTCCACACAGAAAAACTCAATCCATCACATATTCATGTCATGTACATAGCCAATCTTAGCACATGGTCATGTCTAGCACGAGGTCTGGTTACTAAGTCCATTCTTCCTTAGAATCAAGACACAAGCATTACTAGAATCAACCACATAGAATAAAAATATTCTAAATAAAATAAGCGAACACATAATGAAAGTACTACGTGCATGCATGGGGTCACTAAGGATAACACGCACTTGAAGTTGTACGCATGAAGGTTGGGCGCATGAACCAAACAAGCGCATGCTCATGGTGCCGCATAGGATCATGAATGCATAGGATCAGTGGCGCATAAAGTCACCTGAAGTCAGGGGCGTATAGACGAGGCAAAGTCTACTCTTCGGGACAAATGTCGAAGTGACGGGCAATAAATGAAGTGTCAATGAAGTGACTGAAATGATGGATGTGACAAGTAATAAAGTGTGTCAGAAGAAAAAGATAAAATAATCAAAAGAAGTGTCAGGGCGGGGCTGAGTCATACGTCCAAAGAAATGGGGGATGCATAGCTCATGGCCGCATAGATGACTTCCATGCGCCTAGGAGAGACAACACAAAAGTTCTGACACTTAGCTTTTTCAAGCTCGAGTTTCAGAGCGCATGCGTTCTTCAGCTATGCGCCAATAAAATGGATGCATGTTGGATGCTCGACGCATAGAGCTTCATTTTCTTCACAGTAAGTTTGGCCATTGTGGAAACTCCAAACCGAAGTTGGATTTTTCTCCATGAAAACTTCGACTGGGGTCCAAATCTGTCAAAGTAAAGTTCTAAACCACTAAAAATCAAATAATCTTCAACACATAACAACAACTTTTCGAAAATAATATATTTTTGAAGATCAAAACCAAGAAAAAACTCAAGAACACCCACACTCATAAAAATTCAGATCTGCACCATTCCACCCACCAAATTTGAAAATACTAAGTTTTAAACATGCTTAAAATATTACAGTAAACATAATAGACTAATAATATGGAGGATTTTTCTATTTCTCATGCAAGATGTACTTGCATATGGAGGGAGAAAAAAATCTAAGAAAGAGAAAGAAAAGAAAGAATGAAGAGGGAGAGAGAAATTAGTTGGGTTATATAGCTAGGGTTTGAGGTTTAGACCATGGGTTCAACTCATGATCAACCCAACCCAAACCATAAACCAAGAACCAAGAACCAAGACAAACCAAAGAATGGGTCTAGCCTCATGTAACCAAATAAATAACATGCAAGCAAAAAATAATACGTTCAAAAATACGTATATTAGGAACGGGGAGTGATACTGCTAGCTGAATAGTATACTAACGATTACTGGTCCATACCGACAGTATATTGTTTCATCACAGCTGACAATCCAACGGTCATATTCCAACGTCACTAGTGTATCCAACGACTCTTTCTATAGTCGTTACTGTAGCAAAACAGTATATAAACGGTATTCTATATTATATCGGCTATATACTATCTGCAAACTGAAAGTTGCAAATTATTCTTTATTTTTCCTTTGTTATAAATAGCCTTGAATTCTTCATTCAAGGTTGATCCTTTTAAGCTTAAAATTTTCTATCTCCAAAGGCCTATCTACAAACAACTCTACCAAAGCTTTTACTTACAAATCCATAAATTGTGTTAGAGTGTTCTTGAGTTGTAAAGTGTATATCTTCATCTTTATTCTGAGAAAATTAAAACCTATCTTATAAGAGGTTGAAGTGTGCAAGCCTTCGGATCAAAGCTTGTATTGAAGTCGGAGAACCTTCGGATCAAAGCTCTTGTGTAAGAAGTTTGCGAGTCTTCAGATCAAAATTTGTGTAATAACTATTTTCTATAATAGTGGATTAAAGCTGGATAAAGTTCCAGACTGGAGTGTCTCACGAAGGAGATCAGGATACATCGGGTGTCAGTATTCTTATTACTTTATTTCTTGCACACTTATTTTTTAATTGTTTATTATTAGTTTGACCATATTCACTCCCCTAGGATTCCTTTATATATATATATATATATATATATATATATATATATATATATATATATATATATATATATATATATAAAGGATCCATGTCCCCACCTATTATGCATCCCCAAGCATCTACATGTTTACAATTGTTGGATCTTTTTTGTCATCTAATCTTAATTGTTGGTTTGAACCATTCAAACCAACGGTTAAGATTAGATGACTTAAATAAGCATCCAACTGTTGATAACATTGGGATGCTTGGGGATGCAAAAAATCGGAGATGCGGATCCCTCCTCACATATATATATGAGGAGGGATCCGCATCCCCGATATATATATATATATATATATATATATATATATATATATATATATATATATATATGGTAATGTTCTAAAATCACCCGAATGGTTTCATATTATGGAACCACCCTATGTTACATGGATTGGACTAGGATTGGGTGGTTGAGATTAAAAAATAGTAGAATTTACAGATTTTAATCTCAACCACTAAATCTAAATCCAATCCATGTAACATAGGATATTTTATAATATGAAACCACCCGGATGGTTCTAGAGCATTTTTGTATATATATATATATATATATATATATATATGGAGGGATCCTTTGGAAACAACTTTTACACTCAAAATGTGACACAATCCATATAGGACAAAGAAAATAAAATATTATAATATTCTTATCTTGTCCATTAATTTTGTTTGATCCAACGGCTATTGGATTGTGTCACATTTTGAGTGTAAAAGTTGTGTTCAAAGATCCATATATATATATATATATATATATATATATATATATCAAAAGACCCGTCTTCGAAGCCCTGCCAAAGTCTCGCCCCCCTGCACCATCGGATCTGGGGGCCCACGTGCGCGTCCGCTCGATCCAACGGTCGAGGGCAACGGGTCTCCCGCGGGAGGGGCTCCGGATCAACTCCCATATATATATATATATATATATATATATATATATATATATATATATATATATATATATATATATATATATATATATATTGTCACTCCCCGTTCCCAAATACGTATTTGGAGCGTATTATTTTCTTGCTTGCATGTTTTATAGATTGCATGAGATTATACCCATTCTTTGGTTTATCTTGGTTCATGGTTTAATTATTGGATTGGTTTAATCATGAGTTGAACCCATGGTCTAAACCTCAAACTCCATGTATATAAGCCAATCTTTCTTTTCTCTCACTTTATTACTTCATTTTCTTTCTCTCTTGTGTTTTCTCCCTCTAAGTCTTAGGCACGTACACCTTGCATAAAAAATGAAAAAACCCTCCATATTATTGGTTTATTATGTTATGTATTTCTAACCACTTTTAATACTTGGAGTTTTCTATTTTTATGGGTGGTTTTGAGTAGATCTACATTTTTAAGTTAGGATTTTCATGGGTGCTATGTATTTTTTGTGGTTTTGATCTATTAAAATATAGTATTTTAGAAAAATAGTTCTTGGGGCTGATAGAGCACTTCATTTCGAACATTTTGGTTTTTGGTTCACTTGATTCGGAGTTAAAAAGAAGTTTTTATGAAGAAAATATTTTTTTAGATTTTTGGAGCTTTTTCGCCATGGCTGAAATTGCTGTTTGGAGAAAACGAAGTTCACATGCGGCCAGCGAGCTATGCGGCTGAGAGTGCTATGCGGCCTGAGAGGGTTATGCGGTCTGAACTCTTTCCGCATACTGACAGCATGCGTCCATCTTGTTGGACGCATGACTGCTTATTTAAACAAGTGTCCTTGAACACCTTGTGTTTTCACTCGCTGAACGAATAAAAAATTCGCTAAGTCCAAGAGACCTCCATGCGGCACCGACCCTTATGCGGCAAGCAGAGTATGTGTCTACTTTCCTTGGACGCATGACTCTGAACCATTGGCACATCTTTCTATGATTTTGTCCTTTCTCTCTGACACACTTTATTACCTTATCATATCAGTAGTCACATCAATCACTTTATTTTACATCATTGATACTTTATTTATTGGCTGTCACTTCGACACTTGCCCCAAGGAGTAGACCTTAACCCTGAGCATATAGCCTGGACTCCATATGCGGCCAAGTGGTTCATACGGCAAGGACTCTATATGTGGCCAAGTGGAGCATGCGGCCCTGACTTCGTATGCGTCCAGGAATTCCCATGCGGCCTAGAGACATATGCGACCATGAATTCATATGCGGCCATGACTTCACATGTGGCCTAGAGACCCATGCAGCCTTGATGTTTTTAATGGAATGCTTTATTATTCTTTATGGTTGATTTGGGTTAATGCTTGTTTTATGACTCTAAGAATTATGGATTTAGTAACCAGACCTCGTGCCAGACATGACCATGAGCTAAGAATGGATATGAACATGGCATGAGTTGAACTGAGATTTCAGTTTGAGCCTGACTAAGTGGATAGTGACTAACTGGCTATGTGCATGACATAAGTATTCGTGTTACAGTGTGATCTTGATTCATGTGACCCAATGTATAATTGGTAATTGGACTCAAATACTGTATCCGTGATGATACAAATTATTTTCTGAAAGTGTATATGATCGGATGTGCGCCGAGGTACGACATACTGTGTCACGTGTTAAGTGATTATATTTGGGTTGTGCATCGAGAATGCCTCCAAATTTCTGAACGTGTGATATTATAAATATATATTGTTTCTCCAGCACGGGCATAATAAGCGAGTCAGCTACCAAAGCGTGGCTAAGATACTGATTGACTGAATATTGCATACACGCTCGGGTGAATCCAGATTTGACTTCCATGAATTCGTATCTAGCGTGCCCGTAATTTGTATGACATCTTAAGGAAAATTCTCATGTGATCACGTCTTGAGATTTTGAACACAACATAGGGCTAATTAGGTAACTAAAAGTGGTAGTAACATTTGAAGGAAACGGTATCCTGAGATCATGCCAACGAACCTTCGGGCAAAGATTCATTCTAAGTGCGTTGTGGGCTAGCCACCACAGATACTGTATATTATCTGCCTTAGTGGAGTGCAATATCTGACCTATTATTATGCCGAGCCACTGTTTCATTATAGGAACATTGGAACCGTTAATACCATATTTTTAGCGCAGTGTCCCTACGAAAAACTGATGCATCTCGTGTAATACTTGTTTTATTCATCTATTGGCTCGGTTAGCTCATGTTCGGCATTGACGTGATCTGAGGATACCTATTATGCATTATTTCTGAGATAAACTCAGACTCCACAAATAGCAAAGCCTTATAAGTGATTGGTCGATATAAAGAAAATGGACTTGGTTGTGATTGTATTATTCGGTTAGTAACCTAGGGAGATGGACCATCATAGTGTGCTGGTTCAACCCTTGTCCTTGTTTGGCTGTAGGGTTGGGCCTTTGTGCTAGGGTATGTCATGGACCTAAGTTACGACATTGAACCTATGTATTATCATATATTTATTTTCTTGGATTTTTGTTTCTCCATTTCGTGCTTCCTTTGTGGTACTTGCTATTTGGGGTCTAACCCCACTGGTTTTGCATGGCCAGATTTTGAGCCAGCACCCGAGGATCCAGCGTACTATCCCCCAACTCATGGTCCGTACCAGGAACATAGTCGCAGAGGATAACGAGTGAGTTTTCTTCTTCCCTGCTCGTCATTGTACAATTATTCTTTTGGGTGTTTAGCCACCGGCACCTGTTAGCCAGCACGTCTAGACATTAATCTCCTTACATGCTTGTATTAAATCAGACTACAGCTGATCACTGTCATGTACTTTTTCTACTCTTTCAGCTTCTTATTTTGCACAGCTGGTCTCTAGAACATTTTGAGAAAGCGTTTGGGACGCCTTATTGCTTTATCATATATGTTATATGTTTATTGTTTCTTGTTTGAATGATTGAGACAAAGAAGTTCTTGACCATAGGAGACTTGATTGTAGTATGCACCCCCTTGTCTTATTACAGTCGTAATCGTCGTACGATGTATAGTACCTTGTACGGGGTAGCTGACCATGTCCCTCTCCATATTCCGGTACTGGAACGTAACATATATATATATATATATATATATATATATATATATATATATATATATAACGTCTAACCTAATGGTTAAGACCGATGCATATTATCCAAGAGATTGTGGGTTCGAACCTCCCGAGGGAAAAAAACATCTCCAATTATAGGACATGCTGCAGTCTTTCGAGGTGACAATTTCGATTGTCTATGTTCAAGCGGTTATCAACTCCTTCTACCAGAAAAAATGAAAATCATCGTCAGACAAACCATTTAAGACCGATGGACCCCGATTCGTTGTAGAAAATGGTCGTAAAAACTTCGAAAAAAAATCACAAAAATGGAAGTTGCAGAATGAAAAACAAATAATAAAGAACATAAAAATATAGTTGTGTTTTTATCTCCTGTAGGCCTGGCCTTGTATCATCTCCAACCCAAAAACATTCACATAACCAGTCATAAAAGTCCATTAAAAACCCAACCATAAAGGTCGTAAAAATTAAAATAAAAACTAATGTAGAATGAGTTATAAGGCCCAACATCTATTTTAGCAAGTAATAGTCCAACTGTGAAAGTGAAGAAAAAGTTTGTCACTTTCGAGAAAACAAGATTCTTCTACACTTTCCAAACAAGCTCAAAAGAATTACAAAAATGTTATTTATCATTCAAAAAAATTGGATAATATTATTTTCTATTGTGTGACATCTAACAGACAAAATTTAACATTATATTAACATTAAAATTAATATTAATATTAAAATTTTGGATAATAAATTTTTATTATTAAAATTTGTCATGTCAGATACTATATAATAGAATATGACATTACTCAAAATTTTGGGTGATGAATAGCAGAATTGCAATAATTACGTTCAGGAATATAACTAACGGCTCTGAAGTCATTTGTGACTTTGTCGCCAACAACGTCTATATCAGATAGATGTATCACTTATGGTACATATACACCATGAACGTGATCCACGTCCGATAGAGAACATTCAAAATATGCACACATTTTATAAAAATGGGTTTATCTATCAATATTACATTCCAAACTCGGTCGCCAAGTAATCACTTACAAGGTCCGTACTTTTGCCCGTACATGGGGCCTAAAGTAACCTGGTGCGTATCTAATTAGAAGGATCACTTTTTGGACGGTGCACGTGGACCAGGTTCGTGCAACTTTTCTACTTGTGATCCTAAATTGACACAGATCCTAAATTGAATTTTTATTTTGTCGGATTCTAATCTTAGTCTGCTGCTGCTATTCTCGCGTGTACTTTATTCAAAGTTTTTGGCTTAACAAAGTTGGTGGCTAACTTGTTAAATAAGCACAATTTATAACTTTTAAGCTCCGATGTTTGTAATTACTAAGAAAAACTCTATTTTGTTGGCAGGAGATGACCGTGGCTGTGACCTCAGCTGTTGTGTCCTCCTCCAATTAGGGTCCGACATGTGACCTGCGGACCAATTATGCGGTCCAAATAGTACCGTCCAATTACTAATTAGTACATCCTTGATAAATTATTAGAGGTAAAAGAAGGAATCAAATTCAAGTCAATTCAGGCACGACAATAATAGTTGTTGAAGTAATGGACTATTTGGTTCATGGATTTGGAGAATAAAAGTGATCAAAATCTAGATTTGGGACAACTTCACATGTTTGGTTGGGGGATTTGTAAACAAAATTTACTGCAATTTGGCATGAACATAAAATCTTGTCTGTCACGAGATCGAAAATTTGACATTGAAATTTTTTTCCTTGGAAGTAAAGCACGGAAATAAAAAATCCTCCTTTCCACTTCGCGCGTTTGGTTGGAGGACCATTTTTTCTCTACTTTAATAAAAAGAAGATCTACTATTCATATCATTTCGACAAAAAAATTTATACTTTTTCACTTACTTCAACAACCGACAAAAAACTAAAATTTAAAAAATTTTCACTTTCGACCTCCGCTAAGCATTTTACGGATTTTCAATTTCAACCAAACCACCACTAAACACAAGATATCATTCTCCACTTTGCTTACCTGATCCATGTACTTGTCTGAGGATGTCAGTCATATACCTTACTGGAGGATGTTATCACCCTTCTCGCCGCATCAGAAAATTCATGCTATATCCGTGTTAAAGTTAATACCGACGGAACAAATTTGTAAGAAAATCAGGAGTGCTCTTTACAGCTTTACAGTATTTTCAAACCTGCAGTTTCTCATCATTGATCCTTCCAGGTTCCAGCCTAATAATGAAAAGGGGACACGTATCAAACCCTTTTTCTGTAGGTAGGGATATCATGCTCAATCTTGGCTTCTTTAGGTACAAGTGCTGGTATCCCTTTTTTAAGAAAAATCAGCCTTTGGTATCCAAATTATTTAGGTACATAGAGGTTGATGGTTTAAAGAAACCTGCAGTTTCTCATCATGTAACTTCAACAATTAGAAGTGCTTAACAGTACCGGTCAGTGCGGGCCAAGATGTGCAGAGCATTGACCCCACCCATCACAAGGAGAGATTGTTTCCGCAACTCGAACCGCATTATCCAGGGCACAAATGATTGATCTTGACTGCATCAACAACAAATGTGCATATGATAACTATCTTGCACAATATATAATACTCTTCTCTTCTTTGGATTCAAATTCTCCTTGTTGCATTGCTGAAAGGAGGGGACAATTCACAGTTGAGTAATCAACGGAAATTACCTCGAAATATACAAGCAGCAGGTGTAGAAAGATAGCAAAGGCAATTTTAGCAATGGATTAAATTAAGTTCATCGATAAAACATGATAATTACAAGAAGCGGAAGTCACATAATTAGCAGAATAAATATCAAAATTGGAGGGCCAAATTACAATCCTACAAAGTTCATTTTTGATGGCATAAAATAGTCCCTAAATGGTTCGACAAGGCCAGCAAAGTCTGTTTCTAGTTTCTTGATGAAGTCACGGGCCAAACTGATAATGAACTCGTATCGTGACTTCTCACCATGGAGCTTCTTTATCTGACGTTCCATGGATACAACAGTACTTGAGACTCTAGCAAGTTCATCTCTTAATTTGGCTAGATCGTCCTCTGCGCCTCCTAACTGCAGTCGACACTGTAGGACCAAGGCAGCCTTGTGATCAATATCTAACTCGAGTAATTTCAAATGAGTACTAAATTTTGGCATGTCAGCTTCAAGTCTTTCCAGCTGGCGAATGGGCCCACTATATTCCCCAATTATATGGTTCTGATGGTCAACATGAACACGGAGGGCATAAACATGGTCAATGACTGATTCAAGATGCTTAGCGAGGTCTTTATGCATGCCACTGGCCGAGGAGACGATCTTGGCCGACACTGCTCCATCCCTTAGTAGTTCCAAGGTGAGCTCTGAGAGAGGCTTGGAGAACAAAGATTGCAGCTGCACCAAGTGGGCGGAGATGTCTGAAGAATCAGTAGAATGTGCACTTGTCGAAGACTCTGTGCTGCAAGAAGCAGCTCGGCTTGCCTTAAGGCAGTGTTGTTTCCGGGAGGAGTCCTAAAGAATGTGTAGCGGGTCAGCAAATTAAAGGTACTCTTACTAATGAAAAATGGTCAAAGTGAATAAAGTCTTACTTGTATTTGTCCAACTAAGGTTGAACTTGAAGGATGAGACTCTCCATTGTCTTCCAGATGATCTGAAGCCTGGGGATGGCCAAGACTGAGATCTACACGCAAAGGATGAATGTCGAGTCTCGACACCACGGTTGAGTCAACATCGACTGGCTGAGAAGTGTCAGCCATTGATGACACCGAACCGAGAGTTTGATCAACCGAGAACAAAGCTGGAGCAGCTGAGGCAATAGGAGCAGAGGTGTTCCCCAATGCGGCTATAGCATTCATGGAAGGACCAACCTAAATATATAATGCAGTTGGCAATTGTGAATCATGTTCAGGAATGCAATGAAATTTTGATTGGACAAAAAATAAGATTGAAACAACATAATCTGAAGGAACATGAATAAATTGGAATACTCACCCTGATGATTTGTGGGGGAGGTTTTCTTCTTGCTTCTGATGTGAATAAACTAGAGAGACGCCTGCTCACCAAGTTTTCTCCTGCTTTGACTTCCTGATCACTATCTAAATCCACAACCATATGGCTATTGCTAAAGCCAACTCCTGGTTTCAGAGAAGAGAAATCTGCATTGTCAGCCTGACATGTGGTTACACCTGATGGCTGATTGTCAACAGTGTTAGAAAGAGACTGTTGCTCTTCTTGCGAATCTGAGACTAGGGAAACTTGATTTATTTGAGCATCATGCTCTTCTATGGCATCTCCTCCTTGTTCTGTATCACCTGGAGAAGATTTGGTTGGAGAAGAAGCACTTCTCTCCATCTCATCCCTGTCAAACCTCCGACTATTCTCAACTTTTCTGAATAATCGATAAATAACAAGACCAGCCTGGACAATATGGAGAATGCAGTATCAAACCGTGCAGGAAAATGTTGCAGTTACAAATTACAAGATAACAGATGAGTTTCGGAAAACTACATGCATAGCATAATAAATATATAATTGAACTGCAAACACCTTTGTACATGATGCTAGGATTTTTATCCTTTTTCCTGTGATCTTATACAGCTAAAGGAAAATTTAAGCCCTGTTCCCTCTTGATAGTTACAAGCCATGATTGGTCATTTCTAAGATTTTAAAAGGTCTGGCTACAAAATTGAACCACAATTTGTCATAGCCCTTTCTGAATCATAGAACCAGAGAAATCTGTAGAATAAATGTTTATATTAATCATGCTTGATGATATAGTTAACAACTTCCCATTATCTGGTACTTTTATCTTCAAAGGAAACATTCCAAAGTGAACCACATTCACCAATTACTTTCTAAGCCTTCCCTGGAAAACTACTGACACAGCAAATTAATGTATCCCTTAGTGCTACCACACAATTAATGTTACTCTTCATCTTTATGCACCAGGGTACTGTTACAAACTACAAATATGGTAAACCTGACACGAATAATATGGTACCAAGATCCTCCAACATGCCATGTGTCTTCATTTAAGACTTAAACATGATCTACCAGTACCTTTATCCAATTTTTGCAGTGAGAATTAAATGGAAGCTTTTCCCTCTGCGGCTCAAACTTTATTGGTTCGTCCCTCGTATGTTCTTCAGGTGAGGCAATCAGGTGCTCTCTCAGCCATGTCAATTCTTGGAAATCTTTAACCCAACCTTAACCATAGAAAGGTTCTTCCAGCTATTCTCTAATAAGGTCACCACGGTTACAGACTAGGCCTTAAGATCTGCAAGGATGACATTGGGGGTTGAGGTCATATGGAAAAAGTGATGCTGAATGAACAACTATGATCATTGCCAATGAGCATAGCTGCATAAGGCTAGTCAGGGTATAGTCCGTCGAGGACTGCTAAATAAGATGGTAGTGAGAGGAGGTGGTCTTGCTTTACCCGGTCGAATGTCTAAACTGCATAAGTCGGGTGTTTCAATATGCGCCGATGAGATTCTTGGACAAAATTGAATTTGGATGGTGAAAGCTCTCCAATTGCCATAGAACGTCTTCTATTTATGCACAAAGAAGTTTTATACGTGAAGTGATATTACCATCTAACAACAGGGCAATGTACATGAATCTATTTTATGCACAAATAAGTTTGAAAATCATGAACTATTATTTTGGTGGCATGTCTCTTCTACTGTAAACAAGGTCAAAAATTGGATAGTATGGTGCTTTGCATTTCCTAAATATTCCTTCCTATGACAGACATAATTTAGGTACACACACACACACACACACACACACACAGAGAGAGAGAGAGAGAGAGAGAGAACTGGGACAGTTGGTATATTAGAATATTTTTGGTATATTTGTTGGGATATTAGAATATTCTACATGGAGTTTTAACGGGGTATTAATGTAAGATGAAGGATTGTAAGACTATAAATAGCCAAGAGATTATCAATAAAAAATAGAATTACTCCAAAATATTCTACATGGTATCAGAGCCCAAACCCTAGCCACCACCTCCCAAATCCTAGCCGCCACTAGCACCACCGCTGCCACACCGCCTGCCACCATCGATGTCGGCCGCCACCACCGCCGCCGCACCGCTCGCCCGCCACCACCGCTCGCCGCTCGCCCGCCACCACCACCGCGAAGCCGCGACTCCCGCGGAGCCTTCTGCCGCAGTTCCTGGCGTCTCCGGCGGAAGGCCTAGATCTGATGGGGGAGAGACATGATCGGATCTAGGAGAGGACGAAGAGGACGAACGTGAATCATGGGACGGGTATGAAGATGATCGGAGAAGAAGAGGATCGATAGAGGGGATCATCAAGAAGTTGGACTCTGCGGAGGTCACAACGTTGATGAAGCTGATGAAACTGCCGGCTGGTGAGAGCGCGACTCGAACATTGGCGAAGTTGGAGCTTCCATCCATCGATCTGAAGCTTGATGGACCGGCCACCTACCTGAGTTGGTCACGACGGGTGAGGAGAACCCTCGCAGGGAAGAACCTGAAAGATTTCTTGTCAGGAGAGAAGACAGCCGGATGAGGGCTCGGCAGGACGCGACGTGTGAAAGTCCACTCATATGGTGGTATACATTTGGCTCCTCAATTCTTTAGTCCAGTCGATCGCCGCCACAGTGGATGGCCTTGAGATGGTGAAAGACGTGTGGGAGAAGTTGAGGAGAACCTACGATGGTGTGGGGAATAACTTGAGGGTTTTCCAGAACAAGGGGGAGATCGACGACACCGTACAGGGAGAGAAGACGGTACAGGAGTATACCACGGAGTTAGAGCGTCTGTGGTTGGATTATGATCACTTCTCAGATCGGACGAGCTGCGAAGACCCGAAGTGTAAGGAGAGACATGTATGTCTGCAGGAGAGGATGAAGTTTCTTAAGGGGCCGGCCGCAGTGTTTGCTCAGAGGACAGCACTACTTCTAGCCCAACCGAAGATTCCTACACTTGAGGAGGCTATCTCGACCATTATCCAGGAGTAGACTCGTATCAAGCTACAGGTAGGGACAGGTGGTCCTCCTGAAGTGAAGACAGCACTGGCGGTTGCCAATTCAGGAGGCACAGGACCTAAGAGAGACCCCCGGCAGTGTTACAACTGCGGGGAGGTGGGCCATCGTATGCTTGCACCAAACCACCCATGGAGGGAGATTCAGGTGGCGGGCGTGGACAGTTTAGAGAACGTGGTCGTGGTCGTGGGGGTCGACGGGGTGGTCGAGAAGGTTATCGGACGAACCTGCTGGTAGCAGAAGGCGAAGAGGGAGCTAATGGTGCCAATATTGAGGAGGATCAGACACTACTGGACATTCTGGAAGTACTCAGGAGAAAGCAAAGAGCGCCAAACGATGGAGACAAGAGGAGTGGAACTGAGGAGACGTCCACCTCAGTCTTCGCCAGAGACAACGTTGCCATGTATGCTCATCCATCGAAAGGTATTGATGACTCACTCGCCCATGCACCTATGTCTTCCCTTAGATCGTCGGACTGGATTGTTGATTCGGGTGCGTCTCGACACGTGACAGGAAATGCTAGTGAGTTTTCTTCCTACACTAACCTAGCATATGCAGACAGCATTCAAACAGCCGATGGTACTTTCCAGCAAGTGGTCGGTAAGGGTACTGTCGATTGTACAGGTTCAGTAAGATTATCCAATATTTTACATGCTCTAGTTAATCTTTTGTCCATTAGTTCTATAATCCTCCAACTAAAATGCATTCTCTTTTGATATTTCTAAGGTGATCTTCCAGGAGAAGGAGACGGGACGAAAAATTGGGACTGGCACTTAGCATGATGGACTGTGGTACTTGGATCGGGAAGGATTGTATTCAGCATTAGTGTCTGTGGCAGAAATGGCAGGAATGGGTGGACCAAAGATGAATGTCGAGGATACACCGATACTCCATCACAGGCGGTTGGGACACTCCTCTTTTGGTATTTTGAGTATGTTGTGTCCATCTATTTATGAGAAGGCAAATAAGATAAAACTAGTATGTGATGCATGTGATTTAGGCAAACTTACTAGGAACTCATATGTTGGTGCGGGCATATGAGCTATTCTGTTTTTGATATTATACATTATGATGTCTAGGGGCCGTGCGCCACAACTACTATGAATGGTTACAAGTATTCCGTCTCTTTTATTGATTGTTCCTCTCGTGTCACATGACTGTATTTGATAAAGAATAAGAATGAGGTCTTTACATGTTTCCGAGACTTTCATAAACATATCCAGACTCAGTACAGATCAGTGGTGAAGGTACTAAGGTCTGACAATGTAACAGAGTATACCAACAAAGCACTTGAGGAATACCTGTCAGCCCAAGGATTACAGCATTAGGCCAACTGTGCATACACCAACACGGAATGGAGTGGCAGAAAGGAAGAATAGACACCTTCTAGAGGTGGCAAGGAGCATGATGATGGCCATAAATGTCCCATAGAGTCTGTAGGAGCATGCAGTGTTGACAGCAATTCGATTGATCAACAGGATGCCCTCGAAGGTATGGGATGGAAGTCTCCATGTGAGATATTGCAAGAAAATAATAGTGGGATACTTCCACTAAAGGTGTTTGGCTGTGTATGTTTTGTGAATGACAACAGACCGTCTGTTAGAAAACTTGACCCCAGAGCAGTCAAGTGTGTATAAGTGGGCTATACGGCAACTAAGAATGGATACGTGCTGGAGCCTAGTAGAGAAGTTTGTGAGCATGGATGTTCACTTCAGGGAGTTTGAGCCATACTACCGTCAAGAGGGAACCTCATCCATGAGCAACTCACTGTACTGAGAGTATGAGGCGAGAGAAGGAGATTGGTGAGAGTGTGGTGATCGATTTAGGAATATGACATGGAGGAACGTTTGAGGAGGAGCAGGAGAGTGAAGAGGAACAGGGGGAGACGATGAGAGGTGTTAGGCCCACGGCTCAGGAGGAGTTACTTACCTACAGCAGGAAAGGGAAACAAACCGCAGGACCAGTACCTATAGTGCCTGCCAGTGCCAAGTCCCTTGCTTGTGTCCGTCTCAACTCCTGAGATACCTAACCACCACCACCACCAGATTCCCCTTCAGGTGATATCATTATTCCTACTCCCACACCATTATCAGTACGGAAGACCACTCGCAGCAATGCGAAAAATCCTCCTGATAGATATGGTTGGGATCTTGCTCAGTTTGTTTCATATAATAACATCTATTTTTCTCATGGAGCATTCATTACATCTTTGGATAGTATTACTGTACCTAACAATTGGCAGGTTGCCAAGAACGATCCAAAGTGGAAAGCGGCAATGCACGAGTTAGGCGCTCTTGAGAAGAACCACAATTGGGAACTAGTAAAACTGACAGAGGGGAAGAGGGCAGTCGGATGCAAGTGGGTCTTTACTGTGAAGCAGAACCCAGATGGAAAAGTAGAGCGCTACAAGGCTCGATTGGTGGCAAAAGGAAACATTCAGACGTACGACATTGACTATGATGAGACATTTTCACCAGTGGCGAAGATGAGCATCGTTAGGACCATGATTTCTTTGGCAGCGAATGGTGGATGGAATCTACACCAACTGGATGTGAAGAATGCGTTTCTTCATGGAAATCTAGTGGAGAAAGTGTACATGGAGATACCACCAGGATTCTGCACCGATAAGACAGTGGACAAGATCTGCACGTTGAATAAGTCCCTCTATGGACTGAAGCAGTCTCCTCGAGCGTGGTTTAACAAATTTATGAGGACGATAATAGGGATGGGATATCAGCAGATCAATGTTGATCATACTGTGTTCTTCCGTCAGAATGGAAGCCACATCACCATGCTTGCGATGTATGTAGACGATATGATTATCACAGGAGATGATGAGCAGGAGATTGCCCGACTCAAAGGAAAGCTTGGCAAGGAGTTCGAGGTGAAGGACCTTGGCCTTCTTCGGTACTTCCTTGGGATTGAGATTGCTCGAAAAGCAGAGGGGATTGTTCTTTCTCAAAGGAAGTATGCGTTGGACCTTCTCACAGAGACAGGGATGTTGGGATGTAGACCTGCAGCGACGCCAATCAACCAGAGGTTCAAGCTGTGTGCTGAGGCTGGAGAACCAGTTGACCGAGACAGATACCAGAGACTGCTGGGCAAGTTGATCTATTTGAGCCACACACGTTCTGATATCTGCTTTGCAGTGAGTGTGGTGAGACGCTATATGCATGACCCAAGGAAGGGTCATATGGACGCAGTGTACCAGATTCTGAGATACTTGAAGGGTGCCCCCGGAAATTGATTGATATTCAGGAAGAATGATCACTTGAACATAGAGGGCTACTGTGACTCTGACTGGGTTAGCTATACTGATAACATGAGGTCTACCTCGGGCTATTGCATATTTGTAGGAGGTAACTTGGTCTCTTGGAGGAGTAAGAAACAGTCGGTGGTGGTCAGATCGACAGCTGAAGCGGAGTACAGAGCTATGGCCTTGGGAGTTGCAGAGCTGTTATGGCTGAAGAGTATACTGGTGGAGCTGAAGCTGGATCAAGGAGCCAAGATGAAGCTGTGGTGTGACAACCAGTCAGCCATCAGAATCGCCAACAATCCAGTGCAGTATGACATGACCAAACACATCGGGATCGATAGGTTCTTTATCAAGGAAAAATTGGACAGTGGACTACTGGAGCTAGGTCATGTTCCAACCAAGAAGCGGGCAACATATAGTATGACCAAGGGATTTAGCTCTGCAGATATGATTAGAGGATGTGACAAGATGGACTTAGTGAATATCTTTCGGCCATCTTGAGGAGTGTTGGTATATTAGAATATTCTTGGTATATTTGTTGATATATTAGAATATTCTTGGTATATTTGTTGGGATATTAGAATATTGTACAGAGGGTTTTAATTGGGTATTAATGTAAGACGAAGGGTTGTAAGGCTATAAATAGCCAAGAGATTATCAATAAAAAATAGAACAATTACTCCAAAATAGGGACTATGTATCATATATGCCCAGTACCATGTTTCTACCCCAAAAATGCCCTCCTGCAGGTAACATGGACTGAATAAAAAAAATGTAGTACAAAGCAGTATTTTCATGTCTAGCAATTGGCAAATTCACATGGAATTTTCAGGGAATACACTTCTGAAAAGTTCTACACAGAAAGCCTGTACACTTTACTGAAATCCAATAATTTATGAAAATCACTCTTATTGATCTCGCTCTTAGTTTTCCTCTTAACATCTCAAACCACAAAACTTCCACATAAATATCCATCCAACGCGACATTTTGTGCTTATTACCCTGTCACCTTGTGTTGCAGCAAACACTCCTACATACATATCCCTTTTCGCACTATTTTGAATTAACATATTATTTCCAGATGTCCACTGCATGTGTAACACCCCGTTCCGCCCAAGCGAACTGCCGATTCAAACGGCAGAAGTGCAATGTCCCGACCCGCTTTGCTCAGGCGAGAATACTCGTTTGAGGCAAAGGATATCCAGACTTGTCCCTACAGGTTTCCGGCTTAGGCTTCCAGAGGCTCGCTTGGCGTATTGCTCAACCGAGGCGAATCATCGCTAAGGTGGGTGGCTACGGTGAACTTGCCTTTGCTTAGCCAGCACACATAAAATCTGGAACGATACATGCTAGTCGCTAGGTGAATCACCCCTGCATGCTAATAAAGAATCCAACGCACCTAGCTAAGGGAATAATCCAAACTTGTATTGCTTATGCTAGAACATGGAAATGAAACATTGTTTATATATATGTTCAGACCCTCGCATGCTACCCTAGAACGTGTCGCTCGGGAAGTCCCTACGGTTTCACCTCTCGATTTACCTTCGGGCCCGAGCCATCGTGTTTGCTTAAGTTTCTGAGAAACACATGCTTGCTTGCTTACAAATGCCTAACGTTATTGTATTGTGCATGCATTGAGTCAGCCAGGAGACTATCAAATAGCTCTTATGTGCAATTGAACCTGCAAGTATCCGGGACCGTTAGGTCACAAAGGCATCCCCGAACCAGGGGCATGCATCAAGGCAAGTGAATACTGTACTGTGATCACATCAAGTTTACCTTTGAACGAGAATCATGTCCAAGCTCGTTCATAGCGGAAATTCATGACTGTACTCGTGTTATTGATTGTATTGTGAAGGATGTAAAATAGGAAAGCCCCAGAGACCTGCATGTCGCGGACAACTCGGAAACGAGGTATAGTTCCACGGACGGTCGTCGGGGCACTGGGACCGATCCGATCCGGATGGAACTCCATTGTTCAGCCTACTGTACTGTAAGATGGTGTGTAGCACTCATTGTTCTTTCGCTGCATACCATTCTCTCCACGGCTGAACTCTGCTGTATAGTCTACTGTACTGGACGAGATGGCTTGTAGCGCCCATTGTACTTTCGCTGCAAACCATTCTCGTTTATGACTAGTGTCCTTTATGGCTATGCCAGCGACCCATTGTTCATGTAGCTAAGTCATCCTCGCTTAGCGGCTATCCGTGTACGAATTATTACATCGCATCAAATGAACAACTGAACACCTGAACGATTATGTTATAACGACTCTCGTGTTTGCATATGCTATGCCTCCTGAATGTTTATACATGCCCGTGCTCAGATAAATAATGTTTGCCTTGGACAGGGAAGGACAAATGGTAAGTTGGTAAGTCTCGTCGTGTTTTCTCTCATGTCGCAAAGTGCACTGCCACACGAATTAGGCTATTCAAATCTTGCATGAAACTGATCCTAAGGCAACTAGAAAGACAACATAATAGTTGGTGCACGGAACCTATATTACGTGTTCGGATTTGTCGAGCGGGCGAGTAGCCTCCCCACCAGTGCATTCAATGTACTGATAATCCACCAGATCGTTTGCAGGGTGTGGGAGAACCTCGTTCGGTGCGGATGCCTCCTTCGTGCGTGCTAAGGCCAGGAGTTCCCTCTCAAGCCTTAGGACGCTGCGTCCGGAACTGAAGCACATATACAAGACATAATGTTGGAACTTGCCTGAACATTCGCCTGTACAATCATTCCACAATTGTAGCCACTTGGCACGCTTTTACTGTTTCAGAGAGAGGCTTGAGCGACTTGTAATCTCGGCTATACGCCGCCTGTAACACTTGTTAATATCAATAAAGAGTTGCTTTACTTTAACTTGCGTTATTCAATGCTTCCGCTATTGTCGACTCAGTGAACTTGTTACTGATCGCCTATGCGTTCATGACTCCGCTGCACTCGGACAATCTGTGCGACTCTGTGGCTTAGAACTCTTACCGCCAGCCAATGAACCACGGCCTTGCACGGGCGTGGCTCACGCTCGTGCGGCATCACGTCCGGATGGGTCAAACCGATCGTTCCGCGGGAGCGCTGGCACAGTGATTCTCGCCTAGCGGGAACGGCCGATTTTGCCTGCGGGAGATCGGGGCGTGACAGCATGCACCTGCCTTCCCATGTGTTTTCCTCTCCTGGACGCTTTGAAAGTCAAATGACCTATCTACCAATTTAACATGTAAAGACATCCATGTACAGGATCACCAAGAACGACATGTTCTAAATCAGTTAACAAAATCAACCTTCTCCACAATTTCTTGCCCCCGACCCTACCCAACCAAGACACACTCTCCACTCCAGACAGACACAAAGGAACCAATGGCAACCACAATAAGTACCAAGAAGCAGTTAATGAGCTAAGCATCCTAAGCTGCAATTTTCCCCAGACACAAAGTATCACTTTTGATATAACCATTGCACCATAAAAAGATCAAACTGGAATATTAACAAAAGAAAAGCTAACCTGCTCACCATATTCGAATTCTGGCCCAGTAGCACAATATTCATGCATGACCCAATTAGCACAATATTCATTGCACCATAAAAAGATCAAACAGGAATATTAACAAAAGAAGAAAAGCTAACCTGCTCACCATATTCGAATTCTGGCCCAGTAGCACAATATTCATGCATGACCCAATAAGTGTGAACTCCCTTTGGAGCCCTCCCATGGTAGTAAATGAGAGATTTCTTCATCCCAATAACAGCAGGTGCTGCTGGAGACTTGGGACGGACAGCCCGATCTCTTCCACTAACCTTCCAATATCCAGCCTTGGTTGCACGGTTAGACCGGTTCCCCGTTGGGTACTTTCTGCCCTTCGATGAGAAAAAAAACCATTCGGATGCGTCCACTCCCATAGGAGATATATCTACAACATCCAACAAAAAAAAGTTAATGTAGGTACTAATGGACAGCCAGGGGGCAGGGGAGAAGTTGCCCCTAGTCCAGTAAAAAAATCCACTAATCCCTTTACAATTTCCACATTTTACCCTATAGATTGCCCCCTCTGGTTGAAGCCAACCATATTGGTACTATACCATTCAGGACAAAATGGTGGTAAACTAGTAAGGAGCAGATACTCCAAATCTGGAGTATATTCGTCGAGTTCTGATATTTTTGTGTCCATGTCGAACTCAACATAGACACTCCAAATACAACAGGGCACACCAAAATTGTTGTATGTGTCTCCGTATCCGCATCATTATCCCCTATTTGTGTCAAACTATACGGATTGTAAACCTAAACAATTCATCAAGCTATATAAGTCGTATATCTAAACAATTGACCATGAATTGATGACTTAACAATTATACCAATCTATTGAAAATTTTGTCTTCAAGCTATTAAAGATACTGCAATCAATGATAACTTCGTAAAATTTCCAATGGCTTGGAAAGAAAATAACTCTTTATATGCCTATTATATCAAATATCTTCTAATTTTCTAATAATTATTATTATTAATTGTCTTTCCAGAAGAAGGAAAAAAACACTCTGGAACTCCGATCCGAAACCTCTCAAACTGCAGACACTGATATTCATAAGAGGGGTCAGAAACCGATTATCCTTCTTCTTTTTGCAAGGCCTCAGCTCGAACCCTCACCAGCCCAGCCTCTGGACCACCCCTGGTGGCGTCGAAACCAATTATGAAATTGCGAACCTTGCTAAAAAAATTACAAAAATTAACACAATTCACAGAATAAGATATTACCATTGGCATTGACGCCATCCCATTTTCTACCAAATTAACAAAAAGCCAAGAATTAAAAAAAAAAGAAAAAAAAATCAACTAAAAAGTTACTAATATTTTAGAAAAGGAATAAAACACAGCCATTTCACAAAATACAAAGTCAATAATAGTACCATGTGCTATACACAAGGTTAGCAGTATCGGTGTCATAATTGGTTTCGGACCGCTATTATGAGTAATGGGTATCGACAACTTAGATAGTTTAGGCGATTTGAATCGGAATCTCAGTCCTTACTTTCAGAAAGCTAAACAATTATAAGAAATTACTTAAAATGCAATAAGTATTTGATACTGGCATAAACTTACGTATTATTTTTTTTTCTTGAAAACATTGTTAAATCATTCAACATAATAGATATTGTTGTTAATCTTCCTTGCTTTTAGACTAAGTACCCCTGCAATGTATCGTTTTGAACAGAATAATATTAAGATCTATTAATGTTGTGTCTACAGTATACAACTTTGACAAATATTAATGGCCACAGTGCGTAAACAAAGAATTTTATCGACACACTATAGCATGTCGATACTCGATATTAGGCAGGATCAAGATATTGTCTCGACAATATATTTTGTTATAATCATCAAATTTTCTTTTATTTTTCTTTGTGGAATTGACAGGAAAAGAGAGCCCCAACTATGATTTCAATCGGTATTGGTGTGGGTCAGTATTGGATTGGACATGCCAAAACCGATACTATAAAACCCATACGTATTGGTATCGGCCTGAAACTGCGAACCTTGGCATTACATTCTTTAACAAATTAGAAAAAGGGAAAGACTAAAAAAGAAATGGATCAAAGAACTACTGAATGTAAAAGGAAAAAAAAAATCACAAATACAACTAAAGGTATCCATACTTCACTAAACGAACGATTAAACAAAGAGATCAACTAAGTTACTGAAAAGTTCTAGAATAAAATAAACCCAGTTCCACCAAATAATAACACCAAACTAATCTTGTTCTACCTAATGAAACAAAAAAGGAGAAGAAAAGTGAAATGAAGTTACTTAAAACTGAAGAAAATAAAAGAAACGAATTTTAGAAAATATAAATTAGTAACAACCTGGAAACTTTTCCACTTTTAACTAATTAAACAAGCAAAAGGACAAGACAGATTAAAGAAGGGATCAAATAGAAAATTATCAGACAACTTCTAAACAAAAAGAAACCCAACTAACAAATAGCACTGGATCTGTCCCATCAAATTTAAGCAAATAAAGGCCAGGAAAGATTAAAGAAAGTGATAAGCTAAATTAAAAAAAAAAAAACATTAGACAAAAATATTACTACTATTAGCACCACACCTGCCCATTCTTCACCACATTAATAAAAAAAAATTAAACTAGAAAGATTAAAGAAGGAGATCAACTAGTATTTTGTTAGAAAAGTTAATAGGAGATCGAGTTAATAGGAGATCGTATTAAAATATGGATTTTTTTCTGCAGAGTATTGAACTTTAGAGAAATTGTGCAGAGAGCACAAAGTTTGGCAAAATTGCCAAAAAGAGAAATAAAACGCTGAAGCTTTTTGCGTTTCTCCTGATTCTCAGAAAAAATATAATCAAGAAAATCGCTGAAACATTTGGCGTTTATTGTGCAAAAAATGCCATTAGGTTCGGCGTTTTAGTGGAGTTCAAAATTTTGAACCGTTGGGTATCCAACAGTCGTCTACGTGGGGGGCTTATAAATAGAGGGGGTTGCGGAGGAGGAGAGAGAAGAGAAGAAAAAATGCTGTTGCTTTGGGCGTTTTCCTTGATCTCCTTAAACTTTTCTCATGCAAACGCTGAACAGAAACGCCGTTGCTTATGGCATTTTTTGGTAACTCAAGAAAAACGCCACAAGTTTTGGCATTTTACTTCTCATTCTTCCAATTTTGCAAAACTTTGTGCTCTCTGCACAAATTCCCTTAAATTTGATGCTCTGTAGGAAAATTTTCGAATAACATACAAAGTTAATACTGAAAGAAACAATTAATCCATTATGCACAGTATTAAGTAAAGAAGGCTGAGAGAAGACTAATACAGGGGAGGTCCCAAGGCTCGCACTTGCAGACGTCAACTTCAGGTATGACCTCGATCTCTCGGATCTGTCCATTGAGCTTCCTCTTTAGGTAGTAGTTCACAAGCTCCTCATCTGTCGGATGGAACCGAAATCCTACGGGGAACACCTAAGAGGACATAACGTAATTTTCCTTCAAATTTAAGCTTACAATTGTCAGAATTCCTGTAAGAAAATTTTAAGATACTCTAATAATGAAATGTTGGCTGAATGAATAAAGTTTAACCTGAGTTTGGTTAAACGCTGACAAGGAAAGGCAGAGTTCTTCAGTTTCTTTAAGTTTACATGAAAAGCTTGATCCATCTGCAGTGGTATGACAAAGATTAGGGTCTATACACGAAGGATAGATGTCGACCCTCGACTCGGAGGCTGAGTCTTCAATTACAGTTTGATTGTCTGCCAACTCAACAATAGCAGCTGATGAAATAGGAGCAAGGTTGTCCACTGACATGGGTATAACATCCAAGGGAGGATTTACCTGAAGAATCATAAAATAATAGTGCTAAGTGAGCAAGGACTTAAATGAATTGATAAAATATAAGGCACATGCACAAATTGGAATGCAAACAATAATAATGGTATTTGAAGCAAGGACTCTTTATGGTCATGTACCATGCTTTCACCCTCCTTAACCCCATGGATATCTTCTGCATCCATAGCCATTTGATCCTTGTAATGTTTATCTTCCACTTTTGTAGAGGCATGATCTTCTCTGCCAGCCAAACATCTTATGACACCTGATGACTGATTCTCAACAGTGGCTGATAGAGACTTTTGTTCTTGTAATGCTGACACCGAGTAAACATGTTGTATTGGTCTTGGCATTATTGGAGCATCAAGTTCTCCTAAGTCATCTCCTTCATGATGTGTGTCACCAGGAGAAGAACTGGTTGGAAGAAAAGACAAGCCGCTTCTCTCTGTCTCATTGCCATTGCAACATAGATTCTTCTCCTCTGCCTTCCTAAATAAACGATAAAGAACATAACCACCCTGTACAAAATAGAGAACGCAGTACAACACTGAGTAGGGAAATACATGCTATAAAGAAGTACCAGTTTAACTTTCAAAATTCAATGCATACATGCATACTAAATATATTACCAACCTTCAAAGTTTTGTACATGATGCTAGCACTGCTACTTTTCCAAGATCATGTTACATAGGAAAATGTTTATTCTCCCCATGTCGATAATTAAAGGCAATTTCCGTCTAACAAAGGCCTGGCTATAAAATTGTCAGAAAACCCACATTGATTGTCTCAATGTGAGCAAACTAGGTCGTACGTACAACGAAATGGACCAAACCGTCATGATACGGATATGGACGGGAATTAGTTAAAAGATCAAGATATGGTACTGTTAGATTTATTTGCCTTATGATTCAATAAAAGCAACTCCTTTCTTTTAGTCCCACATGGGAAAGGAGAAGTCATTCTCCTTTCCATATATTGCTTTACCCCTCTTAGTGGGTAAGTGGGCCTTGTAGGGGATGGGCTAGATCTCATCCAACCCGCGAGCGGGTGCGCGATTTAATGCGCGGTTTTACGCGTTTATTATTCGCGCACTTAGCACTTTGCACGCTTGCGCGCCGCGGAACGGACACGGGTAAAAAGGTAATTTCCTAACTTATTTTATTTTTTATTTTCCGTTGATTTGGTCTGTTGGGTTACTGGTCTTCCGCGGAACCGTTCTCACGTAATCCCGTTACGGAAAGAGTGGGATAGGTTACGTGAGACATATATCCAGGATCGTGATTCTGAGATCTGGAGAACAGAATCAGTTTTCCTTCTCTCTCTCTCTCTCTCTGTTCGGAACGAAAGAACGATCCTACAGAGACGAAAAAGAAGAGGAAAACACCAGAACCTTAATTCCTTCAAAAAATTCCTCCGTCAAATCTTTCTTCTTCGGACAAAGTTGTGATCGTTCGTGGGATTCGCCACCGGGTGCACGGTGAAGTGAATCGAAGGATTCGTTGTATCTCGGGGATAGATCGCCAGGAACCCACTGCACTGTTCGTGGGGCGAAATTCTATTCTAAGGACAACGTGTAACGTGCCTCGAATCCTATACTATTTCTTGTTTTAATTTTACTTCTTCCTATTTGCATTATTTAGGAATTAACCAACAATCTTAGAATATAATTTCCGTAGCTTCTGTCCACTTTCTATTTTCTGGTTGAAAAATTCCTATCTACATGATGAACACCGTAGAAGAACTGAACACGAACATTCATAACTCCTCCAAACCGGAGAAGTTTGATGGCCTGAATTTTAAGAGATGGCAGCGTAGGATGACCTACTGGCTAACCTGTTTGAAACTAGTTAAGGTTCTCAAAGAACCGGAAATCCAACCTGGATTACACGAACCTGCCAGGACCTACGAATTAGAGTCCTACAACGAGACAGACTTTATCTGTCACGGTAAAATTCTCAGTTGTCTTTCTGACACCCTCTATGATATATACTGCACTACCTCTACTTCCAGAGAGCTTTGGGAAGCTCTCGATAAAAAATACTCCAATGAAGGAGCGGGTTCTGAGATTTACATTGTTGACAGATTTTTAGAATTTAAAATGGTAGATGAGAAGTCTGTTGTTGAACAGACTAATACCCTTCAAACAATCATACACGAGATGTCTCAGAAAGACATGCCATTTGCTGATAAATTTCTAATTGCTGCCTTCATTAATAAACTTCCCCCTTCGTGGAAGGAATTTGGTTTAAAACTTAAACATAATAAGGAACCCATGTCTTTAGATGACCTGTTTGTGTCCTTCCGCATTGAGGAAGAAGGTAGAACTAGAGACAAGGAACCTATTAGTACTGAATTCGAGACAAAGTTACACATTGTTGAAACCAAGGGAAAGCCTAAGGGCCAACCCTATCAACAGAGGAACAACCCCCAGAACAGAAACCCTGCAAAGAAACAGTTTCTTAAGCCAAGAGCTGCGATTGGGAAAGACAACAGAACTAAGCGGGAATGTTACAACTGTGGTAAGCCTGGTCACTTTGCTAGGCAATGCCGCCACAGGAAGAAGGGTCAGGGATTTCAGAATCCTGATCGTCGAACTCCTGCAGACTCTACTGTTGTTCCACAGGCTCATGTTATCATAGCCGGGACCGAATCTATCGGTACCGATGATCAGAGGTTTGTAACCGTATGTTCTGTTTTTGAGTCATCGTATCAGCCTACTGACTGGTGGGTTGATACAGGGGCAAATGTCCATGTATGTCCTAATATTGATTCTTTTTCCTCCTACCGACAGGTTGAGGAAGGCGAATCAGTAGCTATGGGAAACTCGAGTGCTGCCAGAGTGCATGGAAAGGGAAGAGTGAACCTCAAGTTGTCTTCGGGCAAGATTCTCCCTTTGCATAATGTGCAGCACGTACCGGACGTAAACAAGAACTTAATTTCTGGTTATTTGCTAAATAAACATGGTTACAAACTGGTTTTTGAGTCTGATCGAGTTGTAATCTCCCTGAACGGTAACTTTATTGGGAAAGGATATGTATGTGGGGGTCTGTTTAAACTTTCTGTGGACATGCCTTGCAGTACATTAAATTCATGTTTAAATAATATTGCATCTACTTCTACTTCTGATTCAAATGCTCTCTTTTATAATACTGATAGTTGTGATGTTTGGCATGGTCGTTTGGGACATGTCAATTTTAACTCTTTAAAGAGAATGTCTAAGTTACAATTGATTCCTAAGATTGACATGAGCAGGAATGGAAAATGTGAGATTTGTACACAAGCCAAACAGCCCAGAAAATCCTTTCATTCCGTTGAAAGGAGTTCTCAGCTATTGGAGCTTATTCACAGCGATATCTGTGAATTGAACGGTATTCTCACTCGTGGTGGTAAACGGTATTTTATTACATTTATAGATGATTATTCAAAATACTGCCATGTTTACTTGCTTAGAACTAAAAATGAAGCTTTCAGTAAGTTTGTATCTTTTAAAGCTGAAGTTGAAAACCAACTTGAGAAGAAAATTAAAATTCTTAGGTCTGATCGTGGGGGTGAATACACCTCTGCCGAGTTTGACTCCTTTTGTGAATTGCATGGTATTATACATGAGATAACTGCTCCTTATGCTCCTCAACAGAATGGGGTAGCAGAAAGGAAAAATAGAACATTTCTTGATATGATTAATGCTATGTTAGGTAGCTCTGGTTTATCTGATTATTTATGGGGGGAAGCCCTTCTTTCTGCTTGTCATATTTTAAATAAAGTTCCTTTCAAAAAGACTGATAAGACCCCTTATGAACTTTGGAGAGGTAGAAAGCCATCTTTGAAATATTTCAAAGTGTGGGGGTGCCTTGCTAAAGTTTCTGTCCCTCCTACCAAGAAAAGGAAATTGGGACCAAAGACCGTAGACTGTGTATTTTTGGGATATGCCAAAAATAGTACTGCTTATAGATTTCTTGTAATTAAGAGTGAGGTAAATGGTATTGATGCTAACACGGTTATGGAATCTAGGGATGCTACATTTTTTGAAAATATGTTTCCATTGAAAAATAGAATATCTAGCTCTTCTATTTCTACACAAGTCCCTGTAGTAACCTCTAGTTCACAACCAGAGGAGATTACCCCAGCAGAACCCAGGAGAAGTAAAAGAACAAGACGAGAACCAAACCTAGGTGAAGGTTTTTTCACCTACCTCGTTGAAGAGGATCCTATATCTTATCAAGGGGCTATGTCCTCAGTCGATTCCTTATTTTGGAAAGAGGCCATAAATAGTGAAATGGATTCTATTATATCAAATAGAACTTGGGATTTGGTTAACCTTCCTGCAGGTTGCAAACCAATAGGTTGCAAATGGATATTCAGAAAGAAGTTAAGACCTGATGGGTCTATTGAGAAATTCAAAGCCAGGTTAGTGGCTAAAGGGTTCAAACAAAGAGAAGGGGTAGACTTTTTTGACACTTACTCTCCTGTTA
Source organism: Iris macrosiphon (assembly GCA_036927795.1). Lineage (NCBI taxonomy): Eukaryota > Viridiplantae > Streptophyta > Magnoliopsida > Asparagales > Iridaceae > Iris > Iris macrosiphon. Next base: position 43,767,256 of record JAYESA010000019.1, on the reverse strand, counting down.
CAAGAATTGCTACAATTAGAATGTTAATAGCCATTGCATCCGTTCATAAACTGTTTATTCATCAAATGGATGTAAAAACTGCATTTCTGAATGGAGATTTACAAGAAGAGATCTATATGGAACAACCTGAAGGGTTTGTTGTTCCAGGTCAAGAACACAAGGTATGCAAACTAATTAAATCTCTCTATGGGCTGAAACAAGCGCCAAAGCAATGGCATGATAAATTTGACAAGGTAATTCTATCATATGGTTTTGCTATTAATGATTCTGATAAATGTGTATATAGCAAAACTATTGGTAGCTCTTGTGTAATATTATGCCTGTATGTTGATGACATTCTTATTTTTGGTACTGACATGGATATTATTTTTGATATCAAATCATTTCTGTCTCAAAATTTTGATATGAAAGATTTAGGACCTGCTGATGTAATTTTAGGACTTAAATTAAGTCGCACTTCTGAGGGAATTGGTATCTCCCAATCTCACTATATAGAAAAGGTTCTAAAAAGATTTAACTATTTTGATTCTAAACCTGTAAGTACTCCATATGATGCAAGTATCAGGTTGAAGAAGAATAAAGGAGACAGTGTGGCTCAGTTGAAGTATTCTCAACAAATTGGATGCCTGAACTATATTGCTAATCGTACCAGACCTGATATTTCCTACGCAGTAGGAAAGCTTAGTCGGTACACTAGCAATCCGAATAGTTCACATTGGACTGCCTTGGAACGGGTAATGAGATACCTAAAGGGCACGATATCCCATGGATTATTCTATGGAGGATACCCATCTGTATTAGAAGGGTATACTGATGCAAACTGGATCTCCGATACAGATGAGACCAAAGCCACAAGTGGATATGTATTCACATTGGGTGGAGCTGCTGTTGCGTGGAACTCTACCAGGCAGACCTGTATTTCCAGATCTACTATGGAGGCAGAATTTATAGCTCTTGACCTCACCAGTGAGGAAGCTGACTGGCTTAGGAATCTGGTAACAGATATTCCTCTGTGGAGCAAACCAGTTCATGCTATCCCTGTACACTGTGACAGCCAAGCTGCAATAGCAAAGGCTCAAAGGACAAGTTATAATGGAAAATCCAGACATATACGTCTGAGGTACAATCGGGTGAAGCAATTGCGATCCAGTGGAGTAATTGCAATTGACTTTGTCAGATCAAAGAACAATCTAGCAGATCCTCTAACTAAAGGGCTCTCAAGGAGACTTGTGTTGGAGACGGCAAGAGGAATGGGGTTAAAGCCCATAAATTGAGTCACCTCAAAGGCAACCCAACCTTTGATTGGAAGCACCAAGAAAAGGTTCAATGGGTAACAACAAAATTGATGTGTGACTGGAAACACTATATGATAGTAATTGTAAAGAACCATTCCTCTAATGTATAGTGTTGATCTGCAATAAATAAAAGGGTGATTGTAAAATCTCAATGAATCTGTGGCTTGTAAAGCAGGGTATATAAATTGCAGAATACCTAGAAAGATTCACCTATTTAAGAGTGAAAGTGGGGCCGCTTTCTATGGGAACTCGGGCTGTTCTCTAGAGCTCTTAAGAAAACGAGATAGCACATGGCCGAAAAGTGCACAACTGTTGATACGATCAAATGACTACAATGTGTTTGTGTGTATGTTGAGTCTGTACAAGTAAGATCCTAAGTTCAAGACTTAAGTCACTTTGGGTCTGTATAGATAAGATATATAACACTAAGGGTAGGTTCAAGTCCGGAAGACACCTTCCCCTGATACACAGTGTGATTGCCCATATCTTGTTTTCCTTCATATATGTCCTATCGTGCGATACCTTCCTTTTTCTCTTATTGAATCATGTGGGGGATTGTTAGATTTATTTGCCTTATGATTCAATAAAAGCAACTCCTTTCTTTTAGTCCCACATGGGAAAGGAGAAGTCATTCTCCTTTCCATATATTGCTTTACCCCTCTTAGTGGGTAAGTGGGCCTTGTAGGGGATGGGCTAGATCTCATCCAACCCGCGAGCGGGTGCGCGATTTAATGCGCGGTTTTACGCGTTTATTATTCGCGCACTTAGCACTTTGCACGCTTGCGCGCCGCGGAACGGACACGGGTAAAAAGGTAATTTCCTAACTTATTTTATTTTTTATTTTCCGTTGATTTGGTCTGTTGGGTTACTGGTCTTCCGCGGAACCGTTCTCACGTAATCCCGTTACGGAAAGAGTGGGATAGGTTACGTGAGACATATATCCAGGATCGTGATTCTGAGATCTGGAGAACAGAATCAGTTTTCCTTCTCTCTCTCTCTCTCTCTGTTCGGAACGAAAGAACGATCCTACAGAGACGAAAAAGAAGAGGAAAACACCAGAACCTTAATTCCTTCAAAAAATTCCTCCGTCAAATCTTTCTTCTTCGGGCAAAGTTGTGATCGTTCGTGGGATTCGCCACCGGGTGCACGGTGAAGTGAATCGAAGGATTCGTTGTATCTCGGGGATAGATCGCCAGGAACCCACTGCATTGTTCGTGGGGCGAAATTCTATTCTAAGGACAACGTGTAACGTGCCTCGAATCCTATACTATTTCTTGTTTTAATTTTACTTCTTCCTATTTGCATTATTTAGGAATTAACCAACAGGTACAATATGGAAACGACATATACATACACGAAACATATGTGTATGTATTCATTGTAATAATACTACGCATGCGACTTATAGTATATATTGGCACATATACTCCCCATTTTTATCATATTTAAATGATGATAACTAATAGCAAGTATTCTAACTTAAGTCTAACAAATGTAATTTTCAAAACATTCGGAGTCTTCAGGGTGTTTCATTCATGTAAAGCAATGCTTCCTTAGTTGACAGATGAGTAATAAGGATTTCGGGTTAAATGGATTTCTTATTACGGAACCAAGAATCAGTATATAGTTATTAAAGGTCCCCATTTCTTCCCTATGCTAACGGTGTTTATATGCAGGTGGAAGCAAAATCAAGCATTGGAGGCAGATCTCAAGCCAGTTCTCACTTTTATCTCTGTCATTCTTCTCTCTGCTCTTTTTTTATTTGTTGGGGGGGGGGGGGGAGGGGAAGAGAAGACTTCTTTCAATTTTGATAGACACATTTATAATTTTGACCTGGATTTTGTTGCAAATCAGATTTTGAAATTATACTTGCAAGTTTGTAAAAATTTTCTTGAATACAAATTGTACCTCATTGTGCCAACCATGGACCAGATCAGAATCCAGCAGAATCTTGCTGTGCTTGTGGCCAATGTTGGAGTGGGTGGGGTTCCCAACCTATGTGAAAATATCCCGGAGTAGGAATGAGTATTTCTACATATAATAGGAATACCTCAATTTATTTGGATTGGATATTCCTAAATATAATAGGAATATCTCAATAGATTTGGACTGGATATTCCTACATATAATAGGAATATGTCAATGGATTTGGATTTGGATTGGATATTCCTATCTATAATAGGAATGATAGTTGTGGGTTTGAGGCTATATATAGGTGTCTCATGGCCCTAAAATATATCTCTCTCTCTAAAAAAAAAATATAGCAACAAGGAGAGAAAATGAGGCAAGAGTGCCATTGCAACATTGGAAAGGAGAAAGAATGATAGAAGGCCGTTTCGAAGAAGGAGATCAGTTTCGGGTATTTCTCGTTGTCTTTCTTCCAAGGTTCAAAAACTCGGTATCGGACAGTTTGTATGAGTATCTGTATCGGCAGTATCGACGGTATTGGATCGGAGTATCGGATTTTTTGGTATCGGCTGTATCGGCAATATTTAAATAATTATTAATAAATTAGTAAAAAAATAGAAAAATAATTTACATATTTATGCATTATTTAAGTGTTTTTTATTTTATTTTTATTATAATTGAATAAAACAATAGTCATCCTTGCTGAATGGTTTACCTGCGATATATAAGAGAGAGAACACTTGCACATCACCAACCCTATATATATATGTGTGTGTGTGTGTATTTTGAGATGAGAGAGAACAATTGCAGCCGCTGTTCCTTTTTTTTCTCTGATGTTCTTTTTTTTCTTCTTTTCATCTGACCAAAACCTAAAGACCCTCCCCTCTTCGATGGAAGCAGTGGCAAGGCGAAGAAGAAAGGGGTTCTTTAAAGATTACCTTCTGGAAAATGAGGTAAGCTGAGTTCTTGAGAATTTTTTTGAGTAATTTATGTTTTGTGTGTATGTCTGTAGAAGAATTTGCCTCTATTTGTAGTTTTTTTTTGGTCTACTATTTTGGTTCTTCATTATTGTTCTCTGTTGGATTTGATATGTCTGGAATCAATTTCTACTTTTTTTTGGCTTTTTGTAGAACATCTACTTTGTTAAAGTTCCTGTGATGATCTGATTTGATCTGAATTTTTCTGTATCGGCCCGTATCGGCCCCGTATCGGCCTCGTATCGGTCCCGTATCGGCCGATACAGACCGATACAAACTTTTTCGTACCAGTTTCGGCCGATACTGATCTTTTCTGTTGGTATCGGATCGACAGGGGACAAAACCGATCCGATACGTCCTATACGTATCGGTATCGGTCGATACTTTAAACCTTGCTTTCTTCTTCGTGGTTATAATCTATTTTTTGTTTCAAAAGAGTTGTGGTGATCCGTTTGGATCGGTGAGAAGTTTATAAGGAGTCGGTGTATTTTTTATTCCATTAGTGGAGGCTTTTCAGGTTGGACTCCGATCGTCCCGTGGTTTTTCCCGCAAGGATTTTCCACGTCAAAAATCTCTATGTCTGCGATTTATGTTTGGGGTTTTTTGTTTGTGCGTTTTGCTCGGTTCTCTCGCAGGTACTCTCTGGTGTGGGGAACGGTTTCCGCACTTTCGTTCCCAACAGCCAACACTTAATGGACGGTGTCGGACAGCAATACTATCCTCAAAAGAGTCGATACTGGCCTGGACAACCAAGACCAAGATTTGACTAGGTTTTCAGACTGGGAACCCCCAAAATCAATCCAAAACGGACGAAACGTATCAGTTTCGCCAATAATTAGTGTCTCGATGAGTAAGTAAGGCCATGATGCAAAAAGGGAAAACGAAAAGGAAAATATGCACGCATTGCAATATTACCACCTAACCAAACTGTAGCAGAAGATATTAGATGCACACATAATTTCCATTCTTAAATATTTGTGGCCAATCTATTTTTAGAGTTTTTTTTTTCATTTTTGAATGAATGAATTATCCTCTCTTTCTGTCCAAGTCGAACGGAAAATAGAATATTTCAATAACCAAATGAGTATCACCCTGGAACATCCAAGAACCTTTAGAACAGGATGCCTCTACATGAAAATACATTACTTCAAGTGTTAACAAGAACATAAACTTGACTTTAACACCTTTGTCATCAGATACCCTGGGTTGATAACCATGAACCATAAATTAGTTCAAATATTATAAATCCATTTTAGAAGACGTAAGTTGGTTAAAAACATTGTTGGCCTGTCACCTCATAATTCGTAAATGAACAATCTTTCCAGAGCTACAGAATCAGACACCCTAAAATACCTTCTAAACCACATCTATGAACATATCGAAAAAGTAAACAATATTAATGTCAGTGGTCAAATACTTTCTAGATTCTGCAAGGTTTAGAACCAAAAATATACTATATAAAAATTGAACTTAGAATAGTAGTCACATTCCAGATATCATCAACAACATATTACCAAATACTTGTCATTCAAAACTTTTCACACATTTATAGCTCAATTAACCCCAAGAGACACAATTGACAGCCACAATAATTACCAACCAGCAAGTTAACAATCTACATTGAAGCAGCAATTTACAGAGAACCAACATAGCCTAGAGAAACAGTCTAATATTTTGTCATCATGAGCTCAAACTCGAATAGTAAGAAAATGAAGAAAATGACAAGAGACCACTCATACCTGCCCACAAGATCCAAACTCAGGAGGACTAACACGATATTCATGCATGATCCAATTAGTGTTAACTCCCTTTGGAGCTCGTCCCTGGTGGAAAACAAGTATCTTCTTCATTCCAATAGCACCAGCTTCCCTCAGAACCTTGGACCTAATGACACGGTCCCTACCAGTGGCCTTCCAGTATCCGGTCTTTGTAGCCCGGTTGGAACGATGTCCAGTCAGGTACTTCCGATCATTCTGCGAGAAAAAGAACCACTCGCGATCGTCTGATTTGATCAAAGATTTTTCTACAGCATCACAATGATAAAAGACAAATAAAGATGGGTTCTTTCATGTTCACAAAAATGGTGCTATATAATTATAAATTAAATTAAATAATACAGATGAGCATGACATTTCATATTTAAAAAACACAAATACAATAGAATTTCCATTTTTAAGGCACTTGGTGTTGATACCAAGAGGCAAGCAGTTGATTTCGAAATGACTTACAAACAGACAGAGAAAGAGAATGTGATGGATGATTATAAGTTGGATTCATCAGAGGATAAAGCAAGGTGATTATGAAAGTGAAGAGGAATAGTAGCAATCTATATTATATACTTGGTGGAAATAACTGTTGGGATCTAGGAAGCACGGAAACTCCAAGAATATGGGTTGTGTCATGTTGGACATGTACTGAACTCACTACTAACACTCCAAAATACACTACCAGTCTACCACACACCAAAAGAGGGGTCATGACACCGTGTTCTTACTGTGTCGTGTCCTTAGAAACCAGAAACTCCTAGGAGGCCATCGCATCTTAGTAAGAACCTCGATCTCGTGGTTTTTACTTGCGAGCTTGTTTCCTCTGCGATGGGAGCGTGTTTCCCCGGCTACATGAACGCTTCCCATAACAAGACCAGAATTTTAAAAGAGGATATAAATTTTGGAAATAAAGTTGGAGAATTTTTAATATACGTTCATCAAAGTAATAAAAAACTAAATATTACTTATCCTGACATCATAAAAATCACGATGCAAATGATCTATCTGTAACTTTGAACTGAACTTTATAAATTCTAATAAATATTAAGATATCTATAAATTTTGATAACAATAGATAATAATCATAAAAAAAATTATTGACGCACGCTCCTGGCTTTTAAGGTCGTGTAGTATCCGTGCTGCAACATTGTTCGGGAGTTGATATATTTATAACTTGTTCAGTGGTTATCTTCCTTAACCACTTAGTATCCCTTGTCACTTGTCAGAAAAAACATTTTCCTTTCTCCAATAACAAAACCACAAAAGCCGAGCAATCCCATAATTAGTAATTTGCAGATACTACCAACTTAAACAAGAGAAATAAATATTCCTTAAAATAAGTAGGGACCATTTCAGAACATACAAACCATCCTACCACCACACCTAATCTATTACATCATTTACTAAACTAAGCGGAAAAAAGGAATTTCTGGGAGATGCCACGGCTCGCACCGAATAGTACACACTACATAGTCCATCAAAGGCCCTCATCACCACAAGAAGAAAATAATATTAATTTAAAAATTAGAAACAAACCATCTTTCCGCATTACTAGTTCAAATACCCCAAAACTACATAACCCATTTCACTAGACCACAAATTTACTAAAGTTTGACAAAAGCCTTTCCAATAAACATCTTCTTCTTCGGCAAAATAACAAGACCAAAATCTGAAAGGGGGGAAAATTTCCAGAATTTTTCAAGCACCATTCCACAATTAGGGTACAAGTAGTGAAAATAAGATAAAATCATTTCATAAACTACATATTTTTACTACAGGAACACCTCATCTATCTCACTCTATACTAAACTAAGTCATATTTCCACCATTAGTACTTCAAATAAACAAAATAAGCATAGCCATTTCAGAAGAACAAAATTTTACTAAAAGTTAAATGGAAACTTAGCAAAATAGATGAAGGTTATTTACACTAACATCCCATGTGTTATGTTTATTACACGACATCCCCTACGCTTTATCTTTTATTTTCAAAATAAGGGTGGTTATTGTGATAACCCTTTACATAAAACATAAAACATAGGGGAGGTCCGTGTAATTATTTTCAAAATAAGGGAGATCCGTGTAATAAACATAAAACATATGGGAGGTTAGTGTAAATAACCCAATAATAATACTTAAAAAAATCTTCCACCAATAAAGAGACTACAACCCCATCATTACACTAAAATATCAAATTCCAATACCAGAATTGTGCTACAAATAACAGAAACAAAATAAAATCATTTCATAAAATAGAAACTCTCCTACCGATTACCCCTAATATATCCCATTCTCTACTAAGTAGTAAAAAAAAAAAAAAACATATACAGAATGATAAGGAAGCCATACGACAACTTTGCTAAACTTTACTGGCAAGACCATTTTTTTTCGTCAACCAGTAACAGCACCACAAACTCCTTATATTCCAATCCTACAGTTGCAATATCATGGCTTAAACAAAAACAAAAGGCATTCCAAAAAATAGGAACTTTCCTACTAATATAACCGAAGTTATCTCATTCTTCACTAGATCATAAAAAAAAATGAAAAACTACAAAAAGGAAGCTCTGTTTTCACTATTAATTCAACAAAAACCCAAAACCAACCACTTTATTGTAACTTCCTTCAAAGAAAGATTTTACAAAATACAAACTTTCCCACAAAGTAATCAAATAAAAGAAATACAGTTTACAAAATACAAACTTTCCTACTAATATTAACAAAATTGTTCCAATTTTCACCAAATTAGGCTAGCTGAAACTAAAAGAACAAGAAAATTTTGCAACATGTCAGTAACAAAATAAAAGTAGTACATTTCAAAAAATGTAAACTTTCGTACGAAAAGTAACAAATCATCCCATTTTAACCAAATTAATCTAGCTGATTTTTTTTTTGCAAAATATAAAGTTTCCCACTAAAAATCAGTGCAAACAAGGATCTACACCAAATTAAACAGAAATTTGAAATTTTATAATTTCTTTACCAGGAAGATTCTAAATAGATAAAATAAAAGAAGCCCATTTCACAAAATGCAAACTTTCCTTCTAACAGTAATAAATCTATCCCGTTCTTTACCTAAATCTGCTAGCTGGGACCAAAGAAAACAAAGAAATTTTGCAAAATATAAAGCCACCGATAAAATATATATATATAAACACAAATACCGACAAAAATTGAAACTTTTTTCGTACCGGGAAGATCCCATGGTTCGTATTTATAGATATCGATCTCCGGTATGAAGCCAAAGTCAGGACGGATATGGCCGCTGATCTTCCTAATCAAGTAGTGGCCCACCAGCTCCTCCTCCGACGGATAGAACCGGAACCCTATAGGAAGCTCCTCCGCCGGCACAACCGACATTTCCCAAACCCTAGGGTTAGGGTTAGGGTTAGAGTCACGATTAGGGTTTCAAAACCCTAGAGAGAGAAAATTCGAGGGACGGAGCGGGTGGAGTGAAGGGATGGGGGAGGGCTTTTCGTAGTGGGCACGGAAAAAACAAATAAAGGAGAGAGCTTTGGAGCTTCGTGCTGTGAGAGTTGGCCAACTGCCACTGGATTTAGAGGGAAATTACGGCATATGCCATTGTTTAGCGGTTTGAATTCAGATTTTTTTCTTTTTGGAGGTGCAAAATGCGCATTTTCTTTCTTCTTTTGTCAAATATACATTTCCTTGTTTTTCTTTGTTGTACAAATAATTTAAAATTCAGAGAATTAGGTACATAGCATCAAACTTTACTGAAATTAATGCAGAGAACAAAGTTTTTCAAAATTCTGATAAGCATGTCAAAACGTCCGGTTGTTTTATTACAATTGATATAAAAATGCTCTTTTAAATATTATTTTTTTATAAAAAATTATCTTTGTTAATTTTTTCGCTCTTTCCTAATCATCATAGACGCTTTATGTGAAGAAAATGTCTTTTGGCAAAAAAAGTCCTTCGGAAGAACATTTTCTTGACAGGATAATTTTAGTTGGACGAATTTATTTATTGCATGTATGACGTGTTGCATGTAGCATGCATACATATGTCCATTGAAAAATATTGCTTTCATTGGCTACTGCATGGAAATTTCTGCTTTCAATGGAAATGACTGTTTCATTGGCTATATGTTGTTCGTCGTTAAAGTGAGTTTAAGAAACTTTTGCTTAACAATCAACAAAAAGTATAAAGAAATCCTAGGCAGAAAATCTAAGTACAATATTTTTGATCTGAAAAATGTGACGATGGAGATCGAGTACTGCAGCGACTATTTTACTCCGTTGACGATCCGATGAGTGAATGATGATGCTTTCTTCTCTTTTCTCTCTCTTGAGCTTGTGTGCACATACGTAGTTCGCCTGGGGGGTTATGGTCTCTGAAACAGAAAATTCTGCCCTTTGGAACGTCCAAGTTTCTACTATTTATAGCCATCATAAAGTTGGGCTATAGGTGCCGCATATGCTTCTGTTTGGTGGCCGCAGGGGGCTCCTTCAACAGAATACGGTTGCAACTGTAGTCGCATACTATGGACAGATTGCCACGCGACTTCGGTTGGGATCTGCTGTTTAATAAGATCTCGGGGTTATTTTCAACTCCATCGTATGCTTGATTCGGTCAGCTGGACACGTAATCAGCATAAACTGTGTGAAGATCTTTTCGGTTGCAACGGGCAGATCTTGCAAGCTGAAAGCTGCATAACATCTTGGCTGCATGGCGTTGTGGCCGCATGCAAACTCTCGTATGGCCTTGGTCGAATGGACACTTTGGCCGCATGGCGTTATGGCCGCATACAAACTCTCGTCTAACCTTCGTCGAATGGATACTTTGGTCGCATGGCGTTGTGGCCTCATGCAAACTCTCATCTGGCCTTGGTCGAATGGACACTTTGGCCGCATGATGACGAGGCTGCATAGGGTCGTAGCCGCATATGAGAAAATACGTGGAATGGTACATCTGACGAAGTTATTAATACACCGATGTGACTTTCCGTCTTTTTATGAGCCGCCGCCTCTCTCATGATTCTCGAGGATCTCAGAACTTCTGACAGACATTAGTTGTCTTGTCAGAAAATCTCATGCGGCCCTTTACTTCGTGGATGTTCAGGCCGCATGAATTCTGCTATACGGCTTCCTCTTTGGTTGTTCTGGCCGCATGGGTTATTTACGGACCCCTTTGCGGACATGAGCTCTATGTAGCCTGCATGATTTTTATGCTTCTACAAGATCTCCTTCGAAGTTTCTAAACTTTGTAAGTTTTTTAAGTTCAGAATACTTTGAACAGAAGCATGGAGGAGATAACGGCAGGAACTACAATGGCGCGTCTATGAAGTGTCCTCCCGCTTGGCGCATAGGGATGCTTGAAGGAGTGGTGACGCATGACACTGCTGGCACATGCGGGCACTAGTTACTTAGTGGCGCATGGCACTGCTGGCGCATGGGAACACTAGTTACTTAGTGGCGCATGACACTGATGGCACATGGGAACAATAGTTATGAAACGGTCGGCGCATAACACTGGATCATTATGGCATAGGGGGATTGATCACTGCGACGCATGGCCTTTGATTACTATTGACGCAAGGTAGATATTTTATATGCTTCTATAAGACCTCCTTCAAAGTTTTCGAACTTTAAAATTTGTGAGTTTTTTAAATTCATAATACTTTGAACAGAAGCATGGTCGAGCATTCTTGGCCGCATATGAGTGGCATGCCGCATAGTCGATTCTGTCAGGCTGTCAGATCATTAAATGCCAAGATTTGGCTCGATCTTCGAGGGAATTTCTTGGGACTCTGAGTCAACGACTATTTTTGAGGAGATAAATATAGATCACGCAAATCGAGGCATCAGGTTCATCCTCATAACTGCCTGGTTTATCGCCTCGATCTTTTTACGCGTCCTAGGAGCCTATAAATAGGCGGGCTAGGGAGGAGAGAGAACATTTGTCTCTCGGCTTCTTCCTCTTCTGTGAAAGAAGATGCCGAGGGCTACTGTCTTTCTCGCCGAGGGGTTTGTCAAGAGCGGCGTCGATCCGTGACCCCCTGATGCTGGCGTTCTTTTTGGAGGTAGGGGTGTGTCATGATGGCAGGGACACAGAGACACAAGTACACGACCTCGCAGCGTGGATGAGAAATCATCTAGAACATGCGCAGCCCCTCCCCATAAAGTTCTGCCGCATAGATAAGCAATCATCTGCAATATGCTCGTAGAGCCCATCTGTGGCTTGGCTGCATAGATGAGAACTTATCTGCGACATGCACGCAGAGCCTATATGTGGCTTGGCCACATAGATGAGACATTCTCTTGCTCATGCGTGCGACTGCGACTTGGAAGCGGCATGTGGCCGTTGTACACTTTTGTAACCTTTGTTGAGACTCATATGTGTTCTCTTTATGCAGGTTTTACCACCCTTCGTGGTGTCCATGATGGAGCATGGAAGGATATCATAGAACCCGTCATTCGAAGAGAATGCCAACCTTATGCGGCGGTTTGCCAAGAACTGATCCAGGAGACGAGGGTGAACATCATGTGTCATGTGCGGAGTTGTCCCTGTCTTATGTAGTATGCTAGCTGCATTTTTTTCTTTTATGCGGCTTGTTATCAGCCGGGAGTTTGCGGTATCGATGGCAGGATTTGGATTAATTATCATTCTTGTCTTCGATCTTTCCGCACGGTTGAAGAGCGCCTGATCCTGCTCCACCCTTGCTATCCATCAGTATGGATTCTTTTCCATATACTAAGGTTTGTACTGTGGAGGGATGATCCATATTGTGTTGCTGCCTGCTGTTGGCTTCACTTGTGTTAGTAGCAAAACAGCACGGAAGGGCACCTCTAATGGAAAAGGTTCATATCAGCGAGACTTCATGAAAGCCCTTAAAAATGGGTTTCCATCATATGTACTAATGACCTTGAATACTAATAAAAAATTCTTAAAAATAAATTTTTATCATATGTACTCATGATCTTGAATATTAATCAATAAAGTCTCTCATTTTCGAGAATTTCTTCTTGTATTTGTCATATTACATGTTGTGGACTTTGGGTATTGTGCTAGAGGTAATATAGACATATCACAACACCGTAGTTCTCAAGGATATCCCACTAGGGGATCTTTGGTAGACCTATTACCTTTTGTGCACTTGGGTGCAAGTAATAGATTCGAGACAAGTCCTGCCAGAGGTGATATGGACGTGGTAGATTTTGTAGACTTAACACCGCTGACGTACTTAGAGTTAAGTACGGGTGATAAATTTAGATGACGACCGATATCAGAGGTATTATGGATGTAGCACAATACCATAGTTGTTAAGGATGTCCCACTGGGGGATGTTAGTAGACCCTATTAATGTTTGTGCACATTGAGTGCAAGTAATAAGTTCGAAATAAAAAACTCTATTAGAGGTGATATGGACGTGATAGGTTTTGTGGACTTAGCACCGCTGGCGTACTTACAGTTAAGTATGGGTGATAAGTTTAAATGACGACCGATATCAGAGGTATTTTGGACGTGATAATCGATAGTCATACAGAGAGGTTTGCTCAGAGATAATATGGACATGACAAGTTTTATGGACTCAACACTGCTAGCGTACTTAGAGTTAAGTACGGGTGATAAGTTTAGATGATGACTGATATTAGAGATATTATGGATGTGATAATCAATGGTCATATAAAGAGGTTTGCTTAGAGGTAATATGGACATGGCAAACCCAACTGGGGAGAACGGTTAGGACAGTAGTTCAGAGGTGATGTGGACATGAACTAATGCCTAAGGGAACTGATTATGAGCAGTCTACCCGAGAGCGTGGATAAACCTGAAGGTGGCTCCACTGGGGAGCTTTTGAGGATTCACTGTTTGTTGAGTATTCAGGATTCCTAAATACAGACAATGACTTACATTAAACTTTTGTGGAAGAGAACTGCACATTGTGATTACACACTTGCTGGGGATGAACAACGAAGAATGTATACTATACATTTTCGTTATCCAGCTGATAGTAAAGGGAGTACAAGTCTAGCTTAGACATAGTACTTTTTGAGAAACTTGTTGTTGATAGTATCATGAGCAAGTCGACATTGGGTTTTGCGAGCCGGTAGGCAATGAATGGACCCTCCCATTTAGGTTAAAATTTATCGGCTGTCTTGTGGGTCAAAGCCATCGGTCTTCTTACTGTCAAGACGAGATCACCCACTTGGTAAGTCCTCTTCTTGACTCGTTTGTTGAAGTCTCCTGAGAGGCGCACTTGGTACCGCTCAATGCGTTGTTGAGCTAAGAGACGTTTCTCATCGAGCGCTTCTAACTCTTGTAGCCGTCGGCGGTGATTATCGTCAACTGTCAATCGGTTGGAAAGAGCCACTCAGAGTGACAGAATTTGGATCTTGAGTGGGAGGACTGCTTTGCTTTCGTAAACCAAGGAGAATGGTGTGCTGCCAGTAGGTATCCGGACCGTTGTGCGGTAGGCCCAAAGACACTCACCTAGCTTCTCATTCCAGTCACGCTTATTGGAGGACACAAACTCCTTGAGTAGCTTTATAATTTTCTTGTTAAATGCTTCTGCCAGACTATTTATTGATGGGTTGTAGGCAGTCGATGCCACGTTCTGGATTCAATTTTTGTCACAAAACCGGTAGAAAGCATGACTTGCAAACTGGAGACCATTATCGTTGATGATCATTATCGTACATGATCCTCCGTGGCAAGCTGAAGTGGTATATGACGTGATGATTGACAAAGCTGATCATGTTTGAGGTTTTTACTTTAGCGAGTGGAACAGCTTCCACCCACTTGGAGAAGTAGTCGGTGATAGCCAAGATGAATCGATGTTCCTTAGAAGAAGGTAGACTAATTGGCCCGATAATGTCCATTTTCCATGCTTCAAATGCCTAAGATGCTACCGTTGGAAGCAGGAATTCTGAGGGTTGGTGGATAAAGTCTGTGTAGATTTGGCACGTTTGGCACTTTCTCACATAGTCAACGGCATCTGCTACCATTATCGGCCAATAATAGCCCATTCTCCGGAGACGGTCTTGTAGCTTGGGTCCGGACTGATGGGCACCGTAAACCCCATCGTGAGCCTCTTAGAGAGCATGCTTCGCTTCTGCATTTGATAGGCATCATAGTAGAAGACCGTCGTAGGAACAATGATACAACATTTTGGTAGTCGTATCGTAATAGAACCGGAAGGAATGTCTTCTGATGGAAGTGGCTTTCTTTGGGTTCTCAAAAAAAATTATATAGACTGCGTAGTCGATAATGGGAGCCTCCAGTCTTGGATGCCAGTGTCTACTTTCGCTGTGTAGCTTAGACACATGCAGAGGTTATTTTTTAGGCAGACCAGCTCTTGATCGACTACTGTGATCAACTAATGAGTTTTGATCGGGACTGCCAGGGAGGTAGCGAGGTCGGCCAGGATGTCAGCCTTAATTTTTTACAGTCGAGGAACGTGCTCTATAAAGAACCCCTTGAAGGTGGAGATTATTACAAGCATGGCTTGGTGGTAGGGAATCAAGTCCTCGTGTCGGACCTCGTATTCGCCTCGGACCTGACTGACTATTAGCTTGGAATCATCGTAGGCCTCCAGGTAGTCTACTCCCACTTGTTTAGCAAGTTGGAGCCCAATGACGAGGGCATTATACTCTTCCACATTATTGAAACATGGCTCTGTGAGGGAGTAAGTGTGGTTGATAACCATATCGTTTGGGAAAATCAGTACTATCTCGATGTCAGCGATAATATCGTCTTTGTGCCATGTTCTTGAAGCACCATCGAATAACATTTGCCAAACGCCTTCTGCCCTTGTGGTCATGTTTGAGTCTGTTACTTCGTTTGGGATCTCCTCGTAGAGCTTCAAGGTTTTCGGTACAGGGTGGGCTGCCAGGAAAACTACCAGTGCTTAGCCTTTGACCGCCTTTTATGGGATAAATACCATGTCATACGGTGACAACAGTATTGTCCATATGGCTAGGCGAGAGTTATGTGCTCTGGGTTTAGTCATAAGGATCCTAAGAGGATTAACTCGCGAGATCACATGGATGGTTTGTCCTACCATGTACTGTCGGGCCTTATGAATGGCGAAGAACAGAGCGAGACACTCCTCTCAATAGGTTTGTATCTGTGCTCTGAGGCGGCCATCATTCTGCTAAGATAGTAGATGGCATATTCGTAATCTACATCACTTTTCTAGGCTAGTAGAGCTCCGATGGAGTGATTCATTTCTCGAACATATAGCAAGAAGGGTCTTCCCATAACGGGGGCCACCAATATTGGAGGATTCATGAGATACTCCTTGATGTCGTTGAAGGCGCGCTGGCATTCTTCGTTCAAGACAAAGAAGACTCCCTTCTTCATGAGCTGAGTGAATGGCTGACAACATCTAGAGAGGTTTGATATGAACCTCCTGATGTATATCAGTCTTCCTTGAAGGCCACGAAGTTCTATGAGGTTCTTCGGTGGGTGCATTTCAAGGATTGGTTTAGTCTTGTCAGGGTCTACGTGGATAACCTTCAAAGTTATGATAAAACCCAGAAATTTTCTGCTGGAGACTCCCACGAAGGATTTGGCAGGATTCATCTTGAGCTAGTGCGCACGCATCAGGTCAAACACAATCTTCAAGTCTCTGAGATGATCATCTTTGGAGCGACTCTTGACAGCGATGTCATTAATATAACACTCCACTATCTTGCACAGATGTTCAAGGAAGATGGTGCTCATAGCTCGCTGGTATGTAGAACCTACGTTCTTTAGACCAAAGGGCATGACTGTGTAGCAGTACACTCCTATCGGCGTTCAAAATGATGTATGCTTCTCGTCATCAAAAAATATCTTGATTTGATTATAGCCTATAATTCGTCCATGAAGGACATGCGCTCGAAGCCACAAGTATTATCAATCATTATATCTGTGATCGGAAGAAAAAACTCGTCCTTAGGGAATGCTACATTCAGATTACGAAAGTCAATGCAGATTCGAATCTTTTTATTCTTTTTAACGACGGGCATAATGTTGGCTACCCAATCCGGATGTTGTTCCTTATAGATGAAGCCACTAGCTATCAGTTTGTTGACTTCAGCTTCGATGACATTCATAATGTCCGGCGGGAACCGTTGTTGCTGTTGCTTGATCGTCTTAGTGTTTGGCAAGATGTTGAGCTTGTGGACCATGATTTGGGGGTCCAGTCCCGATATATCTTTGTAACTCCAGGCAAAGACATCGATGTACTCCCTGACAAGATATAGTAGGGATTTTCGATCCTCATTGGACAGACTTTTGCTGATGAAGATAGGTTTAGGGGAGGATTTGTCGCCCAGATAGATTTGTACGACTTCATCCTCAGTAGGAGGTTCTCGTTTCTCGAACTGCATCTCCCATTGTGAGTCTAGGCATTGGGCCCACGGTTCTACTTCAAAGAGTTTAGGTGGATCCTCGTTATCTTTCACAGGGTCAGCTGATACCATGTTGGCAGATAACGTTTGTTTGAGCATCTCCCGATACTGATATCGGAGTCCCAAGCAAAAGATTATGAAGAATGATAGTGTAACTCATCTTCTTCATCCGAGCCTTCAGAGGTTGTGGAAGGCATGGCGTATCCTAAGCTAGGCTTGGTCTTATGGTAGTAATCTTCGAACTTGCCTGCAGAAGCGTACAGACACAGAGGCAGCCGTTGGCCTTTATTGTAGTTTAAGCCCCTAACGGCTTTCAGATCATATCCTATCTTATGGATAAGGTGCTTGGTTTGAGAGTTGTACAGATGAAGTATTATTTTGCCGGTGTCGAGTTCTGGCTCTAGTTCCTCTGGGACAGAGGATTGGGGACTTTCCACTCTACCAAAGATGATGAGTTTGTTTTTCCTCTTCCTTGTTGGAACTATGAAGTAGGAGTTTTGACCGGGGAGAACTCAGTTCACTACATATATGGTAGTCACCTGTGTATACAGGTGCAAGCCTAGCCGTGCTTAATAGAATATAATGTGCTGAGATGTGCAATATTCGAGTAGTTCAAAGATAGCCCTTTATTCATAAAATAAGATATCTTATCCTTAGGAATTACATCATCAAGAGAAGGGACGTTAGCATGCGCGGCTACGTACTCTTCCAATTCGTCCTTCCAGATATCTACCCCCAGTGTGAGCGATGATTTTAGAGGTCTCCTGTGCAGCTTTCTCACTAGAGGTTCGGAAGTCATAGTAGGTGTCAGATCTTCCTTCAGCAGTCGACTCGGTCTACGAAGGCGAAAAACCAGAGATTCAGGTGCTTTCTTGTACAGTTTCACCATGAGGAGAGGGGCTGTGTCGAAAGCGCGTGCTTTGAGATGGACTCTCAAGGCTCGTCCGATGTTATCCCAGTCTCTGCCTCATCGTCGGCATCATTTCCATCTTCGTCTTGGTGGACTTGCTTGTAGAGGATCGAGTCAGAGTAATAGGCCTTAACCCCTTTGAATGGATCAATGTCAGCAAATTTTGTCTTGACGATGCCATGATCATCCACATACTTCAAGCATTGGTCCAAGGTTGACAGTACGATCATGTATTTATGTATCTATGGAAGTTCTAACAGGACGTTGTAGGATACATCTACGTCTATGATGTAGCAGGTGACCTCTTTTTTCAAATCGTCAATCTGACACTTCAAGCTAATCTTGCCCAAAGGCTAGCTCCTTCCTGCATTGAAGCAACTAATGGCAGTATTGGTTGTTGCCAAGCGATGCATCAGGATGCCTAAGGTCTGAAGCTGACTCTACGGGATGATGTTGATTGATGTACCGGGGTCGATGTGCATCTGGTCCACCTTGATGGCGCCGATGTACCCTGTGTAATGCAGAGGACGATCGTGCCTATTGTTCTTTAGCAACATGTCTTATTGTGAGAACATGATATTGGGTATCGCCTCCACCATATTATTGCAGTGAGGGCATGCGGTAGGATTCTCAGCTGGCGGCTTGACCTGCGCCAGGTGGTGTCAGCATTCTGCAATGCTTCACTCAGAGAAACCTGAATATCTTTGGAGAGTCGGGGAAGCTCAAATAGTGACAACTTCGCTGGAGTATTGTCCAGTTGTGCCAAGATGTCGAAGTTGTAGGGCTTCTCCAGCCCTGAGCTATATCTTTGCATAGCGGTTTATCGAAGCAAGTTTCTTTCTGCTTGGACTTGTCCACTGTCGGAGGGTGGGATAGACCCAGATCAGATGTTGGGAGCGTACCATTGTCAAGGATGTCGTATTCTCATTGGTACGCTAGGCCTGACCTCGTTGTTTCCGCTATAGCTTCTTCGGAAGGGAGAGAAACCGTGTAGCAGGACTTAGACTTCTTGCCCTTGGACTTGGTGGCGGAAGGTGTTGCCTGCTGCATCAAGTCTGGAATAAGATCTGGATGAACCCAAATGACCTCCCCCCGTGATGTGGTGAGAGGTATCAGCCTGGTTGTTTTATCACGAGCTGGTGAGAGATTGACAACCTTCATTGTTGTCCTGGGGATCGGGATCACTCCGTCGTGGGTTTTCGTTGCCAAGAAGTTACCGAAATGGAGAGATACCATGTTAGCGGAAATTGTTTTGTCATCGAAGTCCAAGGTGAGGGCCTTGGTGTCGAGAAGACGCTGGATGTACCCCTTCTGTCATGCCCTGGACCCGCCCGGGCCGCTGCTCCGTCTTGCCCCGCCCCCGTATGGCCGGAATCATCGAACCGGGCACGAAACACCGTGCCTCGGCGCGCCGGACGCGAATCACCGCGCCCGTCCCACGGGTGCGAGGAAGGAAGGGAGTTAATGGAATGGCCCGATCGAGCTTTCGGGGACGTGATGCCGTGCGGGCCTGGGGTTGCGCCCGCACAAGGCCAATCGTTTAAGTTGATAATTGGCTATCATCGCATTAATCGAGTAAGCAGCTGAAAGGGACTTGTTGCAATGCAATACATTTAGCCAACTGAGTATTCGGGACAATCGAGGGACTTGGGTTCCTTTATGCAAAGGCATTCGTTCGTTCCATACATTATGCCCCCTTATACGATAGCATCTCGGGGCAACAATCAAAACCAGGATTACGGGTCTTAGGGACTGTGGCACGCCTATCGCTCCCTCGGACGATCCAGTACCTACAAGCAAGTAAACTGTTAGTGGGTCAGCACTTTATATAAGTACTGGTGAGATAAAATAACTGAACAGAAATAAGTATTCACTAAAACCAAGCACTAAGTAATCATGTTATAAAATATTACATTATTAGTGATCTTTCTAGTTTTACCTAGGTTCGTTTCATGCAGTTCTAGCAGAGTCATATTACATTGTTTGGAAACATGTTTGAAAACAGAGTTTCATATACAATAAGCAAGACAAGCAATCGTTCATGTTTCAGGGTGTGTGCAGCGTGTCTCGTGCGATACCAGGGTCGAATGCATAGCTAGACACACATGCACGATCTTAGGGGCAGTCCTCTATCCAAGCCAACACAATGACTTAGCTATATGCAGGGCGGTCCCCGAGTATCTCAGGATCGGCAGCTGGTTGTACAGCATACCAATGACTCATTCATCTGATGCTAATGGCAGCTGTGACTCATGGTTGCTTCTCACTATCATGGTAGCAGCCGTGACACATGCAGTTCAGCTCTCCACCAAAAGCCATTATCCGACCGCATGCGAATGCATGGAACACTATCAAATAAACTCTAGTATACAGACGAGATGAACCATCAGAACAGTTATCGTTGTTTCGGGGTAATCCGACTTATCACTTGAACACATTCAGACATAATATGGTTCTCTCGAAGCATAGATGATAGTGAACATGTTCATGCACTCTAGGCAAGCATTTCAGGATTCTCGTTTAGCAGACTTATCGTTTCAAAGACAAGCTAGGTGAGTTCGTTCATTAACATGCAAGGCAGGTTCTATCATTCTCTTATAAAAATATTGTAAGCAAAAACTCAGGTTATTATTAAGGCATGCAAGAATCAGAGAACGAAGTTCTGCCCAGTTTATTGGCTGGCGGTAAGAGTTCTAAGCCACAAAGTCGTACAGATTGTCCGAGTGCAGCGGAGTCATATTACATTGTTTGGAAACATATTTGGAAACAGAGTTCCATATGCAATAAGCAAGACAAGTAATCATTCATATTTCAGGGTGTGCGCAGCGTGTCTCGTGATACTCCAGGGTCAAATGCATAGCTAGACACACATGCATGATCTTAGGGGCAGTCCATCTATCCAAGCCAACACAATGACTTAGCTATATGCAGGGCGGTCCCCGAGTATCTCAAGATCGGCAGCTGGTTGTACAGCATACCAATGACTCATTCATCTGATGCTAATGGCAGCTGTGACTCATGGTTGCTTTTCACTATCATGGTAGCAGCCGTGACACATGCAGTTCATCTCTCCACCAAAAGCCATTGTCCGACCGCATACGAATGCATGGAACACTATCAAATAAACTCTAGTATGCAGACGAGACGAACCATCAGAACAGTTATCGTTGTTGCGGGGCAATCCGACTTATCACTTGAACACATTCAGGCACAATATGGTTCTCTCAAAGCATAGACGATAGTGAACATGTTCATGCACTCTAGGCAAGCGTTTCAGGATTCTCGTTTAGCAGACTTATCGTTTCAAAGACAAGCTAGGTGAGTTCGTTCATTAACATGCAAGGCAGGTTCTATCATTCTCTTATGAAAATATTGTAAGCAAAAACTCAGGTTATTATTAAGGCGTGCAAGAATCAAAGAACGAAGTTCTGCCCACTCTCCTGATACATAATGCCGACGTGGAGCGGGGCATTACATACTTACCAACCAACAAAAAGTTTCGTCCTCGAAACTTCAAGGATAAACTTCTCGATATTCCGAGCAGCGATAGTGCCATCCACTCACCTGATACATATTCAAGTTCCCTATGTCATGCCCCGATTTTGCCGAATCGTAGGGGCGTCCCCCGGCATGACCGCCGTGCGGGCCTGGGATTGCGCCCGCACAAGGCTAAAGTATTTTGCATAACGAGCACATATTCAGAGTACGCAGATAAATTGAAACACAGATTTAAAATATAGAAAAGTTCTCTTTATTGATATATGAACATCTATTACAAGCTCTTGAATGAGTCAGCTAATTTATCGCACGGGCTTACGAAAGTGTTGACTCAAAATGAGATAGTAGTCATGTACATTATACCCCTTTACTAAACTTCAAAATGATAAGGACCTCCGGGCTGGAGGACGGCTTTGCCACAAAGCTGCATTGTGTATTGAGTAGCAAGCTCCTTTCTTCAAGTACTTCAAAATATGGCACAGTCAGGATGCGCCTACAGCTGGACTGGATCGGGAAGACGACTTCGGCTCCTCGCTCGGTTCACCTTAGTGCGGAGAACCTGTTTCAACGAGGGTCAGTATGTTGAAACATACTGGTGAAGGCGAGCTAAACCCAACTATACCAATCAACACGTTGTTTTAATGAAGCATGCATATTATTTGTTGTCTTTCTATCTTGCCTTAGTTCATTTACAAGCAACAGTATATATGTATAATACTGAAATAAACTTGCCACCGTTCGGTGGCTTTTACCTGTCCGTCTGAACCACCTGCACGATACTTACCATGCCTTCCCTGCCACGAAGACACAAGTTAGTTTGCAACAGGTTTAAATATACATAGGGATCACTGGCATGATGCCACAAAGGGACGGGTTATAGTCTCAAGACACAAATGATATACAACGCAGGTGGCGAGCCCCACTGCATAACACTTTGCCCCATAACATACGACTATACATACGTTCCGTCCGGATCGGATCGGTCCCAGCGCCCCGGCGACCATCCGCGGAACTCATAACATACCTTGTGCACAAGTTGTCCGTGATCAAACAACATTCATGATAACAGTTCCATAGCATAAACGGTTTTGCATAGTCTTTCTGATCAGTATATCGCATAGCAGAAAGGATGTTTTATATGCATAGCATAATTCATAGAGATAATGTATTCTAACTAACATTGAAGCATATGTTGAACATCCCAAACGAACAAGCATGCAGTATAAGTAATCGTTCCCAAGTTGAATGACAAGCAATATAATCCAAGTATATTTCCTTTTTATCTTAGTATCTTTTAGTTATTACTTGGTATCGTCTGATCGGGGCAAAGAAGAATGCAAGATTTTTAGGGTGTGAAGCTTGGAAGCAGGGCTAGCTAATCGGGTTGGTAGCCACTCACTTTGATGGTTGGAAGGGAGAAGAAAAGAGGCGCTTCAAGACTCCGCTCGTAAGCCGCCTACTGCTCGTTTACCTGCATCACGAACAGCTCGATCAATACCTCTTCCTCTCTTTCCAAACTCGGAATTGAAATGCAGTGCAATGAAAGAAAGCAATGAAATACATCGAAACTGTTCAAGGAAACCCAAACAAATTCGAAATCCAACTCAAAGCACGAAAGCAACAAGCGACATCGAAATCCGAGGCAACAAAAGATAACAGCGGAGAGGTCCCTCCTGACTCTGCCGCTAAGTCGATCCCGAGGGCACGATCCACTGAATATGGGAATCGATTCCGAAGAAACAAATCCATAACGAGGACGAGTTCTTGTTTCAATCTATCCCGATCGAACGATACCATCTTGTGTTTCTTAGCCGCGCTCCTCGAATAGGAGGAACGGGATGCCACATCCTACCCAACTAATTGGAAGTTTTATCCCGAAACTTAGGAATAGAGCCTACCTCTAAGGAATATTACGTTGAGGCAGAAGCTTAGAGGGGAGTGGACAATCCTGAGCTATGTGGCATGACCCGCCACAGTTGAAGCACAACCCTTTCCTGCTGTAACATCTATCGGTAGTGTGCCCCTGTCATTTACAGAAATCACAGAAGGTTCTCGGGTTTCCCTTCTGATGGCCACCATTGTTTTGACGCTTTGCAGCGTTGTTTACTCTATCGTTGCTTTGGCATTTGTGATTGGAGGTATGCACAGCGCCGGTAGGAACGTGAGGGTATTGCGGTTCAAGAGATAGAGCATGATTTATGACTTCCCAAATTGTCCGATACTGATGAATGACTACGTGCGCATGGATGGCAGGGAGGATTTGAACCTTGGTCTAATGCAAGACGACATGCCACATTATCCCTAGGATAATGCCTTTGGTATTAGCCAGGAGAAATTCAAATTATGTGAAATACAAATAATTAGTCAAACTCTCATATAGTAATACAACTTCTCCCCTAAAAGAAAATGGTTGTTTCCCAAATTTTTGTTTTTCATTAATGTCACACAATGTAATACAGCCTTCCAAATAATATTGTAATCGCAACCAAAATTCAAGCGATACACTAAAATAAATTATGTCGAACAGATACATGAATGTTATTTCCTTATTTTCAATTACATTAACTATTATGATTCATTGAATTCCTAATTCAGTATAATCCAAAATGCTTGAGGCATTTTATAAATTTAGAACTCTCCTCATGAATGATAATTGTATAAATAATTTTAGTCTACAAAACACATGAAATTAATTGAATATGAATTATTTTTAGTTCAAAGTATGTCAATGATATGCATTGAATATATATATATATATATATATATATATATATATATATATATATATATATATATATATATATATATATATATATATATAGTAAGGTTATTATCACAATCGTGAGCAGGATGCGATGTAACTCGTTTTAACGAAATTATGGAAGATTTTATTGAATATTGATACTAAGTGATCGATGATACGTAGTACAAAGAGGAAACACACTTGCAAGTAGTAGGAAAACAAACAGATTCCAAAAAGCACCCATCTTCACACTTAGGGGACTCCCATTTTTATACACAAAAAACTGCTTCAGAACGAAGCAACTAGCCCCTATTTATTTCAGAAAAGAAACTTCCAGTTGTCTTCCACCATCCGGAAAAGAAGTTGTCTTCCTCGTTAGAGAAAAAAATAAGAGATGCTGCCATCAATAATGCTGGTAACGTCATATCATTGCAACATTGAGTGGAGAATCCACTAACCAAAAGTCATCCTTAAATTACATGAATAAAGGAAGATGGGTACCACTAAAAGTAAAGGGAATTATTCGTCATTAGTGGGTAGTGGAGCCGTAACTGACTGGTAAGATTCGTCTGTCGACATGTCTTCGAGATTAGTCTATGATGTATTACCAGAGATATCCATACCAAAATTGGCGTAGAACTATGTTTTCAAGAACCGAAGGCACCTCTTCTTTAACTCTTCTTCAGAAATACGAGGATTCTTTCTGATTAGAGATTCTTTTAATTTGGTGATGGTGTTATCACCGAAGATTTCGCTTTGGACCTGCTTGTCCAACTTGCTTTCATTTTCTTTGATGGAGGCAATGACTTCCATCTGTCACGCCCCAGTCCTAAAATACCAAGGGACTAGCCACGTGGCAACGGCCAGCAGCACAACTCCAATGGGCAAACCCAATTTAATGGACCTGTTAGAGTGTACTTAAGCTGTAATATATATAAAATGATCTACAAATACCTGTCACAGTCTATATATCTAATCTCATCCACAGAAAGAAACAAAATCATAATGAGATAAGTCCAGTCACAATAATATAAAATGATCTGTCCAACCAAAGCAATATAAATAATGTCACGGGGAACAACCCGTCATCAAAATGGAAAGAAAAATATCTTCAAGTACAATATCCAGAAGTCACTAAAAGATCAAATATCTAAGAACACTAAGCATAATAAATGAATGGTGAGAATATTGTGTGCTCAAGAGAAGTCCTCCGGAACAACCTCGCCTTCTGCAACCTGTACATCTCCAATAGTAGCACTTGTCCCTTAAACCTCGGGATAGCTCTCCTCGCCTACACCTGGGGACATAATCCGGATCCAGGTCATCAGGGAACATAGCAAGGTACAATAAACACTCAAACCAAATAAAATACAGCAAGTAAATATAAATAGATCCTCAGGACAAGCTATGTATCCAGCTAAGTGAAATACAAATGAGAGAATCACTAGTACTCAGGCTGAGACCACTACAGGCTCTGTGTCGGGGAGCCCATAGCAGCAAGTAGTATCATGACTCATGTATATGTGTCATGCCCCAGTCCCAAAATACATAGGACTAGGAGTACGTAATACGCCCAGCCGTATGTACATGAACTCCAATATATGGAAACCATATACATACGTACGCGGTTTATGAATATCCAATCCACTAGTGGTAATATACTGTCATAATAAGTCACATGCAATCTATATCTCATTCACAGCACAAATAGTCAGTAGGAATAAAAGCCGAATAATAACTGGATATCCAAAATGAGTATCAAGTCTGATAGTCGGGTGGAAACAAATCCACTACAAAACGACTATTCTGATATAGCAAAAGATCTCTAAACAGTGGTAATAAAATCATAGATACTCCGAGGGTAAGATCTTCTCAGTCTGGTAAGTGGAGTCAGGTCCCGGTCCATACTCCTGTGGATACTCCTGCTCGTCCATATCTGGAAAGGGACCAGGTCCTCAGAGGGACGTAACAAGATACATAAAAATATGCCAATAAGTACTGAAATATAAACATCCAATGGTTTGTCTAACCGTCTAAGTGAATGCAGTTTGAGAACAACTTTCCACCAAGTGGGCTATCTGGCTAAAATATGGGATTGGCGTGACTCTCTCGGAGAATCAGAAGCCTCAAAGCATGTCGTCTTTTGAACGGCAGAGGCCGCCAGTAATATATAGTGGTCATCATCACCCATTTCTCCGGTGGAGAAGCCGGGCGTACAGGAAAAAGTGCAAAGGAGCCCAAATATTTTACTTATTGTTCTCCCCACCCCATGCTCTAAGCAGGCCATATCCATGACATGATAAATCCTCTAATAACTGCCAGGTCTACTAGCATACAAAGTTTCTATTAATAGTTACCCCTAACGCACGATACTTACGTACAGAAAGCCAACCCGATACGTAGTCCGAGGTCTATATGAGACTCACAAATCGTGTAGCAACTGTGTCACAGTCAATGAACCTACTGATGCTCCCTAAAACTGGTGGTCTCATAAATAGGTCCAGAATCTACAAAATAAACATCTATATAGGCAGAATTAAACATGTATGTATCAACTGGAATGTAAATAATTTGTACAGTAGCAAGGTATACTTGCCGAGCAAGTTCTGTATAGTGCGTTTGTCCACAACAGTGATTAAACTTTAGTGTAAGAAATGGAATTAGATTTTTAGAAGAGTTGTAATATATATAGGAATAAGGAGGCGGTGGAATTTACTTAATGAGTAAGAAACTGTTGCCACTGTTGTTTTCCTTTTATTGGTTTAGGGGTGCGGTTGGGGGTATTTAGTAATAACAGTGTTAAGGAGCGGTGGAATGAAAAGCTTACACGTATAGGAAAACAAAGCAAAGTTGAGTTTTGCTTCTGCTGCTGATATTTTCTTCTCCTAATGGTTATGGTTTTGGGGTTTTACGCGTAGTGAAAGAAAAAATTTACGCGGTGTAAAATAGGCGGTGGTTTGATACTGCTGCTACTGTGGTTTACGCGCGGAGGAGTATATGCAGTATGGTGATCGGTTTGTTGTTGACTGCTTTACGCGGAAAGAGCTGCTTCTGCTATTTCCTTATTTTACGTGCGGTGAAATATACGCGATGTGGTGAACTGCTTCTGATTAACCCTTTACTTTACGCGGGAATGTAGTTTAATGGTTTGCTAGTTTTGGGTTGATCCAATAGAAAATTCTATTTTCTCCTTTTAACTCATAACTAATAATAAATAATTTACATAATTAATAATATAGAATATAATTTTCAGATTTTAGGGTTCTTACATTCTACCCAACTTATAAAAATTTCGTCCTCGAAATTAAAACTAAGCCACGGTAGAAGTTAAGGATGGTATAGAACAAAGTTAAATTTATACCTTGATCAGTGAATAGGTTCGGAAAACGTTGGCGCATGTCATCCTCGCGCTCCCAAGTAGATTCTCCTGGCGAACCATGTTTTCATGCTACGCGGACCAAGGGAATAGACTGGTTCCTCAATACTTTCTCTCGACGATCAAGGATTCCCACGGGTTACTCTTGATATGACAAGCTTGGCCCAATGGTGATCTCCGAATGGTCAAGAATATGACTGCTATCTGCCATATATCGCCTGAGTTGCGACACATGGAATACGTCATGTATTCCCTCAAGTGAAGGTGGTAGTGCAAGTCGATATTCTACTTCTCCCACTTTCTCTAGCACGTCAAATGGTCCAATATACCTTGGAATCAACTTGCCTCGTCCTCCAAATTGAATAGTGCCTCTAGTGGGTGATATCCTCAAGAAGACATGATTGCCCTCTTTAAACTCCAAAGGACGACGATGAAGGTCTGCCCATTGTTTCTGCATGTTTTGTGTTGCTCGCAAGTGTCCTTGTATCTTCTTAACTATTTTAACTGTGTTGACCACTAACTCTGGTCCCAGAATTTGACGTTCTCCCACGTCATTCCAACACACAGGAGATCTACACTTTCTTCCATACAATGCTTCAAATGGGGCCATTTGGATGCTTGCCTGATAACTATTGTTGTAAGAAAACTCCACAAGATGTAGATGGTCCTCCCACGATCCTCCAAATTCCAACATACAAGCCCTCAACATATCCTCTAATGTCTGAATAGTACGTTCTGACTGCCCATCTGTTTGCGAGTGATAAGATGTACTGAATTTCAGACGAGTTCCAAGGCTTTCTTGCATGCTTCTCCAAAAATGTGATATAAAACGTGAATCTCTGTCTGACACAATGCTGACTGGTATGCCATGCAATCTTACAATCCGTCTCATATATAAGTCAGCTAAAGCTTCTGTAGATTGGCCAACTCTGAAAGGTAAGAAATAGGCTAATTTGGTGAGTCGGTCCACTATTACCCATACCGCATCTCTTCCACTGGGACTCTTGGAAAAACCCGTAACGAAGTCCATAGTGATATGTTTCCACTTCCACTCTGGAATCGGGAGTGGTTGCAATAACCCTGCTGTTCTCTGGTGCTCCGCATTTACTTGCTGACATATTAAACATTTAGCTACAAAGCGAGCTATCTCTCTTTTCATTCTATGCCACCAAAAATGCTGTCTTAAGTCACGATACATTTTAGTGCCCCCAGGATGAATAGAATATATCGAACTATGAGCTTCTGTCATTAGCTCCTGTCAAATTTCTCCATTTGGAACATAAAGACGATCACCACATCGTAATGTCCCATCGTCATGGATGCGCAGTCCTGTCTTCTCTCCGGCCTCTGTTCTTTCTTTTATTTTTCTAAATCTGGCGTCTGTAGGCAATGCTGTCTTGATTCTTTCTACTAGTGATGATTGTACTTGCAAATTGGCTAGTATTCCGTCTTTTCCGGGTAATATTACTTCAATGCCAAGACATTGCAAGTCTTTCAATAATTCTTTTTGTGTTGTCAAGAAGTAAGCTACTGGTTTCCGGCTTAACGCGTCTACTACAACGTTAGCCTTACCTGGGTGATAATGTAGCTCTATCTCGAAATCTTTCATTAACTCGAGCCATCGACGTTGCCTCATATTTAACTCCTTCTGTGTGAAGACATACTTGAGATTTTTATGGTCTGTATATATCTCCACTCGTTCCCCATATAAGTAATGTCTCTATAACTTTAGAGAAAATACCACGGCTACAAGTTCCAAGTCATGAGTTGGATAATTCTTCTCATGTACTCATAATTGCCTAGATACATATGCAATTACCTTGCCATGCTGCATCAATACACATCCCAAACCTTTTTCTGATGCGTTACTGTAGATCACATAGTCTCCTGATCCTGATGGGATAGTTAATACTGGTGTTGTAGTCAGTCGCTTCTTCAATTCCTCGAAAGCGACTTGACATTCGTCGGTCCATATGAACTCTTGATCTTTGCATGTCAACCGAGTCATAGGTGTTGCTATTCTTGAGAAGTTCTCCATGAACCGTCGGTAATATCCCGCAAGTCCAAAAAAACTTCTCACTTTCGCTGCTGATTTAGGAACAGGCCATGTCTCAAGTGCCGAGATCTTTTCTGGATCAACAGAAATACCATCTCCTGTAATGACATATCCAAAAAATAAAATCTTGTCCAAGAAGAACTCA
This sequence comes from Iris macrosiphon, assembly GCA_036927795.1. NCBI lineage: Eukaryota > Viridiplantae > Streptophyta > Magnoliopsida > Asparagales > Iridaceae > Iris > Iris macrosiphon. The sequence continues at coordinate 43,737,222 of JAYESA010000019.1, read as the reverse complement.
CGTTTACTGAGTTTCGCATATAACTGCTCTCTTCTTAAGGTCTCTAGAATAATTCGTAAGTGCTTCTCATGTTCCTCGTGGCTCTTTGAATAGATAAGTATATCATCTATGAAGACAACCACGAACTGGTCTAAATACTGATGGAAGACTCGATTCATTAAGTCCATAAAGATAGCTGAAGCATTGGTTAATCCAAATGGCATGACCAAAAACTCGTAGTGCCCATATTTTGTTCGGAATGCGGTCTTCGGGATGTCCTCCTTCCGTACTTTCACCTGGTGATATCCCGATCTCAAATCTATCTTTGAGAACATCTTGGCTCCACTAAGCTGGTCAAATAGGTTATCAATGCGTGGCAGTGGATATTTATTCTTCACTGTCACTGTATTTAATGCTCTATAGTCAATGCACATACGTACTGACCTATCATTCTTTGGTACAAACAATACTGGTGCTCCCCAGGGTGATGCACTTGGTCGGATGAAACCTTTATCTTCTAGTTCCTTTAATTGTGTCTTTAGTTCATCCATCTCCTTCTTTGCCAATCTGTAAACATGTGATGCTATGGGTGCTGCTCCTGGTATCAATTCAATTGAGAATTCTACGTCTCTATTTGGGGGTAGGCCTAGTAATTCCTCTGGAAAAACGTTTGGGAATTATGAAATAATGGGATGATAGACAACATCGTCCATCGTGAGCTGCATACCATCAAGGATTTCAGTGGATCCTCGTATAAACTCAAATTTAGGCTGGCCTAGTACCTTGAAAAGAATGCTTCCTCCAAAGCAATCGAAGAAAGCGTGGTACTTGCTTAGCCAGTCCATTCCAAGCACAATATCAAAAGTTGGCATAGGAAGGACTAAGATTCGGGCATTCATTTCTCTGCCAAGCACTACTATAGGACACGATCTACAAATTCTACTAATAGGTACAACTCCTCCCCCGGTAATAATTCTAATACAACTAGGTAAAGGTGTAGAGGTAATGTTGTGTTTGGTAATAAAACTAGATGATATGAATGAGTGGGTGGCTCCCGTATCAAACAATGTCGTAGCGAGAAAAGTAAAAGCAAGAGTGATACCTGCTATGATATCAATCTCCTGATTCATGTCATCCACTTCCATTGCGAAAGCTTATCCCTTATTCTGGGGTTGTCCCTATCTAGCCCTCGTAAATTGATCCTCCTGTATAGGTAGTGGCGGTCCTCGCTGAAATTCCCCTGCTACTGGAGGTCGAGGTGCTCCTGGTCTCACCATTTGCTGAGCTGGCTTGGGTGCTGGAAGTGCTAGTCTCTGTGCTAGTGGAAGTGTCAATGATTGTTGCATAGGGCAGTCCTTTAATATATGCTGTCCGGAACCACATCTCATGCATTGCCCCAAACGGACCCGACAGTCTCTTGAGATGTGCCCGCGCCTCCCACAATAGTTGCATTGAGGCTTCTCTATGATCTGGTATGGTCCTGCTCTGTGTTGGTACTGCTGTTGCTGAGCTAAATGACGTCTAATAGGTCCTCCTTGTTATGTCCTTGCCGGTCCTTGTTGCGTCCTCAGTTGGCCTCCTTTTCCTCGGCTAATAGTTTCTTGCAATCTGGCTTCTGTTAGTAACTCAGCATAAGAGATTCGGAACTGGGAGCTAGTATAGTGTTGGAGCTCCTGAGTCAGTCCACGATAAAATCTCTTAGCCTTGGCCAAGTTATCTGGTATCAAAACAGCGCCATATTTACTAAGGCGACTAAACTTAGCATCATACTCGTCCACTGTTCGGTTTCCCTGCTCCAGTGGAGAAACTGATCGTACAATGCATCTCTAACGGTGTCCGGGAAGTACTTCTTTTCAAAGCACTCCAGGAATTGCTCCCATGTCTGGTATGTGCCCAACTGACGCTCTATGGATTCCCACCAGTGATGAGCATTACCATCTAAAAGTGTCCTCACACCTATCATCCACAGCTCTGTGGGTAGCTGCGATGCTTCTAATAACTTTCGAGTGTGAGTGATCCAATTGGTAGTTTCTTCTGGGCTTTTAATGCCTTTGTACGCCCTCGGACTCATTTGTACAAAGTCTTTCACCGAACCAACTCTAGCTCGAGGTTCTAGAGCTAGTGCTTGAGCTGGCACAGTAGTCTTTGTAGCCATCCTTTTAAGTGCTACTAGGAACTCTTGTCTCTGTTCTGCTGCTTGCTGTCTCTGCTCTGCAGCTAGTGTGGCGGCCTGTTATTGCTGTTCCTTCATTATCATCTGGAAGAATTAGAACAGTTGAGTCTGACCATCTTGCGGTATTGATGAGGCTGGGAGGTTCCCATTTGGTGGAACAGGAAGGTCAGATGGAACTGGATTATGAATTTGTCCATCTGGTCCTAAAAGTCTAGGATTCGTTGAGGTCTCTCCTTGAGTCTGAACATTGACTCCAGAAGTTGTGTCACCATCGACAACAGTACATCCCTTCTGCACATCCATCTCTCTGCAGGTGATGTACACCACGTTTAGAAGAAGTACAGGATTCAAAATAGAGATGTAAAATTTGTCGGCGTAAAATATGGGTTCAGAAATATCCGTATAAAGCAGAGATGCGTAAGGTAAGATTTTAGAGTTGTCTGCATAAAATAGAGACTCAAAGAAGTCAGCAAGATAGAGCTTCAAAATTGTTCGTGTAAAATAGGGCTTCAGAACTGTCTGGGAAAAATCTGCGTAAAAGTTTACGTGCGTAAAGTCTGCGCGTAAAAATCTAACATACGTTGTAGTGTAAAGTTGCTTCGAGGAAGTTTTTATTTTTTCTCAGACGAATTTGTCAGTCAAATCAGTGATCCTGACATCTGACAAAAGTACTGCACGATGATCGAGAGGACGGTTGTGATGATGATTTTGCACAGAGACCTAGGTCGTCGTTTAGTAATATATTTAATACAAAATCATTTACGCTTCCAATGAGGAAGAAAAGTTGGGCTTCTGCATACGCTATCTACAGAAATGAGTTTTACGCTCAAGATAAGACAAAATCAGACGCTAAGTCAAAAAGCTATTTCTGCATAGGGCTCTAGGCATATCTCTGCATTTAATGCACGAGATTTGGTTCTTAATTGGTCATGACTGAGAAAGTTAAAGCTAAGACTTATGATAATACGCTCACTACGCCTAATCAAGCTATTTACGCTGGGTATTTACCTATGTGGCTTACATGTTGTCTTATACGCAGGATTTTAGAAATAATATTGGAACGTGGTTGGCAGTTATTATAACTGCAGCGTAAAGTTGATATAACTACAGCATAAAATAGAAAATCTTCTGTAACTTAAGTAGGTAATCATAGCTTTGGCTTTATATGCTAACAGGGGAAAAGAGTTTTTGGCGTAAAACTTAAGGAAGAATGATGTTTTAATCAAGTGCGGATGAGATACTTCTACTCTATTCCTATGGACAGGCTTGTTTGGTACAGTTACGTAACCAAGACAATATATTCTCGACCTGCATGGGCCACCACCAAAAACATGTCACGCTCCAGTCCCAAAATACGTAGGACTAGGAGTATGTAACACGTCCAGCCGTATGTACATGAACTCCAATATATGGAAACCATATACACACGTACGCTGTTTATGAATATCCAATCCACTAGTGGTAATATACTGTCACAACAAGTCACATGCAATCTATATCTCATCCACAGCACAAATAGTCAGTAGGAATAAAAGCTGAATAACAACTGGATATCCAAAATGAGTATCAAGTCTGATAGTCGGGTGGAAACAAATCCACTACAAAATGACTATTCTGATGTAGCAAAAGATCTCTAAACAGCGGTAATAAAATCATAGATACTCCGAGGGTAAGATCTCCTCAGTCTAGTAAGTGGAGTCTGGTCCTGGTCTGTACTCCTGTGGATACTCCTGCTCGTCCATATCTGGAAAGGGACCAGGTCCTCAGAGGGACGTAACAAGATACATAAAAATATGCTAATAAGTACTGAAATATAAACATCCAATGGTTTGCCTAACCGTCTAAGTGAATGCAGTTTGAGAACAACTTTCCACCAAGTGGGCTATCTGGCTAAAATATGGGATTGGCGTGACCCTCTCGGAGAATCAGGAGCCTCAAAGAATGTCGTCTTTTGAACGATAGAGGCTGCCAGTAATATATAGTGGTCATCATCACCCGTTTCTCCGGTGGAGAAGCCGGGCGTACAAGAAAAAGTGCAAAGGAGCCCAAATGTTTTACTTATTATTCTCCCCACCCCATGCTCTAAGCAGGCCATATCCATGACATGATAAATCCTCTAATAACTGCCAGGTCTACTAGCATACAAAGTTTCTATCAACATTTACCCCTAACAAATGGCACTTATGTACAGGAAGCCAACCCGATACGTAGTCTGAGGTCTATATGAGACTCACAAATCGTGTAGCAACTGTGTCACAGTCAATGAACCTACTGATGCTCCCTAAAACTGGTGGTATCATAAATAGGTCCAGAATCTACAAAATAAATATCTATATAGGCAGAATTAAACATGCATGTATCAACTGGAATATAAATAATTTGTACAGTAGCAATGTATACTTGCCGAGCAAGTTCTGTATAGTACGTTTGTCCCCAACAGTGATTAAACTTTGGTGTAAGAAATGGAATTAGATTTTTAGAAGAGTTGTAATATATATAAGAATAAGGAGGCGGTGGAATTTACTTAATGAGTAAGAAACTGTTGCCACTGTTGTTTTCCTTTTATTGGTTTAGGGGTACGGTTGGGGGTATTTAGTAATAACAGTATTAAGGAGCGGTGGAATGAGAAGCTTACACGTATAGGAAAACAAAGCAAAGTTGAGTTTTGCTTCTGCTGCTGATATTTTCTTCTCCTAATGGTTATGGTTTTTGGGTTTTACGCGTAGTGAAAGGAAAAATTTACGCGGTATAAAATAGGCGGTGGTTTGATACTGCTGCTACTGTGGTTTACGTGCGGAGAAGTATATGCAGTATGGTGATCGGTTTGTTGTTGACTGCTTTATGCGAAAAGAGCTGCTGCTGCTATTTCCTTATTTTACGCGCGCTGAAATATACGCGATGTGGTGAACTGCTTCTGATTAACCTTTTACTTTACGCGGGAATGTGGTTTAATGGTTTGCTGGTTTTGGGTTGATCCAATAGGAAATTCTATTTTCTCCTTTTAACTCATAACTAATAATAAATAATTTACATAATTAATAATATAGAATACGATTTTCATATTTTAGGGTTCTTACAATATGTGGCCAAAGATCTGAGACAAAGATAGAAGCATGAAAAATACGCTGGATAGCTATACGCAGCATGTTGGTGCTGGGCATCGTAAAAAGATGACTTCAGAGTCATCAGCGTACAACAGAGCTTTTCCGCTAAGAACAGCGTAAAATATAAACTCAAAGGACTATCCGCGTAATGCAGTATGTCCAGGCTGCTTCAACGTAAAAAGGGTGCTACATTGCCTTTACGACGTAAAACTCATCCGCTTTAATGCAGCATTGAAGTATACGAGGAACGCTTCGTATTCCTCGAAATAAACCTGTCAAATCATGCAGTGAACCTGACATCTGACTCCTGACAAAGAGTACTGCACGATTACCCAGACGACGGCTATAATGATGGCGCGGCACAGCGACCCAGACTGTCGTTTAGTGATATTTCCTTGGCGTAAACCGCTTTTACGCATACAAGGGAATACGCTGCCTAGTTTTATACAGGAAGATGTGAGCTGTTTACGCTCCACAGAAGACAAACAGGCTGCCACGTCAAAAGTTGCTCTTCGTACAGGGCTCGAGGCACGTCTCTGCATTTAATGCGCAGAATGATGGCAGCTCCTCGAGGCACGTCTCTGCATTTAATGCGCGGAATAATGGCAGATCTTCGAGATACGCCTCTGCATTTAATGTGCAGGATGGGGGCAGATCTCTGCATTTAATGCAAGAGATTTGATTATATCTCCAAAAGCCATAATTTTGGCTAAAATGTCCACATCATTACTTTTGCACATTACGCCAACTCAGGCTACATTTGCATCGGTGCGTATTAAAGTTAATCGGTCCAGAATTCGCTCAAGCCTCAGTCAAGGGAGGAGGATCAGCTCGGCTTCTACGCCCACTCGGCTTCTATGCCTACTCGGCTTCTACGCCTACTCGGCTTCTATGCCGGTTTGATAACTCTTTGGCTTTTACGCCATAGTGACAGTTATTGGCTTCTACACCAACCTTTTCTACGTGAGGGATAACTACCTACGTGGCTTTTATGCCATGATCTTCGCAGCAGTTATACGCATTATCTCTTAATGGGACACGCGTCACACGCTCATTCAGAAGATCATTTATACGCGGGCAACGGTTATTGTAACCATCGCGTAAAAGGGTGCTATACTTTCCACTACCCGGCTTCTACGCCGACTGAGTGGTCATTGTCACTAAAACCCTATAAATAGAGACCTCTATTGACAGAGGTCCAGTGTGGAAAAAACAGTGGGAAAAAATGGTCGAAAAACTGAAGATCAGAACCAAGGTCAAAGATTCCAAGATCAAGAGAGAAGGTCAAGGAACTAAGAGTCGAAGAGTATTTGAGAGAGAAGAATCCAGAGCTCAGGCAAAGAGTAGTGATCGACGAATTTGGCATCGAGCATCCACTCTCTTTAGCAACCTTCGAAGCTGCTTTCTGTCTTCTATGTCACTTTTTCATCATCGTGTGGTCCAAGGGACAAAGTGATCGACTACAGATCAGACTCCTATAGCAATATTTACCCAGATTAAAAATTATACTTGACATCCTCGTATAGGATTAATTATACTTCTTATTTATGAACCTAAGAGCGGGTTTCGTATAAATCTCGTCTTATTTATTTTGTTTATTATCAAACACAAGATGGTGACTCTGCTGGGAACCTCTTTCTCTTCTGAGGAGAAAGCAATTGCTCAACACGATGCAGTATCCGTGGGATCCGTGAAGAAGACCCTGGTCGTCCAGTTCGACCAGTCTGCCTACGAAGATATGCTTCGAACAGGGGATAGCTCTCACTCTCTCTCTGTCCAAGACAACAGGAAGCTGCGTAAGGTCTGGATGCCCAAGACATCCCCTACCATTCCTGCCGACTCTCTGATCTCTCCGACCACCCAAGTTGTAGCTGCACAACCTTCGCGCTCTACGCGTAAAACTCTGTCTCCCGTCCGTGACGTGGTAGACAAAACTTCTGATGATGTCTCAGCGCTAGTCCAGAAGTCTACTCCGCGCTCTGTGCATAAAATCCAGTCTCCCGTCCGTGACGTGGTAGACAAAACTTCCGACGATGCCTCAGCGCTAGTCCAGAAGTCTACTCCGTGCTCTGCGCGTAAAATCCAGTCTCCCATCATTGACGTGGTAGACAAAACTTCTGACGATGCCTCAGCGCTAGTCCAGAAGTCTACTCCGCACTATGCGCGTAAAATCCAGCCTCCCGTCGATGACGTGGCAGATATAATTTCTGACAATGCCTTAGCGCCAAATTAGAAATTCTAAACGCGCTCCGCGCATAAAAATGCATCTGCCCTTCGCGGAAAAGCAGATGATCCTTGCAATCTACACGAGGGAAAGCAAGTGGCGGACTGCTCAACTTCTTGGCCTTTACGCCAGCAAGGGGAAGAATCTGCCCGCCCTCCGGATTATGCGAGGAGCTGATGGCCGACTGAGGACCTCCTCAGCTTTACGCCAGCCCGAGCAGAGCTCCAAATTATGCCAGGTAAAGCCCCTCAGCGTAAAGAAGGCTCAATTTACGGAAAGACACACTCCTCGGGGATTATCAGCTATCCAGATGGCCAACCTGTTGTATACGGGTGGCACAGGGAAAACTATGGTTCCCAACATCCGCATGCCCACTGAGATGAACAGAAGGAACAAGCCATCTTCTTCTTCCGTGACTCCTCCTGACCTGCGTGAGTATCTGATCCAGAAACGCAAGGATAGGGGATCTTCCAGCATGTCTATTACGTCTCCTAGCGAGCACTATTGTAATAGTCATAGGATTGTAGTTAATTATTGTTGTTCTGAAGCAAAACGGTCTGTTTTTGACCGGTTGAGCTACTCTTCGTCTTTTCAGGAAGAAGAGCCCACACATGCATCTGTGAACATGGCTTCACACACACACCTAGGGGAAGATAGAGCTCAAGACGTCATCCTTCTAGAACTCTGAGCCGAAGGAGATTCAACAAGCTCCTTAGAAACACTGAAGCTGGGGTATTCCGAAACACCCGTTCGAGGTCACGACAACCGACTTCGTACTCTTCTGATTCCGATGCTGGGGGTCGCCAGTCTCCTGAATCAGATGCTGAAAGTATAAAGTCAACTTCTACAGAGACCTATACTAATCCTTCAATGACACCCAGGGAGATGGGAGTTTTTGCCATTGGAGACGAACGCGAGGAAGCTTCCCCGTCAGGGAGCGCTGAGCAACGCATTACTGTACTGGAGACATCTCTGAAAGAGATGCAATCCATGATGGAGAACATACACCAGATAATGCTGACTCAACACACAGCTGCTATGGCTCAAGCATCGGTCCCTCCAACTCAGATACGTGTGGGGGTCGACTTACCACCATCCAACGCGATCCAAGAGCCTGCTCTAGATCAGGAGTCAGCTGTTCCTCCGCTTCCTCACTCAGAGAATGTATTACCTCCCGTTGGAGTCGCGATGCAATCGATTCCTCACCACTCCGTGGTCCCACTACCGGCTGAAAATCTGATACAGGCAGTACGGGAGTTGAAAGCCCAATTTGATGCCTTGAAGCACAAAGATCAGCTCAAGAAACTGGAAATCAACCAGCCTTACCTGGCTATCTGGGAAGAGGCCTATTTTTCTCCTAAATACAAACCATAGACTATGGCTTTGTTCGAGGGAAAAATATTACTGAGTCAGTACATGAACTACTTCAGTATGATGACGGTGTTATTACAAGGGAATGATGCCCTCCTCACTCGGGTGTTCAAGGGCTGTCTCTCGGGAGTGGCTTATCAGTGGTACCGTAGCCTGGCGGACAACTGCATTACTTCCTTTAAAGATTTTAAAGCTTTATTCTTCGCACGATTCTATGAAGGAGGGATGGACATGTCTATGTCCTCTCTCATCAAAGTGAAGCAGGAGAAAAAAGAGGATGTTCGCACCTTCATCGAACGTTTTCGTCAAGCCACTTTGCAAATGCCTCCCGGAGTTCCAGACTCGGCATTGGTGGACATTTGCAGGAAGAATCTTCTTCCCGTAATCTCGGTGTTCACAGGACCATATCAGTTCCATGATTGGCCCTCGTTCATCATCTCAGCGGTAGCCGCCGAGGACAACAGTCAGAAGGCGCGTGATAATGGCATCATGATCTCTGCCTCCGATAGAGGCAAGAGGTCATCCTCCAACAACGACCATCCTCGTAGTTCCAAAGGAAAAGAAGCTCTGGCAATCAATACGTCCAGGCAAAAGACTGCGGCAACCACACAGACGAAACCTGGGACTTCCAGGCCCATTAAAGTATACTCTTTCGACGACGACAATATTCCGAGCATATTCGAGTGTCTCGTCAAAAGCGGCAAGATTACCCTTCCTGAGGAGAAGCGGCCTAATGAAGTCGGCAGTACTAATAACCCCAAGTACTGCATCTTCCATAGATACATACACCACCCTACAAAAGCGTGTTATGTACTGAAAAGGAAGATCCAGGAGCTGATCGGTGCTAAGGCCATCACTCTGCGCAACAGCAAGAAGACGGTCACAGCCAACATGATCTCTCTGTAATTTGGCAATCTGCCTCCCCAAGAAGTCCCGGACGGTGTTACACCTATTTTTCGGACAACGATGAACATCATTAATCTCCCTCCAGCTAGGGGTCAAAATCATGACCTGGTACCCCTAACTACCCAGCGGGGCGAGATCATATGGGTTCATCCAGATCTGGTGTCAGAGATTGAGAAAGAGACTCAAGCTGCTAAGGTTAAGTCTAAGAAGAACTCGAAGCGTAAACCATGTTACACGGTTATGGTACACTCGACATCAGAAGATGAGGTTTTGGCTACTGGAACCCGTTCAGGGAAAGCTTACCTCAAGGACTATGGAGCAAGTCAGGAAGATGCACTGGCAGACGCTTCAGCTACCAAGCCTTCAGAACCGGAACCCGCTATACCAGAGGCCGATCCTTCAAGACCAACTTCGGCGGACAAAGGGAAGCAAAAAGAAGTGTGTTTCGATAAACCTTTGAAAAATATTCAAAATAAAGGTTTGGAGAAGCCATACAACTTCGACATCCTGGCCCAATTGGCCAATACACCAGCCAGGTTGTCCATCTTCGAACTACTCAGGCTCTCTCAAGACACTCATCAAGCCCCGAGTGAAGCATTAATGCAGGCGGATGCATACTTGACCCAGCTCAAGTCCCCTGACGAAGAACCCATGGCATGTCCTCAATGCCACAGTATGATGGAGGTGGTCCCGAATATCACTTTCACTCAAGATGACATGCTGTTAAAGCATAACAGGCATGACAGACCCCTCTATTATACCGGGTACGTCGGTTCCATGGAGGTCGACCGGATTCACATAGATCCGGGATCATCGATCAACATCATTCCTCATAGTCTGCTCAGATCGCTGAGGATTCCTACCAGCGAATTGGCTTACACTACCACTACAATCGTGGGTTTCAACGGCAAAAAAAGTAAGCCGTTGGGGAAAATTCGCCTGAGGATCCAGATTGGCGATCTCAAATCAGTGGCTACATGTTATGTCATTGATTCAGAGGTATCCTATAACATTCTGCATGGTAGACCTTGGATCCACGACCACAACATCGTTCCTTCGACCCTACATCAATGCTTTAAATATGTAGATGCCCAAGGAACAGTACAAACGGAGTTTGCTGACCTGAACCCGTTTAAAGGAGTAGAATCCTGCTACTCTAATGCCATATTGTACAATCAAGACTACATGGAGGAGGTGTCAGGCGAAGCAGAGAAGGAATCCCATCGGGAGCCAGAAGAACCCTCTGCCGAACAACCTCTGTCAATCAAGGTGAAAGGGCGAACTACTCGTCCAAAAGCCATGGAGCCTATGGCTATCCACCTGAACAAAACCAGGTCAGAAAAAAGAGGTGATCCTCTAGTGGTCACTTTGAACCAGAAACCTCCTCCCTTGGTCATCAACCTTCGGCGCAACAGGCAGCCGATTGATGTAAATACAACCAGGAATGCAGTTTCAGATGATAATAAAGATTATCTTTTTCAGTATATTGACGCTCAAATTCCAAATCAGGAATCCTCTCCCCATGACGATATAGAACCTATAGCACAAAAATTCTTGGAAGCTATAGATTCCTATCATCCGTATGTGTGGAAAGTAGCGTCATCATCCAATGTTATCACGATATATGGACCACATGAGGATTCTATCTTCTTTGTCTTGCCTGCCTGCAGCAGTCAGCGTTCAATAGTCTTCGGCCGCATGCGCAATGAGCCGACTGTACAAGAAGATTCTTTCGATGACGATGCTGGTAAAATACAAGTTCACAGATACAGCCCACAAGCTTTGAAGATCATGCAAAGTATGGGTTATGACTTGAAGCTAGAACCAGGTCTCAACTACGGGAAAGGCAGACGAATGCCGCTGCACGGCGATCCCTACTATCAATGAACTCGTTTCGAGTTAGGGTATACCACCTCCCTTACAACTTCTGAGTCAAACGACCTCTTCTCAAAATGGCTCGTCGCCCTCCAACTTATCTGATGCTCTCGAACAAACATTATCAGTAAATACGGTAGTGGCAGATTCCTTCTAAGCAGACTAACAAGAATCCAAACCGTTTGAGAATGACTTTTGGGCTCAACAAATGGATACACAATGGGAATTCCGGTTCGAGCAGAGAGAACCTCTCACTGAAGATAAAGTTATCCAGATTGACGTTGGGGATAAACTTTCGCCAAAGTCGATATTTATCAGTAACAATCTTTCCGAAGAAGAAAGGGAAGAAGTTTTCCAGCTGATAAAAGAATATATTAATGTCTTTGCGTGGAATTATGAGGATATGCCAGGTCTCGATCCAAAGGTGGCTACTCATAAACTCAATATATCGCCCGATTCGAAGCCTGTGAAGCAGCACCAATGCCGGTTCTGCCCGGATATGATGGATGCCATTGAAGCTGAAATCAAGAAGTTGATAGCATACGGTTTCATCCGGGAAGAACAATATCCCGACTGGGTCACCAATGTTGTCCCGGTTATGAAAAAAAATGGGAAAGTACGTGTCTGCATCGATTACCGAGATCTGAATGCAGCCTGTCCCAAGGATGAGTTTTCTCTTCCTATTACCGACGTTATGATTGACAATACATGCAGTTTTGAACGTATGTCTTTCATGGAGGGATTTTCAGGATACAATCAAATCAAGATGCATCCTGAAGACGAGAAGCATACTGCCTTCCGGACACCATTGGGGGTATATTGCTATACGGTCATGCCCTTCGGATTGAAGAATACCGGGGCTACGTACCAACGGGCTATGAGTAACATATTCCATGAGCATTTGCGCAAGACAGTGGAATGTTACATGGACGATGTAGCTGTCAAAAGCTGCCTCAAGGATAATCACATCCAAGACTTGAAGACAGTATTTGAGTTAATGCGCCAATATCAACTCAAAATGAATCCTACAAAGTCCTTTCTGGGTGTATCTAGTGGCAAATTCTTGGGATTTATCATTACTGCTAAAGGCATTCAAGTGGACCCTGATAAAGTCAAGGCCATCTTAGAAATGCGACCACCCCGTAATCTGAGAGAACTCAGAGGATTTCAAGGTCGTCTGGCTTATATCCGGAGATTCATATCCAACCTCCCTGGGAGATGTCAGCCTTTTTCTTGTCTCATAAAGAAAGGTGTATCCTTCGTGTGGGACGAAGCCTGTCAGCAAGCGTTTAATAATATCAAACGCTACCTCACTAATCCGCCAGTTCTGGTGCCTCCCGTCATAGGAAGACCATTCTTGCTGTACGTTCGAGCGATGGATCATTCTCTGGGAGCTCTTCTCGCACAAAAAAATAATGTGGGTCATGAACAGGCTATCTACTATCTAAGCAGGATGATGATCGGAGCTGAACACCGGTACAGTCTAGTAGAAAAAGAATGCTTGGCTCTGATGTTCACTATTTAGAAAATGCGACACTATGTCACAGGCCAGACTATTCATATTATCTCCATGATCAATCCTCTTCGGGTACTGATGAACAAGCCAAGTGTTCTTAATTCCCGACTCACGACTTGGGCGATGTTATTAACACCGTATGACATAGTGTACGTCCCTCAGAAGTCCATCAAAGGCCAAGCATTAGCTGATTTTCTAGCTGCTCATCTGATCCCGGAGGCCTCCAAACTATACGAGGACATTCCCGACGAAGTTGCAGAATATAATTCCGAAATGGAAAGTGATGCATGGCAACTATTCTTCGATGGTACCTCCAGGACTGGTCCCAGGGGAAACGTGGTTTCAGGAGTAGGAATTGTCCTGGTTACTCCTGATAAACTCGTCATCTATCGAGCATATTCTCTTAGCGAGCCCTGTTCTAATAATGTGGTGGAGTATAACGCTCTACTAATCGGGCTCCAAGTCGCTAAAGAATTGGGCGTCGAATCTCTGGAAGCTTTCGGTGATTCTCTGCTGATCGTCAATCAAGTCAGAGGAATATATGAAGTCCGAAATCCAGACCTCATCCCCTATCACCGAGCAAGTGTCGAGATAGCCATGACATTCAAAGGGTTCTTCCTAGAGCATATACCTTGATCTCAGAATCTGGAAGCTGATGCCCTAGCCAGTCTAGCTGCAGATTTAGCTACTCCTATAAGAAGGCAGAATTCGGTGATCCTTCTTAACAGAGATTTGTTCTGTGTAAAAAAATAATTTTTACATAGAATGCAGCTACGCTGTGAACACCGATCATCCCAAGAGAGACTGGAGAAGTCCCTTTATAGATTTCGTGGCATACGGGGTCTTGCCGAAGGACCCTAAAGAAGCAGTATCCGTCAAAAGACGATAATTACGCTTCTATTTTGACGCGTCTTCACAGTGTCTATATCGTCGGACCTACGATGGACTGCTATTGAGATGTCTCTCCGATGACGAGGCACAGCGGGTTATCCGTGAAGCTCACGACAGCGTATGCGGAGCGCATCAACCCGGTCCTAAGCTACAGGATCGTATCAGGAGGATGGGCTATTACTGGCCTACTATGATCACAGATGCAATAAGGTATGTAAAATAATGCAAAGCCTGTCAGGTTCATGCAGACTTTATACATCAACCTTCTGAACATCTACATCCTACGGTTATATCCTGGCCTTTCGAAGCATGGGGTATGGATATCATTGGTCCTATTCACCCGTCTTCTTCCAGAGGTCACCGGTTCATACTGGCCATCACGGATAATTTCTCCAAATAGGCAGAGGCGATCCCTCTTGCTGAGGTGAAGGCATCTAATGTGATCAGCTTCATCAAGCATCATGTTATTTATCGCTTTGGGATACCCCGGAGGATAATTCATGACAATGGGCCTCAATTCATCAGCCAAGCGTTTCATCGATTTTGCGATAAAAATCGGATACAAAATGTGGCCTCTACGGCATACAATCCTGCTGCTAATGGTTTGGCGGAAGCTTTCAACAAAACCATTATCAAGCTCTTAAAAAAGTTCGTCTCTTCGAACAAGAGAGATTGGAATGAGAAGCTGGAAGAATGTCTCTGGGCATACCGCACAACGGTATGAGCACCGACAGGTTGCACCCCATTCTCATTGGTTTACGGGAGCGAAGCAGTTCTCCCCCATCGAAGTCCAAATTCTGTTACTCAGGATAGTAGTGGCTAATGAGTTGACTCAAGAAAAGAATGACTTGTTAAGGCTTCAAGAGCTAGAAGGATTAGACGAGAAATGCCTTCAGGCTCAACAGCGTATCGCGTTCTACCAGGCACGCATTTCCAGATCTTTTAATCAAAAAGTAAAGGAAAGAGTGTTCAAAGTTAGCGAGCTAGTTTTAGCTGTGAGAAGGTCGATAATTCTTACTCACAAGAGTAAGGGTAAATTCCAGCCCAAATAGGAAGGCCCTTATGTGATCGAGACGACGTTCTCAAACGGCACTTACAGGTTAGCCAAGCCTAACAGAGACTTGTTGATGGCTCCTATCAATGGCAAATTCCTAAAAAGGTACTGCGCTTAACCTCCTTTGCTCAAATGGAGTATGGTAAAGATCTTATTCTGACAATACTACTTCCAAAATGAAACTAGTTGGATCGTATTCTATCATGTCCATATAACCTTTGAATAGATATGTTTAACTAATTTGGAACTTCAAGACCTATCACGTCCATATTACCTCTGATAGTGTTTTGTGTACAAATTTTAGTCGGAGCATATTCTATCACGTCCATATAACCTCTGAATAGATATGTCCTGCTGAAGCTTATCGAGAGTATATCACGTCCATATTACCTCTGATATCACTTTCACCCAAATCTGTCATTTATATTCCAAAATGATGGGTCCATAAAGTCAGATAAAAGCCTCTTCACTATTCCCAGAAAGAGCAAAATTACATTGAAAAGCAAAAAAGTATATCATTTGGGGGGAGCGGTTAGGTCGCGAATCTGCCGTACCAGAGCAGCCATTCTCTCATCCCTGGAGTTCAAGACGTCGGCGCGAGCCCGTTCCAACCTTGCCACATCATTGTTCAAAGCAACTAGCTCGGACCGAGCATGTGCAAAACCTGCGTGGACGACACCCACATGCATCAGGTTCTGTTGAGCGGTCTCCATTCGACGCTTCAGCACATCTCGAGAGGCCGACAAAGAAACAGCCTCCTCCTCCGCTTGAGCTAGTTCATCTCTCAATCTGCGGACCCTTGTTGTCACTTCCTCATAGTCGACTTCATACTGAGTCAACTGAGGAATGACATACTCCAGTTCGGCACGCTCATGATCCATCTCCTGCTGCTATTCCTGGACGAATTTATTCAGAGATTCCAGTTGCCTAGCAAGCTCTGCAGTCAGGGAGTCATACCTAGCTTGAACGAGACCGTCAATGCTGCCTTGAGATAGCTGCAGATATTCGTTAATGGGTTGCTCCAAACCATTAACTATCTCCTCCAGTGTGTCAACTACCCCAGTGTCGTTGAATTCTCTGATCGGCACTATCGCTAACCGAGAGGACCTCCTCAGAGCCTCAAAGCTTAGATTCTTCTCCAACACCATTAATATTAGCATTTTTAATGTGGTGTAGAAGATACTAGTATACTACTCAGTCAGCATGACTAGATCCGATTGAACGCTGGGAGTGGCTACAATATTAGTGAACCTCACTCTAGGAACGACCGTAGATTATGTTGCCACAGCCATCGCCTCAACAGATGGTGCGATAAAAGAAGATGCGCCAACAACGAACGAAGTGACCGGCATACTCAAAGGAGGCAATGTCGCAATGACAGGCTCATCCTCCTCTTGAGATATCAGAACCACTTCGGACGAGCCGGCACCCGAAAATGTTTCCTCTTCGAAGTTGGGCACCTTCATGTCATCGCCAGGAGCTGAAACAGAGCCAAAAGGCGCGTCAACACTACCCTCCCCATAGATGTCTTCCCCTGAAAAGAAGACAAAAGGAAGTTAATATCAAAATGATGTTAATTTTAAAAAAAAAGAGGCGTAAAGACGACATTTATCCATGGCCGATGGTATATATGTCGCGTCTGCGGCTAGTACAGCTAAATCATTTCTTAATGATGCTAAGCGAGCTGTCATACCTGGAGAAGGGGGTGTGCTAACTGACATCGGCAGGTATTCTTCCGAGTCCTCACCCAGATCCAATCGAGGTTCATCAGGTGGAATCTCGCTGGGTGCACCTACAGACACGGCGGGGGTTTCTCTCGATGCTGATCTGGATAAAGATATCCTTATTCGGCTCGGGCCCGAAGGCGACCTTGTACCACTACCTGAAGCGGTAGCAGCGACAGCAGCCTCAAGCAAGGATTCTCCGGCACTGCCAGCCAAAACTGTGGAGGTTCCCTCTCTAAAAGGCGAGGAACCTCCAATCAAAGAATCGTCCCCGACAGGGGAAGCAGCAGGTTCACTTCTAGGAGCCTCATGGCCGGGAATCCTGAGAAGATGACCAACCATCTTCTTCTTCTTCTTGCGAGGGAAAGTCTCCTTCAGAACAGGAGCCCTTCGCTTACCAGAGATGACCAAAGCTACTGCAGGCGGAGGTATTTCACCCCTCGGTACTACCAACAAAGGTTCATCTGGATTGACGGAATCTTCACCCTCGTCAGAGGAGACCGAGGGGACTTCGTCTCTTCCTGCGGACTTGGAGGAGGGCATCCTAAAACTTCCACACATATCAAAATTACGATGGAAGGTGTTGGTTGCCACATAAAACTGGGCATACGAGTGGAGGATGCGCAGCTCCGTAGAGAGTGAAATAACGGGCACGGTAAAAATTGCTTCAGTGCAACCCATGATGAAGTATCGCCATTCTCTCGCTCCATCGATGAGTCCACCCCTGGACCTGAAGCTGGTAACGACATTGCCCACATGCAATTGGTCATACCCAAACTGCCTGACAAACCGACTAGGCAGGTAGGGCTCCAAGAAGCATTGGTCTTCATTTCTGTACAGTAAATGGGAAGGTCTAATGCAGACCAACCAATTAAAAGCCTCAGGAGAAAGAACGGTCTTTCCGTCGCCTATATCCGGAAGTCTGCTCCCCTGTTGATTGAGATGTACAGAGGGGACAGTGCAGAAGAGCTTCCAGCTGTGACTGAAATTCAGCGCCTGCCGACAGTCTAAAACTGTGGTCATGTTCCAGGAGGATTTCTTGTAATTCAACAAGAAACTACTCCCCGAACTACTGCCAGAGCCGGGAGACATCACCCTGGGGTTATGGAGAATTAACCATCCCATCAAATACAGGTATGGTAATTCTACCCTGGGAAAGCTATCACGTCGAGTTTCATCGGAAAGCAGCCCATCAGTAATGGCCCTCAGGCCAGCTTGTATGCGGCACACCATGGCAGGGAGTAAGCCCAGTCTTGCCCCGAATACCAGACGCACTGTAGGCCATAGCGTGTTGCGATGAATGCGGTCCGCAGATGCAATGCTGGGTACCACCAGTCGACGCAGCCAGATAGAGAGGAAGCCATCCAGTTGAGCTTCCTTGGACAGAGGCCTGCGACAATGCCTCAAATAACTGTAGGCCTTAGTGCCTGCAGGATATTTTCCTATTCCTTCGTCGAGAATCTGGTCTGGAGCCCCAGCGTCTTCCATAAGATCGTCGACTACCTGAGCACTAAGCACGCTCAGAAAGCTCAAGGGCTGATCCTTGTTATCTAAGACTTTCTCTGGCTTAGCAACCCTAGCCCGGTGAAAGAAGAGGTAGGACGCCCATTTATTGGTATGAGCCAAATCTGAAGGCTCATTATAAAAGGCGGTGCAAGCAAGGTAGTAGCACATCAGCTCCTGGTACACTGCCACTACCCGAGGGTCTGAATCCCCTAGCTCCCGGTTTGTGGGAACATACTCTTCATAAGGATTATCCCCCATTGGCAGTCTCAAAATCTCTGCCATCTCGTGGAGGGCCAATCCCAACTCCCCCAGTGGAGTGGCAAAAGTCCCGGTGAGCGAGATATATCGCTCCATCAAAGCCAAAAACAGGTTGGGGTTGAGAGGTAACCCAACACTGGTGGCATTCACAGCTGCGTACAGACCAATGCTCTCCAGCTCGGTCTGAAAATGCTTTAGGGCCCAGTCAGCTAAGCGAGCCCATCGAAGATTTGTAGGGGTGATCCACCCATTGGTCCGAGGATTAACCTTGGGGTATACTCCCCCATGCCCCATGAAATTATTGCAGAAAGTCGGTAATTGGACCGGCTGGAGCAGTAAACTATCTTCACTCGGGACACTGCCCGGGTATAATCCCCTGAACGGCATCACAGAGCCGGAAGGGCGGCTGACAAATGACCCTTGGCCAGATCCTTTTTGGTAAAATATCTTCCCCGGTCGGCCGTGAAGATTGGGAGTCAGCGTCCACGATATCCTCCTGGGATGTGTAGCATGGAAGAATGCCGAGATGGGATAGTCTCTCAGCATCTTGGGCAGATACATGACCAAGCCCTCGGCAGGGAAAACCCAGAGTTCTTTCTTGGGCTTCGTCTGGGACTACTTGTCAATCATGTCCCCGAAAAGAAAAGTCGGCTTTATATATTGGGCCCCGTCTATGTACGTCAGGGGCTCTCCGTTGATCATGTTCAACAGCGTTCGCTCGCCTTGAGCCGATATCAGGATTCTCCTTCCTTCAGGATACTGGGGTCCGGAGATAGGAAATGTTACGTAGGATAAATCCTCCAGGTAGTTAGAATGCAGCATCCCGGCAGCAGAACCCATCACCTCAGCCAGTGGAGACATATGCAAGTTAACTACAAAGTGCAAGAAAAACACGCCAGTTTCTATACTAGACATTACAATGTTGCAGCATATGCCAAAAGTCAACAGTTTGTGCTTTACGCCAAGACTGTAAAAACTTGATCTTTTACGCTGGAATCTTATTCCAAGGCATAAAATTCAAGACTGACAATATACACAAAAAACCTGACAGTCTGTGATTTTACGCCAGACTACCAAAGTTTGAGTTATTACGCCGGAATTGTCATCCAGAAGCGTAAAACTCAAATTTTATAGTATACGCCAAGTTTCGACAGTCAAAGCTTTTACGCCCGACTGCAAAAATATGGAGTTTTTACACTGACACATTAGAAATATGGGCGTAAAAGATGAAACATCTATGTGCATCATCTTCCTCGAAGAGGCCATCAGCATATAAGACGACCTAGCGCGTTCACGTACAACGTGTGCGAAGGATTTTTGTCGTTCTTTTCGTCCCAAAAGCTTTACCTTTAACTCCAAGTGCGCTGCTCGTCGGCGGGACACTTCATTCAGAATGAAGCTCGCCTTGCCCGACGGAAGTCGCTCTCGCTTGGGCAGAAGAGCGAGTAGAAGAGTCAACCTTCTTTCCCTTAGAGGAGGGGATTGGTTTCGGGGCCATTGCTGAAAACTCTGAATGCTCTGAGAGGAAACGAAGGAGATATCTCGAAGAGTCGAAGGCTTTCTTTTGCAAAAAGACAGATGAAAAGTTTTTCTCTGAAAGCCTTGGGGTATATATAGAGTTAGGACGGACTCCTCGAATCCCTAACCAAATCCGATTTTTGATATTCGGTTATAATTGGGGACTACGTCAGCCTATTACTCAGAGAAGGCGGACAGTCAGCGAATTCGAAAAGTTTTCGTGCAAAGCAGATTCGTGGTTCTACGCCAAGGAGCTTTCTACGCTCGGCAGCTACAAATCTACGGTTTTACGCTCAGAGGCTATAAGTCTATGGTTTTACGCCCGGATGCTTTTATGCTCGGTAGCTTTTACGCTCGAGAGGCTACAAACCTACGACTTTACGCTCAGAAGCTACAAATCTATGATTTTACGCTCGGTGGCTTTTACGCTCAGAGGCAACAGATCCACAACTTCACGCTCGGAAGATTTTCTTTTCAGAGGCTACAAATCTACAGTTTCTACGCCCGGATGCTTTTATGCTCAGCAGCTCTTACGCTCGAGAGGCTACGAACTTATGATTTTACGCTCATCTACATTTACAGATCTATGACTCTCCGCATATCTGAAAAATACGCAGGCCAGAGTATGCGTATATGCATTAACAAATCCCAAGGCGGTCAATTACAAGGGTTCACGCAGAGGATACTCCTTCTTGGCCCTAAAATATCCCAAGTACCCAAAGCATACAGAGTTCAACATTGAAAATGACTCTTCTTCTTGGATTCGATTGGAAGTTCATCCATGATCCAGCCTGAATATTTCATCTACAGTTCAAGATGACGACTCAGTTTGACAGCCGTTTCTCGCCCTATTTCAAGGGATTTTCGAGAAATCATTCTTGAAGATGATAGTCTGAACAAAAATTCTTTTATCCGAAGTGACGGTTCAGAATTCTACGCAGCTCCCCATTCCTAACAGTAGGACAGTTCGAATACTCGACTTAAATGCTAAGCGGCTTTCTGTGCATCCTTAGTTATGCGTAAAAGATAGGACGGGACCTAATACTCTTTCTATCAGAGTCGGCGTAAAGTTACCAGACGTGTCGAAGCTACACATATTCAGACTTTATCACAGCAAAATATAAGGCAAGATAATCATATGCACAGAAGAAGACGATTTTATTAAATCATGATTACATATGAAGGAAATCCAGTCTACAAAGGGTTTTTTCTTCATTTTCATGATTATATATGAGGGAAATCTCGTCTACAAAGGATTTCCTCATCGTCATCGGAAGGGCACCCCCAGAATCTGTTCTGCCAGGTTCTCGTATTGGTGGAGATCTTCTTCCGTCTTCTGCAGCAGTTAGTCGGTTTTCGCGACCGATTAATAAAAAAATGGTTAATGGCGGGAGGATACAAAACTGGGCCTGCCTGAATTATTCAGAGCCCATCCTCCATACGCCATGACAGATTGAGTTGAGGTATTTAACCCAACTCAATACTCGAGGATAGAGCTAGTTTTTCTGCTCTCGTCCACGAATGATAGGAGAAAATACAGCTTGCAAGCTGTGTGGTCTAACATGACCCTTTCTCTCTCCTGGACGAACCGCCATACAAAGTTGCTGATTATACCGAGCAAAGGAAGCTATGATATCCTTCCATGATCCATCGTTGTAGAGGATATTTGCTCGAAGACGCCTTCTTTTTCGGCTCCTTACATGCTGGAAGAACATGGTCTTCTTCTTCCTCAAGTCGACCCGACGAACTTCGGCGATCATCTCTGTGTGGTGAAGGAAATATGGGAAGAATAGGTTAACTCCTTAGCCTTTATATAGGCAAAAGAGAACACACCGAATCCCAACAAATCCCCAAGAATCTGCCAAGAAATCAGCCTTGAAGAACGAGTCAGACTTGACCATTTCATGCTTCATTCAAAGCATTTTAAATTACGAGAAATTTGAAAACTTTAAAGGGGGTCTTGTAAAAGCATGAAAAATACGCTGGATAGCTGTACGCAGCATGTTGGTGCTAGGCAGCGTAAAAGATAACTTCAGAGTCATCAGCATACAACAAAGCTTTTCCGCTAAGAACAGCGTAAAATATAAACTCAAAGGACTATCCGCGTAATACAGTATGTCCAGGCTGTTTCAGCGTAAAAAGGGTGCTACATCGCCTTTACGGCGTAAAACTCATCCGCTTTAATACAGCATTAAAGTATACGAGGAACGCTTCGTATTCCTCAAAATGAACCTGTCAAATCATGCAGTGAACCTGACGTCTGACTCCTGACAAAGAGTACGGCACGATTATCCAGACGACGGCTATAATGATGGCGCGGCACAGCGACCCAGACTGTCGTTTAGTGACATTTCCTTGGCGTAAACCGCTTTTACGCATACAAGGGAATACACTGCCTAGTTTTATACAGGCAGATGTGAGCTGTTTACGCTCCACAGAAGACAAACAGGCTGCTACGTCAAAAGCTTCTCTTCGTACAGGGCTCGAGGCACGTCTCTGCATTTAATGCGCAGAATGATGGCAGCTCCTCGAGGCATGTCTCTGCATTTAATGCGCGGAATGATGGCAGATCTTTGAGACACGCCTCTGCATTTAATGCGCAGGATGAGGGCAGATCTCTGCATTTAATGCAAGAGATTTGATTATATCTCCAAAAGCCGTAATTTTGGCTAAAACGTCCACATCATTACTTTTGCTCATTACGCCAACTTAGGCTACATTTACATCGGTGCGTATTAAAGCTATTCGGTCCAGAATTCGCTCAAGCCTCAGTCAAGGGAGGAGGATCAGCTCGGCTTCTACGCCTACTCGGCTTCTATGCCTACTCGGCTTCTACGCCTACTCGGCTTCTATGCCGGTTTGATAACTCTTTGGCTTTTACGCCATAGTGACAGTTATTGGCTTCTACGCCAACCTTTTCTACGTGAGGGATAACTACCTATGTGGCTTTTATGCCGTGATCTTTGCAGCAGTTATACGCATTATCTCTTAATGGGATATGCGTCACCCGCTCATTCAGGAGATCATTTATACGCGGGCAACGGTTATTGTAACCATCACGTAAAAGGGTGCTATACTTTCCACTACCCGGTTTCTACGCCGTCTGAGTGGTCACTGTCACTAAAATCCTATAAATAGAGACCTCTATTGACAGAGGTCCAGTGTGGAAAAACAGTGGGAAAAAATGGTCGAAAAACTGAAGATCAGAATCAAGGTCAAAGATTCCAAGATCAAGAGAGAGGGTCAAGGAACTAAGAGTCGAAGAGTCTTTGAGAGAGAAGAATCCAGAGCTCAGGCAAAGAGTAGTGATTGACGACTTTGGCATCGAGCATCCACTCTCTTTAGCAACCTTCGAAGCTGCTTTCTTTCTTCTACGGCACTTCTTCATCATCATATGGTCCAAGGGACAAAGTGATCGACTGCAGATCAGACTCCTATAGCAATATTTACCCAGATTAAAAATTGTACTTGACATCCTCGTATAGGATTAATTGTACTTCTTGTTTGTGAACCTAAGAGCGGGTTTCGTATAAACCTCATCTTATTTCTTTCGTTTATTATCAAACAAAAGTCTAACGCACCTCCAGTAGTATATATAAATAATCAGCATGTAGCCTGTGTATCTCTCCCCACCCAATGTTACCTCATATCTCATGTCCACGATGTCTCATGTCCATAACAAGCAAGATCATGACCACTAGCTAGTATAATGAGTCATAATAATATCCATATAATATGCAAGTCTTATATCATGAATCCTGTAAGCCTATACAGAATCACCATGAATAACTCAAGAAAGATTCTATCACATAAAATAGTGTCAAGTGTCCTACGGTATTACGTACTTGGTAAAGCAAGAACATAAAAATAGGATCGTGGAATAAACTCTCTAAGTGACGTTACACGACTCCGCGTACGTCGTCGACACCCGAATCTTGTTCGGACGCTAAGCAATGTCTCACGGTCCTAGGTTGAACATGCACATCACAAGAATATATATATATATATATATATATATATATATATATATATATATATATATATATATATATATATATATATATATATATATATTAAGAAATACAAGCAGATAAAATAATAGAATCTACTGCAAGTTTGGCAAGGTACACTTGTCTGGGTTCTGAACTCCATCAACTGCTCCTAGGAAAGTAGAATATGCACGTACATCTCCAGATGCTGAAACAAACATTACCAATATTCTAAGAATACTTGAAATAGCTATGATTGACTACCCATAAGTTTAAGTTGGACACATGGGCAGAATTGACAATTTTGGGTCAAAGCGGGGTCCATATGTGGCCTACTTTGCACCAAAAAATATGTCGGAGATAAAGTTATCCAAATTTGTCAAACTTAGTGTATACGAGTCCAAAAAGATGATACGAACCCAATGAGACGTCCAAAATAAGATTCCGATGAGCCGATTATGAAATCGTCTGTCATGTGAAACCATGGGGCCCACGAAATAGTATTTCGTCAACGTTCTCAGATTCAAACCAAACTTGGGTCACATAACCAACGTAACGCTGCGAATCCAATGGCACAATATTTTTTATGAACCAACAAGTACACACGAAGTTATGGCGATGTATCAGAATAGGCCGATACGGTATTTTTCGGCAGATACCTGTTGATTCTAGCGTGCACACATGTCCAAATAAAGTTTCACAAAATCTCATACGTCCGCGTTTATGTTATGCACCATTCGGTGCAATTCGCACATGGTGACGTGGCCTTGTTTGGCAGGACGTACCCCGTATCGGAGATTTTGGGTATTTTAAAAACAAGTTTTTGGTCGTTTTGGAACCAGAATAATTTAACTATTAAAGCAAACTACTAGAAACTAAAAGAACAGTAAAAATCTTTGTTATGTTGTGAAAAAGTCCTTTCAATTATATTTTAAAAATAATTAACGAGTTGGTAAAAAATTGGACATGAACATGGATACTTGTACTGAATTTCTGAACTATTTTTTAACAGTTTTTTGGCCAACTTTCGGTCGATTTTCTGATCAAACCCGGGTGCCTAAATTCGTTCCACTTGAAGGGAATCCTAGGAGATTAGGTTGTGAACGACCAGCGAAGATAGGATATAAAATGGACGAGCATGGAGAAAACTCTGCGCGAAGGGGGGCGCACGGTTGCTACTGCTGTGAGTGTGCGCACGGTCGGCCGCACGACTGCTGTTACTGCCTGTGCGTGCGGCGGCGCTGCGGGTGGTCGGCGGCTCCTACGGGGTGATGGTGGAGTTGGTTTAGGATTAGGGTTAGGGTTTAGTTGTAATGTATATATATATATATATATATATATATATATATATATATATATATATATATATATATATATAGAGAGAGAGAGAGAGAGAGAGAGAGAGAGAGTATATATATATATATAGAGAGAGAGAGGGGGAGAGTTCGCGGGTGGGCTTGGATAGTTTTAGGTTTTGGGGCTTGGGTTAGGTTAGCGGGTATGGGTTTTATTTTATTTCTTTCTTCTTTTATTTTATTCAATAGTTATATTTAGAAAATTCTCAAAAATAGTTAGGCACTTGGAAAAATTCTACAAAATTTATATTTTCTCCAACAAATAATTTACAACCAAATTTATCAATTAAAATAATAATTACTAAATATGAATAAATATTAAATCAATTAAATAAATCCATAAATTCTATATTCCACTTAATATTGTATCGGAAGCATGCGGGGGTTCGGATAACGCAACTCGAGTGTCATGTGCGTAATAAGACCAGTTAGGCTTATAGCATGGATTTAGTTGGAATCAATGGGTTGGTGTGGCATGTTAAAATCGTTTGCCACAAAAAATGGTTAATTAATCATCGTTTTCTCATAATTGTGTCATGAAAGTTGTGCGACAAAAAAAAGACATTGGATTGCGAATTTGTGAGTGACAGTCATGGCAGGAGCCTAATTTGACTCGTTTAAGTCGAGCATGCTAGATTGGTTGGGAGGAAAAGGCTAGTATTGCACTCAAGATCTTAAAATCATGGTGGTTGGTTTCCAAAGTTCAATTAAATTATTGAATAAATATTAAAATAAAAAATAATAATTATTAATTACCGAAATAACCCTATGTAAAAATTTGGGTGCGCACACCATCAGCTTATCATTTTCATCAATTCGCTGCCACCATTTCACAAAAAAAAATTGTGACAGAATAGGGATATTGTTGGGATCAAAATCATACTTGATAGTCCAATGAAATATATAAGGGATCTGGAATTGGACAAAGAAATATAGAGTACTCTCTCCCCTATAAATATGATCTTCTTGACAACGTGAATAAGAGAGAATCCATTTAGAGAATTGTTATTGTCACGCCCCAATCTCCCGCAAGCTCAATAGTCCCCGCTGAACGTGAATCACCACGTTTACAGCTCTCCCGCAGGACTATCGTTCTCATCGGGACGTGATGTCGTACGAGCCTGGAGTTGCGCTCGTACAAGGCGATATTGTCAAACACCAAATGTTATCATTGAAACAACCAAGTTGCAGCGGAAGTCAAGTATTGTGTACCAAGCACACAATCAGAGTATACGCAGCGAAGCTCACGATAGGGTCCAAATGAAATGCCCCGAGTCAATGCCACAAAGGCGATGCCACGGAGACAATGAAATAACTCTTGCTCTTTCTCTAGCCCACAAGGTACTTACAGTTCATACATCTTGTCCCGTATATCCAAGCAGCGCCACTACGTCTGTGTACCTGAAATAATGCCCACAAACGTGGGTCAGTACACAACCGTACTGGTGAGCGGGGTAACCCACTCGCCTAAGCCGACACTAAGTAAAATAGTGAATGCACACAGTTATATGGTGATCTTTCTAGTTGAATCCTAGATTCATTTCATGGCATTTGAATGACATGTTAAGGAAAGCAGTAAAGCAGTTTAAGCATGCAAGCATTCATTCTCAAACCAAACGACAAGCAGTTATATAAAGCCGACCCGTCTAACTCAATGTCATCGCTTGCACGATAACATATCGAACCATCAGTCTCGCCTCAATATCAATCCTCAACCAAAGTTTATATATCCCACTCTCGAGTGCACACTCTTGCCGAGGCAAGGTGGCCGCGCCTACACGATGCACAAACCAACCAAAGTAAAGCAAGCCAACATCTATTCTTATATGAAGTCACTGGCCAAAGGCCATAAAGGACGTTGATCGGACAGATCAATGCGGTTCTATTCGAAACAGCGCTAAGTAGCTAACCCACCTGAATCGCATCCAACCGCTGGCACCGCGCCCAAGACGCGTTACCCAATTGTCTCCTCCATGGCCGAACGGTCCCGGTGCCCCGGAGCACTCGTTCGAGGAAACCAAACCCTGTGCCACTCAGGTTGTCCGTGACTATGCAGACACGTAGGTATGACGAGAGGATCGAACATTCTCGCCCCACCAAGCGATCCTAGACTCGTTCCACCAATAATCCAACCAAACACATCCATAACCATTCTTCCAACATGTTCTTCCAAGGAACCCAAATCTCGACCTCAAAACATAGCCCGAGGCATCAAAATATCAAGTGTTTCATAGGCACGAAGCCTCTTCTCAACACAATCTAAATTGGTGCAACACCTATGCTCAAAGCTAACCCATGGCACAATGCCCCAAAAGAGGCACAATGCCCGCGCCGATGCAGTTGTTCGGTTTCGAACCATAACTGCTCGCTTTGTAAGACAAAGCGACCAAGTGATACTCGTGCACGGATGCACGCTCGCTCACTCGAATACCCGACATTCCCAATATTCCCATATTCTCATATTCTTATTGCCTCAATTGAATCATTCCAACTTGTATATTTCCAACCGTCCAAGCATAATCCCAAGTAATCCAACCGATCTGCCTCAAATGTAATATTCCAACTCTAGCTCCAACTATCCAACGCACAAACCAAATCAAGCCACAATCCTACCAAGCCAACGACGCACACTCTATGCACGCCTCAGTGTAGTGCTTTCCAATGTTCCAGCCCAAGTGTTCAAGCCTTTACGTGTTTTCCATATTATTAGGCATGAAGGAGTAGAGGAGAAGGGAAAGAGCCCACTCACAATGATTGAATCCGTTAGGCATCCTGTCCTGCCGATACGGCCAATCCCTTGAACCCGTGGTCCGATGCAAGCGCGATCTACTCAACTGGTATGACCGTGCGAGCAGGCCGTGCTTTCCAAATCATCCGACCGATCGGACTAAGAAAGACGGCATTATCGCTTCCATTCAGCTATCCAGTACTGTTCGGAACGAACACCTGATTTCCATCGAACCCGCTAGCCATCTGCACATTGAAACCAACTCGATTAATCCCTCTTCTCGAAATCTGACATTTCAAATGTAACCAGCATTTGATTCATTCAGTTCGACTCAGCGTAACGCTCCGAGCGGTTGCGGGCGTTACAGTTATCGAATAAGATTTGGAAGAATTTCTAAGGTAGCTCCAAGTCTAAGCCACCAGTCATAAAACCATGAAGGAATTTCATTATGAAGAATTTTGGGACAAATTCTGATAAACCATGAATGTGTTTTTTGGGAATTCTCATAGTATTAAAAGTTATAAAATGCTTTTATAATCCCAATAATTATAACTACAAATGATAATTTTATCTTTTGAGATCTTTTGTTCTCGGTTCGGATGTAAATCCCAAGATTATGTTGTGAGGATATTCTTGATAATAACCTTACTATAAGCCACTTTTAGAGAATATAGTTTAGTAGAATGTTCTACTGTTATAGATTTTATTGTTATCAAAATGCCTTCGTAAATGTTAACAGATCTGCCTGTAACCGGAATAAAACTGCCTTCGAGATAACATTTATGAAGTTTCCATGGATCCTTCAAGAGAGGAATATCACTCCTATCGAGTTTAATAATTTTCTCAGAATTTAGCTTCTCAGAGAAGATGGACTCAACTTCCATTACTTCTTTGTAAGAAGGGATATTATTTTCATTATTGGCAGGCTGTTTGCCTTTGGCATTGGAGCTGAAACCAGCTTTAATAGGCAAATTGCCTATTATTTTTTGATGCATGAAAGAGTCCTGAGGACGTAACGTCCCCTTAGACCTGCCTCTACCTCGGGTTTGGCCGGATATCTTGCTGCAAAAATTCACGAGTAATAAAGTCAGGAAAAAATTTATCCTTTCCATTAATAAATTCAATATCAAAATCAAATATAGCTAATTCAGCTTGCCATCTAGCAAAAATTTGTTTAGAGGCAAGATTCTTAACATCATTTTCAAGAACAGATTTAGTTGAACTGCAATCTACTTGAAGTAAGAATTTTTTTTTTAATAAATCATCTTTGAATTTATGAATGCATTTAATAATAGAAAGAAGTTCTTTCTTTATCATAGAGTAATTGATTTGAGTATCCTCCCATTTACCAGAATGGTATTTAACAAGAATAGCGTGACTATTGTTATTGGGATCTATTTGCTTGGGGATACCCCCATAGCCCATATTACTGGCATATATTTTAACAACTTTGAACCAGTCAGGATTGGCTAAATGTAAGTAAGGTAGGTATTTAACCTTTTGCTTAATAAGCTGAACAGCTTTAGTATGATCAATACTTCAAGGAGCAGGATTTTTCTTTAATCTTTAATATAATTTTTTTGTACCAATAGCGATATTCTTATAAAAATCTGCCACATAATTTAGGGTACCAAGAAATCTCTGTAATTGCTTAGTATCAGTAATTTCATCAAAAATTTTTAAAGCAAATTCTATACTCCTGTCAATAGGTATAATAGTATTATTCACAATGTTATGTCCTAGAAATCGTATTTCAATCTGAAATAATTTTATTTAGGAGCAGAGATAACAATACCATTCTTTATAGCTAAATATTTAAAAATATTTAAATGCTTAAAGTGCTCATCAATAGTATTTAAGAATATTAATATATTATTAATATATGAGAGTATAAAAGAAGAATACTGGATGTATATCTCATTCATGATATTCTGAAACTCATAAGGAGCATTTTTTAAGCCAAATGACATAACATTCCAATCATAGTGTCCAAATGGAACTATGAATGCTGTTTTATACTTATCTTTCTCTTCAATTTGAACGTCACGCCCCAGTCCCAAAATATTGAGGGACTAGCCACGTGGCAATGGCCAGCAGCACAACTCCAATGGGCAAACCCAATTTAATGGACCCGTTAGAGTGCACTTAAGCTGTAATACATAAAAATGGTCTATGAATACCTGTCACAGTTTATATATCTAATCTCATCCACAATAAGTAACAAAATCACAAAGAGACAAGTCCAGTCATAATAATATAAAATGATCTGTCCAATCAAAGCAATATAAATAATGTCACAGGGAACAACCAGTCATCAAAATGGAAAGAAAAATAAATCCAAGTACAATATCCAGAAGTCACTACAAGATCAAATATCCAATAACACTAAGCACAAATAATGAATGGTAAAAATACTGTGTGCTCAAGAGAAGTCCTCCGGAACAACCTCGTCCTCTGCAACCTGTACGTCTCCAATAGTAGCTCATGTCCCGTAAACCTCGGGATAGCTCTCCTCGTCTACACATGGGGACATAATCCGGATCCAGGTCCTAAGGGGATATAGCAAGGTACAATAAATACTCAAGCCAAATAAAATGCAGCAAGTAAATATAAACAGATCCTCTGGGCAATCTATGTAACAAGCTAAGTGAAATACAAATGAGAGCATCACTAGTACTCAAGCTGAAACCACTATAAGCTCTGTGTCGGGGAGCCGATAGCAGGAATATCACGTAATGGGCCAAGCTCTGGAACAGAGGCTAAAGCACCACAATAATAAATATATATGTATGTAATCAGCCTGTAGCCTGTGTGTCTCTCCCCACCCAATGTAATCTTATGTCTCATGTCCACGATGTCTCATGTCCATAACACGCAAGATCATGACCTCTATCTAGTACAACGAGTCATAGTAATATCCATGTAATATGCAAGTCTCATGTCACGAATCCTGTAAGCCTATACAGAATCACCATAAATATCTCAGGAAGATTCTATTACATAAAATAGTGTCAAGTGTCCTACGGTATGGCGTACTTGGTAAAGCAAGCACGTAAAAATATAGGATCGCGGAAATAAACTCTCTAAGTGACGCTGCACGACTCCGCCTACGGCGTCGACACCTGAATCTTGTTCGGACGCTAAGCAACGTCTCACGGTCCTAGGTTGAACATGATACATCACAGTATATATAAATAAAAATAAACACAAGCATATAATATAACAGGATCTCTGCAGGTTTAGCAAGTTACACTTGCCTGGGTTCTGAACTCCGTCAATTGCTCCTGGGAAAGTAGAATCTGTACGTATCCCTCCGGATGCTGAAACAAACATCACCATTATTCTCAGAATACTTAAAATAGCTAGGATTGACTACCCATAAGTTCAATTTGGACACAGAAGCAAAATTGGCAGTTTTTGGGTCAAAGCGGAGTCCATAGGTGGCCCACTTCGCACCGAAAATGTGCCGAAGACAAAGTTCTCCAAATTCGTCAAACTTAGTCTCTATAAATCCAGAACGATGGCATGAACCTAACGAAACATCCAAAACAGAATTTTGATGAGCCGATCACAAAATCGTCCGTTATATGGAACTACAGGGCCTACAAAATGACGTTTCGTCAATATTCTCAGAATCAAACCAAAATTGGGTCACAGGACCAACGTAATGCTCTGAATCCAATGACGCAAGTTTCGTTGCAAAACGACAAGCACACACAAAGTTACAGCGAGTGTCAGAAAAGATCGATACGGTACTTTTCGGCGGATACGCGTTGATTTTGGTGTGCACGCACATCCAAATCAAGTTCCGCGAAAGCCCACACGTCCGGGTTTACGTTACGCGCCTTTCAATATAACTCACAGAAGACAAAGTCACCTCGTTTGGCAGGATGTACCCCGTATCACGAGAATTTGGGTGTCTTAAAAATAAGTTTTTGGTCATTTTGGAACAAGAATAATTTTACCATTAAAGCAAACTAATAAAAACTAAAAGAATAGTAAAAATCTTGGTTATAATGTGAAGAAGTACCTTCAATTATATTTTGAAAATATTTAACGAGTTGGTGGCAAATTGGACATGAACACGGGGGGTTTGGATCAAAATTTTGAACTATTTCCGAACAGTTTTTCGGCCAACTTTCGGTCGATTTTTTGATCAAACCGGGGTACCTAAAATTTGTTCCACTTGAAGAAAATCCTAGAGGGTTAGGTTGTGAACGTACCAGCGAAGACGGGATGCAAAACGAATCAACGAGGAGGTCGAAAGCTGTGCACGAAGGAGGGGTCGAAGTTGTGCTGTTGTATGCACACGGGGGGGGGGGGGGAACGTCGGTGCGGCGTCGCGGCTGCGTGCGGTCGGAGGTCGGCCGGAGGCGTGTGGTCATGGGTGATGGTTAGGGTTAGGGTTAGGTTTTTAGACTTAGGGTTTGGATTTTCATATGTATATATATATATATATATATATATATATATATATATATATATATATATATATATATATATATATATATATATATATATATAGTAGAGGGGGGAAGGAGTTCCCTGTACTTGGGAAAGGGGGGGAATGGTTTTAGTATTAGGATTTGCTATTGGATTTTGGGCTATTGGGTAGGGTTTGGGTTATTGGGTTTGGGTTTCTATTTTTTTTTCTTTTTTTTTTTTTATTCTTTTATTTATTCAATAATAAATGTAGAAAATTCCCAAAAATAGATAGGCACTCGTAAAAATTCTAGAAATTTATATTTCCTCCAATAAATAATCTACAACCAATTTATATTAATTAAACAATCTATTTACTAAATATTAGTGGATTTTAAAATAATTAAATAAATCCCTAAATTTTATTTTTCATATAATATTAAATTAGGAGCGTGTAGGGGTTCGAATAACGTAACTCAAGGGTCATGTGCGTAATGGGACCAGTTAGGCTCATATCATGGATTTAGTTGGAAGCAATGGGTCGGGGTGGCATGTTAAAATTGTACGCCACGACTAAATGGTTAATTAATTATCGTTTTCTCGTAATTGTGTCACGAAAGTTGTGCGACCAAAACAAGGCATATGATTGCAAATTTGTGAGGGACAGTCATTACAGGAGCCTAATTTGACTTGTCTAAGTCGAGCATACTAGGTTGGTTGACAGAAAAAGACTAGTGTTGCACTCAAGATCTTAAAACCATGGGGGTTGGTTTCCAAAGTTCGATTAAATTATCGAATAAATATTAAAATGAAAAAATATTAATAATTACCGAACTAACCCTATATAAAATTTATGGTGCTCACAATCTACCCACCTTAAAAGAATCACGTCATCGCAATTAAGAAAAATAAAAGTTAACCGGTCAGGAAAGGTTTGCTCCAGAAGAGATGACACGGTCGCATGACATTTGTTGAAGCACGACACAGAGGATAAAGAACCATGAACAAGAAAAAAATCGAGAGGAAGGATGAGGGTTTTGTTCAAGCAGAACAAGTAGGGAAGCAATGAAAACTTTTCCCTAGGCAATAAGAGATGAGTAACTCAAGAGTAAAGGAGTCTGATTAGAGCGAGGATCAACAACAACTTCTGCAAACTTGGGTACCACTTACATATTACTAATCTAGACTAACAAGTTTATGCTAAGATAATACTAGGTATAGGCCAGGGAATGGAACTAAGAGGCATATGCTAAAGTACTACCAGGAATATTCGTTACTATAGCTAGCTATGATAAGACTAAATCTTACCCATACTCGATACTCCTCGAGTCCGTACCTCTTCCACTGTCATCGCAAAAGCCTGTCCACGTCCCTGTGGTGGTGCCCTTTGCTGTTGTTGGGCCTGCTGGAAGAGTGTTGCCTGTGGTGCCAAGGGTGGCCTCGGCTGATATCCTCCCGGTGCTGGTGGTCTGAATCCTCCATCTTCCGTCTGTGATGCTCCTGGTGCTGGATAAGCTGGTCGATGTGGTTGCTGGATTGACTTCTGTCAAGCCCCAGTCCCAAAATACGTAGGACTAGGAATACGTAACACGCCAGCCGTATGTATACGAACTCCAATATATGGAAACCATATACACACGTACGCTGTACATGAATATCCAATCCACCAGTGGTAATATACTGTCAACAAGTCACACGCAATCTATATCTCATCCACAACACAAATAATAGATAAACGGAAAATAAATAACTGAATATCAAAGATGAGTATCAAAGTATGATAGTCGAATGGAAACAAATCCACTGTAAATCGACTATAATAGACTACTAAAAGAGAGAAGAGAATCAACTCTAATATAAGATAAATGTCTCTAAAAAGGAGTAGCAATTAGGATCTCTAAACAGCAGCAATAAATCATAGATACTCCGAAGGTAAGACCTCCTCAGTCTGATAAGAAGCGTCAGGTCCCGGTCCATACTCCTGTGGATACTCCTGTCCGTCTATATCTGGAAATGGACCAGGTCCTCAGAGGGACGTAACAAGATACATAATAACATGCCAATAAAGTACTGAAAAGTAAACATCCAATGGGGTCGTCTAACCGTCTAAGTGAATGCCGTTTGAGAACAACTTTCCAACACGTGGGCTATTTGGCCAAAAATGGGATTGGCATGGTTCTCTTGGAGATCCAGGGGCCTAAAAGCATGACATCTTTTGAACCTCAGAGGACGTATGATAATATATAATATATAGTGGTCATCACCACCCGTCGCTCCGACGGAGCGTCCGGGCGAACAAAGGAAAGTGCAAAGGAGCCCAAACGCCTTATTTGTTGTTCTTTCCACCCCATGCTCTAAGCATGTCACATCCATGATATGATAATACCTCTAATAACTGCCAGGTCTACTAGCATGCAAAGTTTTTATCGGTAGTTATCCCTATCCGTCGTACGACCTATACGTATCAGTGGCCAGCCGAATACGCAAGTTTATGTCCTACATGTGACTTACACTCGTGTAAGAATAGCGTCATGGCCAATAAAATATAAGATGCCTCATGATAATGGGGTGGTCTCATAAAGTAGGTCCAATGCATATACATAAATAAAAACAGAATACGACGACACCGTCGTTGCACCCAAGTTTCCTTGGACATGCAATTTATATAACAGTTAAAATATATGAACTAAAATAAACAGAAATAAAACATGCATGCATCATATGGAATGTAAATACAGTACAATGGTAAGGTATACTTGCTTGACAAGAAATCTGTATAGTGTAAATATCAATGACACGGGATCAGGAACTAATGGCTCCGAACAAACGTCTTCGGATGCTAAAATATACATCACCAACATTTTCAGAATCAACGAGATAGCTAGAAAATACTACCCTTTCGTCCAATTTGGACACAGGGGCAAAATGGTAATTTTGGATCGAAGTGGGGTCCACGTGTGGCCCACTTCGCACCGAAAAGCGTGCCAAGGGTAACGATCTCTAAATGGGACAAATTATAGGTCAAACAAACTCTAAAAGTCAGTACGAACTCAGCGGTATGTCCAAATATGGATTCTAGTGAGCCGAACACAATTTTGTCCAAAAATCAATCGAAGGGCCCGCCAATAGGCGACTTGGTCAACTGTCTCAGAATTACGTAAAAATTTGGTCACATGACTAGCATGATACCACGAGTCCAGTGGCACAAGTTTTGTCGTATTCTGACGAGCGTGCTCTAAATGTGCAGAATTTTTGCAAAAGTCGCGATACGGGAATATTTCTGCGGATACGGGCGGATTTTGACGCGCACACGAGTCCAAATCAGTTTTTACAAAAGCCCACACATCCGGGTATACTATGCGCACCTTTTGGTACACTTAGTACACGACGGGACGGTCCCGTTTGGGGGGGCGCGCTCCGTATCACAATTTTTGGAAATTATAAAAAGCAAGTTTTTGGGGTTTTCTATCTGATTTAATTTAACATATAGCAGCTAATAAATTATTGTATTTGGCAGAAAATAAACTAGGTTAGGTGGTCTTCGCATATCAAAAAGAAAAACCGAATTCGGATCTCTGTGGTGGGAGATACGAATCCGTGAACATAGGTAGTTACCGCAGTTTTCTGCGATCCAAAAAGTTGTCATTTTTTGCCAACTTGATCGCTGTTTTCGCCTAGGTTTACACGCTGTTCGAGGTTATCTAACATACAGATAAGGAAGGAGATTAGGTCGTGAACATACCGGTGAAGACGGGGTCGAGTTTGGTCGAGCGGGGGCACGGAAAACAGGGCTTGAGCAGAGCTTCGCTGTTGCAAAACGCTGTCACGGTGCGCGGTCACGCGGGTGCTGTGGGTGACTGCTACTCCGGCGGTGCTGGGCTCTGACGGTGGCGGTGGCTCGGTCTCGGCGGCGGTCGAAGGGGGTTGATGAGAGATGATCATAGGGTTAGGGTTTTATTTACTGTTGATATATATATAAAGAAGAGAACGCGGGGGGGGGGGGGGGGGGTTAGTATACGCGCGGGTGAGGATTGCAACCGCTGCTGCTGCCATTTGTTTTTAGTTTGCGGGTCGGGTAGGAAATAATGGGTAGGATAGGTATGGGTTTTAATCCATTAAGGTTTTAAATCCATTTTCTTTTCTTTTCTTTTTCTTTCTTTATCTTTTTTTTTTCTTTTTCTTCCTATTCTATTTCTAATTTCTTTTTAGAATAAACTATATATATATATATATATATATATATATATACACACACATATATACATAAAAAATTCTAGAAATTCTATTTTAGAGCATACAATTAATCTGTCAGTCGTCCGCAGGGTCTCCTACATGGAATAAATTAAGAAAAATTTATAATTGCTCCATAAATCCCCTAAATGCACAAACACCTAAAATAAAAATTAAATAAATTTTATTTCTCCTAATTAGCTAATAATTACTATAAATCAATTAAATAATTAATTAAAAAGATTAATACGGTTTTTAAAATTAGGAGTTTTATAACTTCGGTGCTGGTAAAGCTAGTCGGTGAACCATTGGTGTTCCTCCCCGGCGCTCAGGGCAATCCCTGGCTGAATACTGACTGGATCTGCAAGCTAAACATAATCCTAATTTGCGTCTGCACTCTCTCTCAATATGGCCTACCTTGTCACAGTAGTGACAAGTAGGAAGGGATGGGGCTCGTGATGCTGCTCTCTGTGGTGGACTCATCTGAGGTCGCTTTGCACGCTCCCCGTGTGGTGCTCGAGCTGGTACTGATACGTATGATCTTTTTTGGCTGGACTCCCTCCTGTGGATGTGCTCCATGCGTCGAGCTGCTACAAGGACGTCTGTATAAGAAGTAGGTGCAACTGCGCCAACCTGTATCTATAGTTCAAAGCTCAGTCCGT
The DNA here is from genome assembly GCA_036927795.1 of Iris macrosiphon. Lineage (NCBI taxonomy): Eukaryota > Viridiplantae > Streptophyta > Magnoliopsida > Asparagales > Iridaceae > Iris > Iris macrosiphon. The sequence goes on along the minus strand of JAYESA010000019.1, from coordinate 43,699,737 downwards.
CAAAGATTTTTTCCGCCTTCTCTTCTTCTGTCGGGATCAATGTAGGGTCGAACAGTTGAATCAAGCATGATGCAAGTCAAGAAATTAATTTGAATTCGATATAGAGGTCAAGAATATATCAATATGTAGATAAGATCCTATAAATTTATTCTTATCCTAATCGCAGGCTTTCTCGGTTCCTTAGTTGAAACCAAAGCAATATATTCGTAGACCTGCATGGGCCACCACAAAAATTATGTCACTCTCCAGTCCTAAAATATCGAGGGACTAGCCACGTGGCAATGTCCAGCAGCACAACTCCGATGGGCAAACCCAATTTAATGGACCAGTTAGAGTGCACTTAAGCTGTAATACATAAAAATGGTCTATGAATACCTGTCACAGTTTATATATCTAATCTCATCCACAATAAGTAACAAAATCACAAAGAGACAAGTCCAGTCACAATAATATAAAATAATCTGTCCAATCAAAGTAATATAAATAATATCACAGGGAACAACCCGTCATCAAAATGGAAAGAAAAATAAATCCAAGTATAATATCCAGAAGTCACTACAAGATCAAATATCCAAGAATACTAAGCATAAATAATGAATGCTAAGAATACTGTGTGCTCAAGAGAAGTCCTCCGGAACAACCTCGTCCTCTGCAACCTGTACATCTCCAATAGTAGCTCATGTCCCGTAAACCTCGGGATAGCTCTCTTCGTCTACACCTGGGGACATAATTCGGATCCAGGTCCTCAGGGGACATAGCAAGGTACAATAAACACTCAAGCCAAATAAAATACAGCAAGTAAATATAAACAGATTCTCAGGGCAATCTATGGAACCAACTAAGTGAAATAAAAATTAGAGCATCACTAGTACTCAGGTTGAAACCACTACAAGATCTGTGTCGGGGAGCCGGTAGCAGGAATATCAAGTAATGGGCCAAGCTCTGGAACATAGGCTAAAGCACCGCAATAATAAATATATATGTATGTAATCAGCTTATAGCTTGTGTCTTTCCCTACCCAATGTAATCTCATGTCCACGATGTCTCATATCCATAACACGCAAGGTCATGACCTCTAGCTAGTACAACGAGTCATAGTAATATCCATGTAATATGCAAGTCTCATGTCACGAATCCTGTAAGCCTATACAGAATCACCATGAATATCTCAGAAAAGATTATGTCACATGAAAAAGTGTCAAGTGTCCTACGGTATGGCGTACTTAGTAAAGCAAGCACCTAAAAATATAGGATCACGGAAATCAACTCTCTAAGTGGCGTTGCACGACTCCGCGTACGATATCGACACCCGAATCTTGTTTGGACGCTAAGCAATGTCTCACGGTCCTAGGTTGAACAGGATACATCACAAAAGTATATATAAACAAAAATAAACACAAGCATATAATATAACAAGATCTTTGCAGGTTTGACAAGGTACACTTGCCTTGATTCTGAACTCCGTCAATTGCTCCTGGGGAAGTAGAATCTGCACATACCCCTCCGGATGTGGAAACAAATATCACCATTGTTCTTAAAATACTTAAAATAGCTAGGATTGATTTTCCATAAGTTCAATTTGGACACATGGGCAAAATTGACAGTTTTTGGATCAAAATGGGGTCCATGGGTGGCCCACTTCGCACCGAAAATGTGCCGAAGATAAAGTTCTCCAAATTCATCAAACTTAGTAACTACGAATCCAGAACGATGGCACAAACCCAACGGAACATCCAGAACTGAATTTCGATGAGCCGATCACAAAATTGCCCGTTATGTGGAACCGTGGGGCCCACAAAATGATGTTTTGTCAACGTTCTCTGAATCAAACCAAACTTGGGTCACAGGACTAGCGTAATGCTGCGAAACCAATGACACAAGTTTCTTTGCGAAATGACAAGCACACACAAAGTTACAGTGAGTGTCAGAAAAGATCGATACGATGCTTTTCGGCGGATACGCGTTGATTCCGGTGTGCACGTACATCCAAATCAAGTTCCGCAAAAGCCCTTACATCCGGGTTTAAGTTACACGCCTTTCGATGCAACTCGTACAGGACAAAATCACCTCATTTGGCGGAACGCACCCCGTATCGCGAGAATTTGGGTGTTTTAAAAATAAATTTTTGGTCGTTTTGGAACAAGAATAATTTTACCATTAAAGCAAACTAATAAAAACTAAAAGAACAGTAAAAATCTTGGTTATATTGTGAAGAAGTACCTTCAATTATATTTTAAAAATAATTAACGAGTTGGTGGCAAATTGGACTTGAACATGGGAGTTTGGATCAAAATTCTGAACTATTTTCGAACAGTTTTTCGGCCAACTTTCGGTCGATTTTTCGATCAAACCGGGGTGCCTAAATTTGTTCCACTTGAAGAAAATCTTAGAGAGTTAGGTTGTGAACGTACCAGCGATGACTGGACGCAAAATAAATTAGCGAGGAGGTCGAAAGTTGTGTGCGAAGGAGGGGCCGAAGTTGTGCTGTTGTGCACGCGCCCGGGGGGGGAGGGGGGACGGCACGACTGCGTGCGGTCGGAGGTCGGCCGGAGGCATGGGGACGTGGGTGATGGTTAGGATTAGGGTTTTAGAGTTAGGGTTTGGGTTTTTATATGTATATATATATATATATATATATATATATATATATATATATATATATATATATATATATATATATATATATATATATATATATATATATAGTAGAGAGGGGGGGGGGGAGTTCCCTGTACGTAGGAAAGGGGGGGAAGGGTTTTAGTATTAGGATTTGCTATTGGATTTTGGGTTATTGGGGAGGATTTGGGTTATTAGGTTTGGGTTTCTATTTTATTTTTTTTTATTTTTTGTTTTATTCTTTTATTTATTCCATAATAAATGCAAGAAATTCCCAAAAATAGATAGGCACTCGTAAAAATTCTACAAAATATATATTTCCTCCAATAAATAATCTACAACCAATTTATATTAATTAAATAATATATTTACTAAATATTAATGGATATTAAAATAATTAAATAAATCCCTAAATTCTATTTTCTACATAATATTAAATTGGGAGCATGCAGGGGGTTCGAATAACGCAACTCGAGGATCATGTGCGTAATATGACCAGTTAGGCTCATAACATGGATTTAGTTGGAAGCAATGGGTCGGGATAGCATGTTAAAATCGTACGCCACGACTAAATGGTTAATTAATCATCGTTTTCTCGTAATTGTGTCGCGAAAGTTGTGCGACCAAAATAAGGCATGGGATTGCAAATTTGTGAGGGACGGTCATGGCAGGAGCCTAATTTGACTCGTCTAAGTCGAGCATGCTAGGTTGGTTGAAAGGGAAAGGATAGTGTTACACTCAAGATCTTAAAACCATGGGGGTTGGTTTCCAAAGTTCGATTAAATTATCGAATAAATATTAAAATGAAAAAAATTTATTAATAATTACCGAACTAACCATATATAAAAATCAGGGTGCTCACATTGAATCTGCTAGTAACCTGACTTTAAATCAAATTTAGAAGAGATTTTTGCTTTAACAATTCTGTTTAGCAAATCTCTTTTATTGGGAATTGGATATCTAATCAATTTTAAGACTTTATTCAGAGGTTTATAGTTAATAACTAATCTAGGAACACCTCTTTCGTTTTCAGTATTATTATTAACATAAAATTTTGTGCAACTCCATGGGGAGTAAGATTTTCGATTAAGCTTATTATCCAGAAAATCTTTAATTTTTTCTTACATAATTTAAGATAATTATTGTTCATTTGACAAGGTCTAGCCTTAGTCGGAACATCTTTTTCATTAAAAGTTTCTTCATAGGGTAGAGAAATAATATGTTATTTTTTGTCCCAGAAGACATTAGGAATCTTACTACAAGTCTGACGTTTGAATTCATTTTTAACTTTTTTAATCTTATTCTGTGTATCAATTTTTCAAGGTATTGAGAAATTGATAACTGACATATTTTTTTCTTTTATAAAGTTTATCTGATTAATTTTTAGATCAACTTCTTTTATTTTATTTAGAATTCTTACCACAAGATTCGTGATAAATTCGAATATGATATCTTTATTTTTATAGCAAGTAGAAATCTCTTGCTTATTTATTTCTTTTTATCGGCATAAGCTTTTCTAGGAAAGGAGTTCCTAGAATAATATGCTGGAATATTTCTTTAACAACTATGAAGTGTAGTAGAATACAAACTTCATTTTTATAGATATGAACATATATTATCTTGAAAGGTGTTGTTAAAGCTTTGTTATTGGCAGAACTCAATGTTTGAGTAGTGCGTTCACAATATTTTAAAGAAATAACTCCTTCTTTAACGCAGTTCAGATCAACACCGCCATCAACTAAAGAAATAATATTATATATCATATATTCATTGTTGATAATGTGATCAATTTTTATATACCATTTATGGGTAATAAAAATATTTATCTTTTCAAGAAAATAATTTATTGATGCCTTTCTATTTCGTTTAATTGAAATAGATTAGACCTGTGGATCAGACGTTTGTCCTTTCTCGTTATTACTAAGAGGATAAACAATAAGAGCAAGCTCTTTCATCTCTTTATTGAGAATAATATTATTGTAGGTTTTAACATCTTGTTCAATGAGAGCAAGACTTTGCTGAGTTATTTCATCATTAGATCTCAGATCTTTGTTTTCAGTCTTTAAAAGTTTTAACTCCTTATGAAGATTTTAAATAGAGACAGTCTTAGGATCTTTCCCTTTTCTTCGGGCTAAGACTTCAGTCATGTTATAGGGAGCAAAGTTAGGAGATATCTCCTTATCATGTTCTTGTAATATTTTGATGATCTTTGCTTTCACATTTGAACTAAGCTCGTTAGTTAAAAGTGATTCAAGAATTTTTTTTATCATGACTGGTCAATACATTAATAGAAAGACCATTCATTTCAATAATAAACATGCAGTAGTCTTCTTTACTATTGATGGTATATGCTTTGTAATCGTAGTCAGTACCACCGTCATTATCAGAGTATTGAGATTCATTAGAAGAATCAGAATTGATTATAATTTTGTAAAGATTTTTCTTTAATCCTTCATCTTCTATCTCGTCTATTTTCTTTTTAGTGTAGCATTTGTTTGAGTGATGAGCCAACTTGCTACATTTGAAATACTTAACAGTTTTATTAGAACTTTTATTTCTAAAGAATTTAGTTTTTCTTTTTGGAAATCGATTTCTCTCTTCAGGAAACTCTTTATTATGATATTTTCTTTTAGAAGAATAACTCATCTTTCTGTAATATTTCTCTTTAGAGAATGAATGATTCTTTGTGTCTGGAGGCTTAACAGTCTCTATATCAAATTGACTGCAGAATTCATCCAATTATTTTCTCTCAGATAACCTTTGAAATTTTAATTGATTCTTCAATTTTAAATTATTACAAAGAGATAACCCCTATTGTATGCAAACATTATTATTATTTCGTATATTTTGTCTGATCCTTTCTGCAAACTGATTAGGAAGACCATCAATGAATTTGGATTTCTAGTGTGCAGCATTTGCATCACTTAATTGCATTACTCTATAAGAAATGTATCATTGTACCATCTAAAATGAGTTAGAGTAGGATATCTAAGATTTTGAAGTAGAGTTCTGATTCTCTCATCATTATCAGAAACTACTCCTGTAAAATGTTCACAAATAGTGACAATCAAAGTATAAGCCCCCTGAGTTTCAGAAAATTTTAATTTGGATTTTCCTAAAATTTTCTGGAATTTTTCTGTAATTAAACCCTAGGTATTGGTAATTAAATAATTTTTAATTGCTGTTAAATAATATTAAAATATTTTAGAAATAATATTTTATGGTGTAAAATGGAAAACCGGACATAGGATAATTTTCTGTGAATTTATTGGACTCCGGAATCATTTTCAAGCCCTGAAAACCCATGTAGAATTAAACCGAATTAAACCCATGCCAAACACCCAACATCCCCATGAGAGCCGAAGCCAAGCCCAAGGAGTATTGACCCAGCCCAAATCCTAGGTCAGACCCATGCCCAAATTTTTGTATGTATAAGTACATATTGTACCTAGTATTCTCCACAAAGAAAATAAAAAGAAAACTAAAACTAATAAAATAATCCCTAATCCTAACCCTAACCCTAGTCATCAGCCGCCACCCCCTTTCCCTGACCTCCCTCCGGCCGACTTCATCCACCCCCGCGGCGGCTCCGGTTGCAGCACCACCGACCCGCACTGTGCACTCCCCCGTCCGGCGGTGCACCCCGCACCCAACGTAACCCCCGCGCCGCTCCGGCGATGCTGTACAGCTGTTTCCCCCGACTCCGGCCCGACTCTGGCGGATCACCCCGCCGGCCTGTGCGTTCCCGACCGTCCCGCGGTGCGGCCGCCCCACTCCGGCCAGTTCTCGATCGACCGACTGTGCTCCCCACCGGACTGAGCAGTCCCTGACCCGCGCGGACGCCGTCCCCCCTGCTCGACTCCGCCGCCGTCCCCCTCTGCTCAACTCCGCCGCCATCCTCCACCATCTCCTTCTCCTCCTCCCTCTCCTTCCTCCGCTGCCCCAAATCCCTTGCACCCCGACCGGCCGGCTTCAGCGTCACCACCACTCGGCAACACCTGAACGTCGCCGCTGCCCTAACCCCGGACACGGCCAACGCGGACCCAGCGAATTCCCGGACACGGCAAATTCGGACCAAGACACAAACCAACATCTCGGACGCGTGAAAACTCATATTCACGGAGCCCTGTTCAGGTACCATTTTCTTTCACCTCGTAACTCCGTTTTCGATTCCGTTAATTGCAACGCGTAGACTGTGTAACCCTCTCGGTGCCCGTACAACCCGCTCGGTGTATCACGTCCTGTGGTGATCGCAAACCGCAATCCAAAAACAGGAAAAATAATGCCCTGTTTCACCCCGAAACTGAGTACGCCCCGCCAAACGGGACGAATTGGTCGCACGCGGTCTTTACCGAAACGTGTGCACCGTTGATACGGACTTGCGGGATTCCACAGAAGTTTATTTGGATGTGCGTGCACACCGGAATCAACGCGTATCCGCCGACACCGTCCCGTATCCGTCCTTTCTGGAAGATGCTGTAACTTTGTGTACACGCGTCGGATCAAGACAAAACTTGCGCCATCGGACTCGTAGCAATATGCTGGTCCTGTGACCCAAGTTTGGTCTGATTCTGAGAACATTAACAAAATCACGTATCGTGGGCCCCATAGGCTCCACTTGACGGGCGATTTTGTGATCGGCTCATCAGAATCCAATTCTGGAAGTTCAGTTGGGTTTGTATCATCGTTCCTGACTTGTAGACACTGAGTTTGAGGAATTTAGAGACCTTTGACCCTGACACACTTTTCGGTGCAAAGTGGCCCACATGTGGACCCCGCTTTGGCCCAAAAATGTCATTTTTGCCCTTGTGTCCAAATTGGCTTAAGGACAGGCGTTTCTAACTATTTGATATTTTCTGAATCTAATGGTGAAGTTTATTTCAGCAACCGGAGAAGTACCTGCAGATCACACTGAGACCAGAGCTACAGTTGGAGCCAGAACCCCAGGCAAGTGTACATTGCCAAAACTTGCAGTTCTTGTTACTTATTTTCTTGGCTTATATATATATTGTGGTTCATGCTTGACCTAGGACCGTGTGACTTTATTTAGCGTCCGATTAACAGTCGGGTGCCAACACCGTACGCGGAGTTGTGTATTGTCATCTAGACATGGATACCGAGACCCCATCTTTCTCGTACTTGTCCTATCAAGTACATCATAACCCAGGACACTTGACACTATTCATGAGACAGAATCTTCTTGAGATATTCATGGTGATTCTGTATAGGATACATGTTACATGACTTAGACATTATATTCTTAGATCCCATTATGACTTACTGCATTAGTTATGATCCTGCGTGGCATGGACATGAGACGTCGTGGACATGAGACATATGATTACATTGGGTGGGGAGAGACACACAGGTTACAGGTTGATTAATATTATGATGGCGTCTCAGTCTCTCTCTGAGCTAGACAGCTGACGGTGTCTCAGTCTCTCGCTGAGCTAGACAACCACATGATATCACTACTACCGGCTCCCCGACACAGAGCTTGTAGTGGTTTCAGACTGAGTTCTAGTGCTGCTCTTATCTTGCATTTTACTTAGCTGGTTATTTAGTGTTTTCCTATTGTTTCATTTATTGCTGGAGAGACATACAGGCTACATGTTAATTTTATATTATGCCGGCGTCTCAGTCTTTCGCTGAGCTAGATGACCCCATGGTATCACTGCTACCGGCTCCCCTACATAGAGCTTGTAGTAGTCTCAGCCTGAGTACTAGAGATGTTCTCACCTGTATTTCACATAGATGGTTACATATTTATCCTATTTATTCATTTATTCTATTTCACTGCATTGTTATGGCTTGTATTATATGTACCTTGCTATGTCCCCTGAGGACCTGGATCCGGATTATGTCCCCAGGATTAGCAGAGGAGATCCACCCAGAGTTATACAGTACAGGAGCATTAGCAGGAGCAGGAGCAGACACTGGAGCAGTACCAGATCTATTAGACGATTGATCACCGAGGTTATCTTCTGAGTATATACTGTTCCATACTCAGTATTGGCTGTAGTTATCTTTATTCTTGTAGCTTGACAGATGTATCAGACTCATTGTCGGGTTATTTCTCGAGTTTATATTTTATTGAGATTGATCTTGCTTTATGATTCTGATATTGTTGTATTCATTTCTGTGGATGAGATTAGTATATCTAGACCCTTACTATTGTACTACAGCTTAAGTACGCCCCGATGGATCCATTAAATTGGGTTGTCCATCGGTGTGTGCTGCTGGCCATTGCCACGTGTCTAGTCCCTCGGTATTTTGGGACTGGGGCGTGACATGGTTTTTGTGGTGGCCCATGCAGGTCAACGACTAAATTGTTCGGTTTCAACTTAGGGACCGAGCAAGCCTGCAATAAGAATATGATAAGTTTTAAGGATCTCATCCACTTGCTTGAATCGTTCTTAACATCTAATCGGATTCGAATTAATTTCTTGACTTGCATCCTGCCTTGACTCCTGTGCGCCTTTTATTGTTTATTTTGGTTGTTACTCTAAATTTTTGCTGTATGGTTGGTAATTAGAACTTGACAGTTTAAGTTATTATTGTAGATTATGACCTAATGACTACCCCTTAGCTTTAAGTCACGTAATTAGTACCCCCACCTCGATACAAGTTAGATCCCTTACCCTTGACGGCCAGTAACTCTTCTATCCTCACTATCGACACTTGTCCTATAAGCATTAAGACTAAGGCTTAAGACGACCATGACCTATGTAATATAGGAGGGTACCCTAATAAGTACCAAGACCCCTTCTCGAAGACCTTAACAAGAGTTTCCATGGTATCCTTAAGACGATTTCAGTATTAGTTTATCGTTTTAAGTTGGGTAGTATGCCTCACAACATAGTACCACCTAGCCCTATTGACCCATTGATGAAGTGAACTAGGATGACACAACTTTAGACTTGCATAAGAAGATAGTGTTTATTCAGACTGTAGAATTTAGAGACTTAGACAAGGAGGTTGTGTGATAACGATAGAGATTGTAGAGTCTATTATTATTATGGTTGCTTGTTTGTTTTTGTAAACTTGAATAATTTGTACCTCCTTTCATCATCATCTAGCGTACTTAATTTTGCTGTACTTGACTTATGCTGCTATTCTATAGCCTAGTTTTGCGAGCTTATTCTTTATCAAGCTTGTTCATGACATATATGTTATTGGGGCCCGATCAACCCCACTAATACAAGTGTCTATTCAGAATCAGTGTATTACGGTCTGATCAACCTTAGTGCATTTTGGTTCGCACTTCGCACGACTACTTTACGTGGATTGAGATATATAGTTGACTAGTATACTTGCCCTCTAGATATGTCCAAGCATATCGTATCAGTTACACAACTGTACTAATACGAGCATGCGAACAAAGGATTACCAAAATAGGATTTCAATCCATAACTGCTCTGACAATTCCTATTTGAATTCTTTAAACGCCTTTGATCCCGACACTTCTATTCTATTACCTCTCCCTTGAACTCTTTATTATTGATCTCCGTCTTCCCTTATTTCGGAAAGACGAAACCTCGGGCTTGGTATAAGTTTGATATAGACAGTACTAGATATACCCCACAGGCCGGTCGCATTGTTGATGACCCTTTTATATATGATTAAGGGAATACCATAGGTGATATGTATGGTGTTAAAGACTTAAGGATTCAATAACATGATTAAATAAGTTGGGACATAGCTTTATTAGATGTATAGCCTTAGATGATAGATGGGTAAATTCTAAGTTGGGTAGAGACCGCAATGTCCACTTGAGAGAAACCCTTTAGACTATAATCAAGTGAGATTGGATAGAGAGAAACCTACCATATTTTAATTTCGAGGACAAAATTTTTATAAGTTGGGTAGATTGTAAGCCCCCTGATTTTTCAGAAAATTTTAATTTGGATTTTCCTGAAATTTTTCGGAATTTTTCTGTAATTAAACCCTAGGTATTAGTAATTAAATGATTTTTAATTGCTATTAAATAATATTAAAATATTATGGAAATAATATTTTATGGTATAAAATGGAAAACCGGACATAGGGTAATTTTCTGTAAATTTATTGGACTCCGGAATCATTTTAAAGCCCTGAAAACCCATGTAGAATTAAACCGAATTAAACCCGTGCCAAACACCCAACATCCCCATGAGAGCCGAAGCCAAGCCCAAGGAGTATTGACCCAGCCCAAATCCTAGGTCAGACCCAGGCCCAAATTTCTGCATTTATAAGTACATATTGTACCTAGTATTCTCCACAAAGAAAATAAAAAGAAAACTAAAACTAATAAAAGAATCCCTAACCCTAACCCTAACCCTAGTCATCAGCCGCCACCCCCTTTCCCTGACCTCCCTCCGGCCGACTTCATCCACCCCCGCGGCGGCTCCGGTTGCAGCGCCACCGACCCGCACTGTGCACTCCCCCATCCGGCGGCGCACCCCACACCCGACGTAACCCTCACGCCGCTCCGGCGACGCTGTGCAGCTGTTTCCCCCGACTCTGGCCCGACTCCGGTGGATCACCCCGCCGCCCTGTGCGTTCCCGACCGTCCCGCGGTGCGGCCGCCCCACTCCGGCCAGTTCTCGACCGACCGACTGTGCTCCCCACCGGACTGAGCAGTCCCTGACCCGCGCGGACGCCGTCCCCCCTGCTCGACTCCGCCGCCGTCCCCCTCTGCTCAACTCCGCCGCCATCCTCCACCATCTCCTTCTCCTCCTCCCTCTCCTTCCTCCGCTGCCCCAAATCCCCCGCATCCCGACCGGCCGACTTCCCCGCTCCTCCCCGTCCGACTTCAGCGTCACCACCACTCGGCAATACCTGAACGCCGCCGCTGTCCTAACCCCGGACACGGCCAACGCGGACCCAGCAACATCCCGGACACGGCAAATTCGGACCAAGACACAAACCAACATCTCGGACGCGTGAAAACTCATATTCACGGAGTCCTGTTCAGGTACCATTTTCTCTCACCTCGTAACTCCGTTTTCGATTCCGTTAATTGCAACGCGTAGACTGTGTAACCCTCTCGGTGCCCGTACAACCCGCTCGGTGCATCGCGTCCTGTGGTGATCGCAAACCGCGATAAAAAAACAAAAAAAATGCTCTGTTTCACCCCAGAACTGAGTACACCCCGCCAAACGGGATGACTTGGTCGCACGCGGTCTTTACCGAAATGTACGCACCGTTGATACGGACGTGCGAGATTTCGCAGAAGTTGATTTGGATGTGCGTGCACACCGGAATCAGCGCATATCCGCCGACATCGTCCCGTATCCGTCCTTTCTGGAAGACGCTGTAACTTTGTGTACACGCGTCGGATCGAGACAAAACTTGCGCCATCGGACTCGTAGCAATACGCTGGTCCTGTGACCCAAGTTTGGTCTGATTCTGAGAACGTTGACAAAATCGCGTATCGTGGCCCCACAGGCTCCACTTGACGGGCGATTTTATGATCGGCTCATCGGAATCCAATTTTGGAAGTTCCGTTGGGTTCGTATCATCGTTTCTGACTTGCGCCATCGGACTCGTAGCAATACGCTGGTCCTGTGACCCAAGTTTGGTCTGATTCTGAGAACGTTGACAAAATCGCGTATCGTGGCCCCACAGGCTCCACTTGACGGGCGATTTTGTGATCGGCTCATCGGAATCCAATTTTGGAAGTTCCGTTGGGTTCGTATCATCGTTTCTGACTTGTAGACACTGAGTTTGAGGAATTTGGAGACCTTTGACCCTGACACGTTTTTCGGTACAAAGTAGCCCACATGTGGACCCCGCTTTGGCCCGGAAATATCATTTTTGCACTTATGTCCAAATTGGACTTAAGGACAGGCGTTTCTAGCTATTTGATATTTTCTGAATCTAATGGTGAAGTTTATTTCAACAACCGGAGGAGTACCTGCAGATCACACTGAGACCAGAGCTACAGTTGGAGCCAGAACCCCAGGCAAGTGTACATTGCCAAAACTTGCAGTTCTTGTTACTTATTTCCTTGGCTTATATATATATATATTATGGTTCATGCTTGACCTAGGACCGTGTGACTTTACTTAGCGTCCGATTAACAGTCGGGTGCCAACACCGTACGCGGAGTTGTGTATTGTCATCTAGACATGGATACCGAGATCCCATCTTTCTCGTACTTGTCCTATCAAGTACATCATAACCCAGGACACTTGACACTATTCATGAGACAGAATCTTCTTGAGATATTCATGGTGATTCTGTATAGGATACATGTTACATGACTTAGATATTATATTCTTAGATCTCATTATGACTTACTGCATTAGTTATGATCCTGCGTGGCATGGACATGAGACGTCGTGGACATGAGACGTATGATTACATTGGGTGGAGAGAGACACACAGGCTACAGTTGATTAATATTATGACGGCGTCTCAGTCTCTCTCTGAGCTAGATAACTGACGGTGTCTCAGTCTCTCGCTGAGCTAGACAACCACATGATATCACTACTACCGGCTCCACGACACAGAGCTTGTAGTGGTTTCAGCCTGAGTTCTAGTGCTGCTCTTATCTTGCATTTCACTTAGCTGGTTATTTAGTGTTTCCCTATTGTTTCATTTATTGCTGGAGAGACACACAGGCTACAGGTTGATTTTATATTATGCCGGCGTCTCAGTCTTTCGCTGAGCTAGACGACCACATGATATCACTGCTACCGGCTCCCCTACATAGAGCTTGTAGTAGTCTCAGCCTGAGTACTAGAGATGTTCTCACCTGCATTTCACATAGATGGTTACATATTTATCCTATTTATTCATTTATTCTATTTCACTGCATTATTATGGCTTGTATTATCTGTACCTTGCTATGTCCCCTGAGGACCTGGATCCGGATTATGTCCCCAGGATTAGCAGAGGAGATCCACCCAGAGTTATACAGTACAGGAGCATTAGCAGGAGCAGGAGCAGACACTGGAGCAGTACCAGATCCATTAGACGATTGATCACCGAGGTTATCTTCTGAGTATATACTGTTCCATACTCAGTATTGGCTGTAGTTATCTTTATTCTTGTAGCTTGACAGATGTATCAGACTCATTGTCGGGTTATTCCCCGAGTTTATATTTTATTGAGATTGATCTTGCTTTATGATTCTGATATTGTTGTATTCATTTCTGTGGATGAGATTAGTATATCTAGACCCTTACTGTTGTACTACAGCTTAAGTACGCCCCGATGGATCCATTAAATTGGATTGTCCATCGGTGTGTGCTGCTGGCCATTGCCACGTGTCTAGTCCCTCGGTATTTTGGGATTGGGGCGTGACACAAAGTTATAACGCTATTCGGTGTTTCAATATTATTTTCAATTTTAACAGCATTTAAAATCTCTACCTTTTGTTCAGTTGATAGACAATGATCCCACCAGCCTTTAAAAGTGCCAGTAAAATTATAAGTAATAAATTAAGCAATTGCTTTATCATTATTACCATTAACACGGCAAACGGTAGCAAATATTAGCATTCGATGCAACTGGTCACAAATCTATTTGTCAGAGCACCATCAATATTCTATTCATAAATATTACCACCACTATAATTATTTTATACGATATCATCGTTCTCTTCGAATAAGACATCCATCTGAGTTGGACGTTTATAGTAATATTTTTGAAGATTAGGTTTTTTATGCTTCTGTTGAATGGGCAAAATTATACTAGAAGAATAAACCTGGTCATCTTGAAATGATTGCTGAATAGCATGTATTTTATTAGGATCTAAATGCTCTTCAGAATCCTGAGAATAACTCTCATGAATAGATTCAATATCTAAATCACCTGCTATGGAAGAATTTTTATCAAGTACTGCTAGACTATTCTTTTCTTTAGAGGAAGATTTTTCACTTAAAGTGGTAGTTTATAATTTTTTTAATTAAATTCTTTATTTTTTCCTTCGTAACCTCAGGAGAAGATAATTTAAAACTATTAGCATCACTAGCAGGTTTTAAGGGTATATTTTTTGTTCTAATTTTTTTAGAAGTAGAAGCTTTTGGAACAGTTGTAGGTAATTTCAGAATTGAATTTACCGTATTAATAACTTCATCAATAGCGGTTTCTATTCTAACCAGTTGAGAACCAACGGTTTGAATGTAAGCACTGATATAATTATTTTGCTTTACAAATTTTTGAAGCTCTTCCTTATGATCGATAATTCGAATAAAGGAAATAACATCCATTTTTTTCAGAATTGACAGTAACCTTTAAAGGCTTATTAGGCGGGTATAAGGAATGTATTCGTTTACCCGTATTAGTTATCCAATCTTTATAACATTCTTTTAGCACATGAATGCTAGCAAGTTCTTGGTTGATATTGCTATCAATAAACCATTTATCAAACCACTTAAGTTTATTTATCTCTTTGAGATGAGCATAATATTCATCTTGGAATCTATACATTTGTTCTTCGGTATAATTCTTTTTAAACCAAGATTTGAATTCCTTTTCATCATTATAAGCTTCAACTATAATTTTTTTGACACCCTTATTTTGAGTAAAATTAAAATAATTAGGGTCAATAGTATGATCATTAGTACTACTAGTTAGAGTAATAACATTAAGATAATGGGTACCAAAATTGACATCAGAAGGATCTATTGGATCAGTAGAATCAATCCATTCTGTGCTATACTCAGGTTTAACAATGTTATTTTTTATTTACATATTTTTGATCTCAGCTTATTTATCAGAATTCTGAGGAGAAGTTTCTCCCTTCTCATAATAAGAGAAAGATCTTATAAAAGGTAAGCTAAAACTAGAAGTCAAAATTCTAGCATTTATTTGTGGAGTAAATCTAACTTCCATTTCTCCATATGGGGTTTGAACAATTTGGTCTATCTCTGTATCCAGACTAAGTCTAGGCGAAATCGCCTGACTCAGAACCCATTTTCTCAGAGAACTGAATTTTATTCCATTTTATAATTTTATTAGAAGCAACATTTGATGTCAATAGATTTGTTTCAATCAAAGTTGTCGTACCAGGTTTGGTATGATGTTTGGCTTTAGGAGCTAAAGTAGATAATACTTTAAAGTGAATACGATAGAGAATTGTAATAGTTTACTAACCTTGCTTAAATTTATAATCATACGTCTTAAGGTTAAACGTTACTGAATCCAATAAGTTAGTATCTGTAAGAGACAGGCTAAGATTATGATAAATATTAAAGTAGACTGGTCCATGGCAAATACTAGTCTACATAACTCCCATAAGAGATGGTTGCCAATCTAAACATCTGGCATCTCCTAAAGAAGATATAAATGAAGTATTTAACCCTTGTAGAGTAAGAGGTTTTAATGCTACTTGTATTAATCCAATATGGATGAAATTATACGCATCATTCCCTATGTAGGGTTCAAGATCTTCTTCTGAGAGAAACTTGATAGCGTGTTCGGTATCATTAACCTGAACCATTCTTTCCATAGTTTTAATGTCTATGACAGACTTATAGTCGAACCAGCCAATTTTATAGATTTTCTTTGGCTTAACGCTAGGAATAGTCCATTTATTTAATTCTTCTAGATCTAAATTTTTTTTCGCACATTTGAGCATTCTTGATAGATTTACCCTTATTAAGGGATTTTTTTTATTACGCCAATAGCTAACGGATTACTCATATCCAAAGATAGAGAGAGGGTCAACTCTATTATTCATGAAATTGTTAGTACACAGAAATATATTTAAAGAATACCATTACTATTACTAGGTAATATTGAAAGGAATTTCTAACTAGTAAAATATAACAAGAACTTAGAGTACTTTTAAGATAATCAGTCATAGCACGATTGTCAATGATTTACAGCATAACACAGCCTATTCAGCCAACACAGCTTACGCGACTTGGGTGTCGTTCCACTAGACAAAGATTATAACCCAAAAGTTGTCTCTCTAGAACTTAAAATGAATTACCAAATTAGAAATTACTATGAACATTACATAGTAAATAATGATAGTATAGATTAAGACATAAATCAAAAATCTACTAACAGCACTGCAAGAATAAAGAGTAGAATCACCTCAGACTTGAGCCATCATGGCTCTGAATAAAATTTACCTTCTTCGAAAAAAAAAATATATATATATATATATATATATATTGGAGGCATTAATCTAGTGGTAATGTGGCAGGCCGCCTTGGAGTAGACCGAGGTTCAAATCCCCTCTCTTATAGCGGGTGGAGTATATATATATATATATATATATATATATATATATATATATATATATATATATATATATATATATATATATATATGAGGAGGGATCAAATTCATCCCCTATTTTGTCCACCCATTATCATCCCAATCTTATCCATTGGATTAGATTTAAACAACCACTTAGATTAAATCTCTACGAATAAGATATAGTAACGATAGAGAAACAACAAACCCTCTATGTGAAACTTACTGGAGGGAACATACGTATGTTTCACTTCCAAATTTTTTTGTTAAAAAATTTAAATCTCTCACTTTAAAAACAAATCTATCTTTATCTTAAAAAAATTCTATCAATCAATTTATTTTTTTAAATAGTGATAGATTTAATATTTAAAAAAAATAGAGATAAATAGGTTTATTTTTTATTTATTAAAATAGAGGTAGAATTATTTTTCTAATAAATCTAAGTGATAATCTATCTTTAAAAATAAATCTGTCATTAATATATATATATATAAATTTTATTTTTAATATTAATTTTAATTTTAATTTTTTAATATTAATATTAATATTAATATTAATATTAATATTAATATTAATATTAATATTAATTTTAATTTTAATTTTAATTTTAATTTTAATTTTAATTTTAATTTTAATTTTAATTTTAATTTTAATTTTAATTTTAGAGGTAATTTTTAATTTTAATATTAATTTAATTGTTTATTTTAGTGTTAATTTTTATTTTATTTCTAAAACTAAAATTAAAATTAAATTAAAAAATTTAAATTTAAATTATAATTGGAATTAGAATTAAAACTAGAACTATAAAATTAAAATTAAAATTAATAAATCGATGGATATGAATTTTATAAAAAAAATCTCTATTTTGATATATTTTAAAAATAGAGTTATGTTTACTTTTATTTTTTAAATATAAATAGATTAATTTATTTTAAATGAGATATTCAGATTTTTTAAAGAAAGAGAAATTGGGAAGAAATAGTCCTGTAACTTTTCTACTTTGTCGTAGAAGCACTTCCGTATAAGGAGATATTTATAATTTGTTTTCCCTCTCGTTACTGTCTCTTATTCGCATAGATGATTCTCTTGTTCATAGATATTTAATCTGAGACGTTGTTTAAATCTAATCCAACGGATAAGATTGGGATGATAATGGGGTGGACAAAATAGATGGTGAATCTGATCCCTCATATATATATATATATATATATATATATATATATATATATATATATCAAGGGCCTAAAATGTCACGTTCCGCTTCCAGAAACGAAAACACATGTATCCGTGCTCGCAATTAATTTTCACTTGTATTCTAGAATGGAAAATGGAGTATAATTAATATTACAATATCTGGAGAGAGCTTCTAATTACTCATTGACAACTAGGAATGCATCCCACAGAGTTTTATCTCTCAAAATTCTTAATATACAATAATAAACATAAAAGATCAAGCAGTCAAAATAAAATGTAATCTTTTATTTTCGTCCTTGAGCTCAGTCTTCAGAATCTTCCACATCGTACAAAGGCATGGATTCTTCTTATATTCCTTTTCTTACTAGCGAACAATACTAGGTCATCAAAGACATGCAAGCTCTAAGTTCAAGGATGATTGAAAATAAAATAAAATGTGATACAAATATGATTCGAATATGATTGAAGCAACAAAAATCAAAGATCAATTTAGTAAATTAGGTTTAGAGTTATGTTTAGATTTACATACCTACACTTACAACCATCCTTAATGCCCTACTTCCAATTACAACACATAAACAACCACAAACACATTTATCTATATAGTATGCAGTTTAGAGAACATATTAGGTCACACATTTGTCTATTTTCTCAACAATAATCTTATTTTTTTAGGATCAGATTGTCAATAGTATTGGCACTGTGCTAAGGGCTAGCCCAACATATATATATGGGCACAATATATTATTTATTACACTTAATCGATACTTGATCAAATTAAATTTTTACATATTTTTAATACATATAGTGAGCTAAGCCTCACTCCCTTCCTTGGCAAGGCCTTGCGAAGAAGGTATTGATGATCAAATTTATTTTCGTTATTATATTATAAAAATTTCGTCCAGTGTGACCGAAGTATTCTTTCAATGATGTAATCTACAATCACAAACAATCATATCTACTCTCATCTACTTATTATCTTATCCAGTATCAGGTTCATCTTTCGATACGTGTGCTTGAGGCACCACGTAATACGAGAACACGATGTAAAGGAATTATTTGTAACGAAGTAATCCACACTTTGAAAATCAGACTTGAAATTTTAGTCTCGCTTTTATGATCGTGTGTCCGTGTCTTACGCGTCCTAAAGTCAAAATATCTGAACCCCATTAATTTTAGAATTATTGCGAATCCGTTTTTAGTCCTAACACACAATTAGTTAATCCTAATTAAGGATTCTAAAGGTTCGATTATTTCGACTTGAAATTTGGTTACCTCCTGAAAATTCTAAAAAATTCGACAATTTCTCATTTGTATTTCTTGATCCGAAAAATAATTCATAAACAATATAATCACCGAGATTAATCCTCCATAAAATTTCTAGGTAAAAATCCATTCGACTATATATAGCCCCATATTCATCTTCATAAGACATGCACACCTATGTCCATCTTGATAAACAAGAAAGTAACTAATAGTTATTAAGAGAGGGCTATATATAGTCCCATGTTTATCTTCATAAGACATGCACCCCACCTATTTATTCTAAAATTGTAATATCCTTCAACGCATGGTGCATTACGATGGTTCGATAATTAAAAGAAGTATTAATTCGGGTTAGTTTCATGTACATGTAGTATATGGAGTTCCCTGTGATTATAGTATCGTCTCGCAACGGACAGAGGCAACGTATGTGCAATGTAGTTTGGATCAGTGGGTTAGTTAAGAATAGTGCGAGAGTTCATACGATTTGATCGACAGTGCAATCTTTCTTAATCTGGTCGAGTCGGATAATTAGGGAGCACGACAGGCTCATACGGTTATACCAGCTAAGAAGATCGTGCATCACATCAGATCACATCGTTGAGGAAATACTGACTCGGTAGAACATTAGGCATATCTGAATAAGGTGGGTGGGCTCTGGCCCTTCTCCTATATTCCTTCATGCCTTAATAATTAGATTCAATGTGCCTAGTTCGGCTAAATAGAAGTCACGTGTATGTTCAATACTAAGGATAGAATATTGAATAACTGTATCAAAGTGTGCATCAATGCATGAGTATCGAGTAGTAACGCTTCGTTAGCAAAGTGAGTAGTTATGGTTCGAAATCATGCAACTGTTGGAAGGGGTATGGTACCCATGAAACTATCAGATATGGCATGGCACCTCGGTATGTTAGGGCATACGAGTTGCCAACCGAAACACTGATCGGATATGTAGACGATGCGTAAATGATATATTGTGTCAACTATATACATACATCTCTTTACTTACGTTTTGATACCATGCATGCATTTTATAGTAATTATTTACACATTCACATGGTCATGAACAACCTGTGCACGGATTTGGCTTTCCTTGAACAATATCCAGGACATCGGGACCGATTTGGCCTAGGAGAAAATTATGGTGCTTCAGAGTACAGTATAATGGAACATCCATTGAGGCTTGTAACCTACAGATGGAATGGCGCATCTTATACTTGGAACGTGCTTTGGCACGAGGCATGCAGACTTCTAGTTGGACTTGCAACCCGGACTGATAGGGAGCGCCACAATGCCATTGTTACGCCCCAGTACCAGAATACGGAGACGGACATGGCCAGCTACCCCGTACAAGATATTATACGTCGTACGACAATCACGACTATAATTAGATAAGGGTGTGCATGCTACAATCAGGTCACTTAGGGCCACACGAACATCTACGTCTCAATCAATCAAATAAGAAACAGTAATCATAGAACATATATAATAAATCAATAAGATGTTGCTTTCCCAAGATGTTCTGGAGAGCAGCTGTACAAAATAAGAAGTTAGTGGAATAACAAAAGTACATGACAATATTACAGCTGCAGTCTGATTTATATATAGTCATGAAAAAGAAACTAAAAGTCCAGACATGCAGGCTAACAAGTATCGGTGGCTAAACGTCCAAAAGAGTAAAATGCACAAGACAAGTGGGGAATAAGAAAATCCACTCGTTATCCTCGGCGGCCATATTCCTGGTACGCGCCATGAGTCATAAAAAAGTACGCTGGATCCTCGGGTGCTGGCTCGAAACCTGACCATACAAAACCAGTGGGGTTAGACCCCAAATTGCAAGTACCACAAAGGAAGCACGAAATGGAGAAACAAAACCCAAAGCAATAAATAAAATATAAAGGTTCTGTGTCGTAACTTAGGTCCATGGCATATTCTAGCACAAAGGCCCAATCCTACAACCAAACAAGGACAAGGGTTGAATCCATCACACTATGATAGTCCATTTTCCTAGGCTACTAACAGAATAATACAATCACGCCAAGTCCAATTTATAAAATCGGTCAATCACTTGTACGACTTGCTATTTTTGAGTCTGAGGCTATCTCAAAATAATGCATAATAGGTATCCTCAGATCACGCCATTTTCGAATATGAGCTAATCGAACTAATAGATGATTATACATACACTTCATGAATTGCACTAGTTTTCCGTAGGGCCACTGCGCTAGATCACGATATTAGAGGTTCCAATGTTCATATAGTGAAACAGTGGCTCGACATTATTTACAATAAGTCAGATAATGTATTCTACTAGGACGGATGGTATACAGTATCTGTGGTGGCCTGTCCACAACACACTTAGAATAAATCTCTTGTGGGAAGGTTCGTTGGCATGATCTTGGTATATCGTTTCCTCCCAATATTACTACCACTTTTAGTTGCTTAATTAATCCTATATTGTATTCGAAAATCTTAAGGCGTGGTCACATGAGAATTTTCCTTAAGCTTTCGTACAAAGTACGGGCACGATAGATACGAATCCATGGAAATTCAGTTTGGATTCACCCGAGCGTGTGCAACATTCAATAAATCAATATCCTAGCCACGCTTTGGTACTTGACTCGCATATCATGCCCGTACTGAAAAAAGTATGTATATAGTATCACACGTTCAGAAAATTTGGAGGCATTCTCGATGCACAATCCAAATATAAATCACGTAACATGGTATGTCGTACCTCAGTGCACATTAGATCATGAGCATTATCAGACAATAATTGTATTAGCACGGATATAGTATTCAAGTCCAATTACTAATTATCATTGGATCACATAAATCTTGATCATATTGTAACACGAAGCTTATGTCATGCTCATAGCTGGTTAGTCATTATTCACTTAGTCTGGTTCACACAGAAAAATCTCAATCTAACACATATTTATGCTATGTACATAGCCAATCTTAGCATACGGTCATGTCTAGTACGAGGTCTGGTACTAAGTCCATTCTTTCTTAAAATTATAACACAAGCAATACCAGGATCAACCACATAAAGGATGATAAGAAATATTCTAAATAAAATAAGTGAACACACAATAAAAGTACTACATGTATGCTTGGAGTCACTAAGGATAACACGCGCATGAAGTTGCACGCATGAATGTCAGGCGGCATGAACCAACCCGGCCGCATACTCCTTAAGGCCGCATGCTCCAACCTGACCATGCTAGGGAAAAAAGTCCACTACTTGGGACAAGTGCCGAAGTGACGGACAATAAATGAAGTGTCAGTGAAGTGACACTAAGTGACTGATGTGACAAGCCATAAGTGCGTCGAAGAGAAAAGACAAAATCATGAAAAGATGGGCCAAGGTGGTTGTCACGACCCGCACCCGATATAGGGGCACGAGTATGTGGGTACGTCCAGCCTACGCCGCAGCATCGGCGGTAGAACGCTGTCTAGGTCACAATACTAACTAATCAATCTCACATGAATATCCAACTTCATAAGGAGACATATATATCATAATATAATATTGAATACTCAATCACAAAAACTAGAGCACGATAAGATATCGAGAAAAATAAATAAAATACAACACAAGTCTAAACAACATAAATAATCTAACCTGCAATCCATAACATCCAAATCTTCAAGTATGCTAGAAACAAGTCCTCTAAGTTATAGTCTGGAAAAATATTTACAGTCAGGATGGAACGAAGTACATCTCCAATAGCAGTTCCAATTAATTGACAAAGACTATAAATAATTATAGTAAGTAATACATGATGATCAAGGAAAGTAAATGAGTCAGAGAAATACATACAGTCACAGTTAAAGTAAGAAGCAAGACAAGATATGCATGGTAAATCAAGAAAATACCGTAAATAAGACTGTGAATAGATGAAAAATGAACTAGATAGATAAGATGAGTGTCCAGCAAGTATCATGTGAGTCCAGCAAGTATAATGTGAAGCCAGCAAGAAAATACTAACTAGTATGTTTTGAAATACCACTTTCAACATGTAAACGGCTAGGGGTAAGTACGGCTCACCGCACACTTGGTGTGCGGTTGCTATCATTCCTGATTAGACCAGAGGGGATAATTTCAGTGATTCCAGATTTGGGAATGTTTACATGTCTACTCGAGTATTTTTCCCGTCCGACTAGTATAAATGAATCCACTCCCGACACGCAAATCAAATATGAGTCCAGCCAGATAAAATAGGTGATTCCAGTAGGTGAGTCCTGATGTGATACCAGTAATGAGTCCTGAAGTAGAGGCCAGACAAGTATAATGTACGTATCGCAAGAAAATGAATCCATGTAATACTAATTCGTGTATCTAAGTGTCGAGAAACCAGATAAAACAATACTATAGACCAGAATCATAGAAATTATCAATTAATGGAAACTATCAGAGAATGTACTCGTATGTGGTCCTGAGCGGGCGATACCAATAACCTAATTTTAAAGTCTTATCTGAACAATCCAACAATCCTATAGACATCATTTAATAATAATATTATATCAGTTGATATACTAACACACAATCATAAATACACTGAACTCAGGGCTACGCTAGGTATGACATTGGTCAACTAGGGTCAAGTGCACGTCTAATTGTGCTGGTGTCGCATTTGCAAATGCGGTGCATAATCAGACAGTCAAACTAACACAGGGCTCGCCAGTACGTCAGTTTATATATGGCAGTCTACTAACAATACTCAGGGTTAGATGGCCAATGTAACTACGGGATATACACAGTTAAAACCTAGGGTCATACAATCATACATACACATTATATTCCTAATTAGCATAGCATTTAATTACCACATAGTATATGTACACCTACTTAATATATTTATCTATATATACCAAATTGAGAAATGTAAACATACTAGTCATATATATATATATACATACATATATATATCAAACTGAAAGATATACGCATACGCATACGTATACGTATACGGGATTGGGTTTAATTTCAAACCTGTGCGGTGCACGAGATCGACGATGACGGCGATGATGACGATGACGACGATGATGATGATGATGATAACGACGACGATGACGATGATGACAATTAGGGTGAAGGTGTTGGTGATGATAATGGTGAAGGCGATGATGATGATGGTAATGATGATGGTGAACAGGGATGGCCGGAGTCTGGCAAGTGGAGAGAAGTCGAGGCTGCTGTCGAGGTTGTGCTCGACGAAGAAGATCGAAGAAGAGAGCAGGGAGGCTCGGGCAGTTGATCACCGGAGGAATAAGGGAAGAGGAGGAAGAAGAAGAAGAAGAGGGTGGTGGAGCTGGCCGGGGTGATGGGTGGTTGCAGTAGGCTGCTATGGTGAAGGAAGGACCTCAGGCAGGAGGAGGAGAGGTGGAGGCATGGTGGTGTGCTCGAGTTGACATGAAGGGGGTGGCCGGGGACTGTGTCAACTCCGGCGGCGGGTTGCAGAGGGAGGATGGTCGGACTCGGGTTGAGGGAAGGAGGTCGAGGAGGATGGCTCAGGGAGACGCGGTGGCGTTGCTCGACACTGCGGGTGATCTGCTCGGGCGGAGGAAGAAAGGTGAGCAGCGGATCATCGATGGTGGAGTCGGGCCGGGGTGCAGCGGGTAGATGATGCAGGCGGGTCCAGTTCTAGTGCAATCGGCAGGGAAAGAACGACTCCGGCGTTGATAGGTGGCGGTCGGTGCTACTCCGGCGGTCAGCGGCTCCGGCGAGGCTGAACAGGGAAGGAGGAGAGGTGAACAGGAAGGTGGGGGGTGCATGTCGACTGTGCTTGGGTTAGGAATAGGAAAAGAAAAGGAAAAATTAAGGAAGAGAATATATATATATACACATGTAAGGGGGGTTGGTTTGACATAAAAAAAATTGACTTTAGTCAACACTTGGAAAAAGGATTCTCATGTAGGTATTTCAAGGGCTATGATTCAAATAGATTCAAAATTTGGAGGGCTATGGTTTAAGGAGGTTGATGTTGAATTACACACTCCCAAAAATTATAGAAAAATTCACATGAAGGAGAAATGGGTTTCTTCACGTGTTGTGTCCAATGGGGTGGACACCTTAATGCACTTTTGTATAAAAGTGTCCAACAATTGAAAAATTGCACAAAATTGGATTTATGGTTTAATTTAATTAAAATAAATGTAATAGGTATTCTTTAATTAATTAGAAGTACAAGGGACTAAAATTAAGTGGGACACAAGTGTCATGAATGAAGAAGACTCAGAATAGAATATTATCCTAATTTGGGTTGCACGAAATGGGTCGAGATTGTGTCTCCAATTTCGATTGGAACGCACAAAGATACAAAATTGAATTTATTCAGAATTAAAATAAATGTTTGCGACGAATATTGTGCGACTAAAATTTAGCACAAGAGAGCATAATTATAAGTTACACAAAGGTCAGAAAAGAAGGCAGGCATGTCTAGGACAAATGTATAAAATTTGTTGGAAGGCAAAAGCTAGGGTAGCGCTCTAAATATCGAAGCAACAGTAAGGCACAACAATTAAATAAAATCACGGTAATTAATTACAACCTCCATAATTAAATCCCAAAAATGCTAATTAAAATCCATGATCCCATAATTCCGTCAAGGCTTCATGTAGTGGGCTTCTAGGTCTAGTCTACTAACTCATGCAATTTCAAGAATATATATATATATATATATATATATATATATATATATATATATATATATATATATATATATATATATATATATATATAAATATCATGCAATTATTTAAAATAAATACACGCAATTTTTATAATATATAAAATGACAAAATTATCCCTATTTTGGAATATGGTAGTGACAAGTCTACCCTCCTTAAAAGAATTTTGTCCTCGAAATTTAAGATCCTCAATAGTTTGTATTTATCTATATATTTATTTTACCATCAAAATTTAAATTTATCAAACCATATAATCATGAAGTAAATCCATATTGTTATTTCACAATCTTCATAATTCTATAAATATTATATTCCTAAAAATCTTTAATTTGAAATCAAATTCCATTCTTATCATAATCTTCTCCAAAACTGAACACAAAAATTTAATATTCAGTCCTCTAATTGAAATCCAATAAATGCATATAAAAATCTCATCCGAAAAGTTTGAATTTCAAACACTAATCCATTAATCATCTTACTCCTCTAATTTAAGTCCGATCGATGCGTATTTATAAAATTTAAAACCACATCTATCTAAGTATACCTATATGTTCACAGTCTCTGACACACAAGATACACACAAATACACCAATTGTCTATAACCCTCAATTGTGTACTGAAATTTACACTTCCCGAATTACTTGCACTATTACTTCCAATAATTTCTATCAATATTAACTGATACACCAATCACACAAGGTACGTACTGTTACTAGCACCTTGCTCAACTAATCCTTGATATAGAAATATTAGCACTATTGGTATGGTAACACTAACTTCATCATTAGATCACCTCATCACATTCACTAGAACTCATGATCACTTGCACTTTTTATAATATACATGTTTTACTTCACTCTCAAAGGTAGACATATGGTTCCATATATCGATTTATGTATACGTATTCCTTTAATCTTTTACAGACCGTTACACTAATCAGTGATACACTATATATCTTCTATTACCAATCTTGATATTTCTCAACCCATGGCACACTCATTAATACCCTTTATGCATATATATTTTTTTACTCTTGACACACCCAAGTATCAACCATCAAATTGAACATCATGCTTCATTAATTTTTAGCGCAAATTCCTTGATACTTAATTGTTTACATAGATCATCCAACTTCATGAATTCACGACTATCCAGGACTGGCATGCTGGCTTGATACTAACCCTTGGAACCATCTGATACTCTTTACTCCTCCTTCTACTTATAGTACCAATACTAACTACAATGGAAGCTATTATAGAACTATTGCTACAAGGCACTACGCTATGGGTTAACTCTAGATTGATGCCTACTGCTCATATGTCCAACGAAGAAACACTTACAAACTCATAAGTCATACTCAGTCAACACTGATATAAGACACATACCTAATTGCAAGTCACCAATTATCATACTAACAAGAAATCCTTAAGAAATAAAAGTCAAAAGAACTTGACCAAGGACTAAAGGTATTTCTACTGCTAGCAAAGAAAAAGAAGCGATGGAACAAAGTCCTGGAATAACAGAAGTGGATAAGTTTTAAGATGATACTTTAAGAACCAATTTAAGATACAACCTGATAATCATACACGTCTGTCCGAAATTATGACACTCAGAATCCTCGCCACGCTAGTAAGCATAGCTGCGATAAACGACTGGTTCCATAACTAAGGTATGCAACTCTATAATCATGTCGTCTAGGATCCTCGCCACGCCAAACGGTATGGCTGTGAGAAACTCTAAATTTCATAACTAAATATGTACATCCAAGTCAGGTTCCTACGTTCTCGTCACGACAGCTAATGTGGCTGCGATAAACTCTATTTTCCATAACCAAAGTAGACGTTTTACCTTTCTCACTTTCCTCATTAACATATGTCATCAGATGATACCGTAAATTTTAGTCCATAAAGTTATCTCGATAAGAAATAAAACTCAACAACGATACAAAAAATTAAATTTAATAACTGGTCAACAAGAATCAAACTCATATCAACAAGTGAGAGCGGACGGAACAAGGGGAAATGATTTAAATTGGAAATTATAATGAGATTCTCAAGGGGTCGTCCCAGGAATCTCTCAAGAATTTTGATTAAGTATCCTCACTCATCCTAATATCCTATGTCCTATATCCTATCATAGGCACGCAATAGTACAACTAAGATGTCGCACTACCACGACATCGTAAAACTTGCGAAGTCTGACCTGCATGGGCCCACCACTAAAAATGTGCGACCCGCACCCGATATAAGGGCACGAGTACGTGGGTACGTCCAGCTACGCGCAGCATCGACGGTAGAACGATGTCTAGGTCACAATACTAATTAATCAATCTCACATGAATATCCAAATCCATAAGAAGACACAGATATCATAATATAATATTGAATATTCAATCACAGAAACTAGAGCACGATAAGATATCGAGGAAAAATAAATAAAATACAACACAAGTCTAAACGACATAAATAATCTAACCTGCAATCCATAACATCCAAATCTCCAAGTATGCTAGAAACATGTTCTCTAAGTCATAGTCTGGAAAAATATTTTCAGTCAGGATGAACGAAGTACATCTCCAATAGCAGTTCCAATTAATTGACAAAGACTATAAACAGTTATAGTAAGTAATACATGATGATCAAGGAAAGTAAATGAGTTAGAGAAATACATACAGTCACAGTTAAAGTAGAAGTAAGACAAGATAAGCATGGTGAATCAAGAAAATAATATAAATAAGACTGTGAATATATGAGAAATGAACTAGATAGATAAGATATGTGTCCAGCAAGTATTATGTGAGTCCAGCAAGTATAATGTGAAGCCAGCAAGAAAATACTAACTAGTGTGTTTTGAAATACCGCTTTCGACATGTAAACGGCTAGGGGTAAGTACGGCTCACCGCACACTTGGTGTGCGTCTGCTATCATTTCTGATTAGACCAGAGGGGGTTATTCCAGTGATTCCAGATTTGGAAATATTTACATGTCTACTCGAGTATTTTTTTGCCCGACTAGTATAAATGAATCCCACTCCGACACGCAAATCAAATATGAGTCCAGCCAGATAAAATAGGTGATTCCAGTAGTTGAGTCCTGATGTGATGCCAGTAATGAGTCCTAAAGTAGAGGCCAGACAAGTATAATTTACGTATCACAAGAAAATGAATCCATGCAATACTAATCCGTGTATCTAAGTATCGAGAAACCAGGTAAAACAATACTATAGACCAGAATCATAAAAATTATCAATTAATGGAAACTATCAGAGAATGTACTCGCCTGTGGTCCTGAGCGGGCGATACCAATAACCTGATTTTGAAGTCTTGTTCTGAACAATCCAACAATCCTATCGACATTATTTAATAATTAATTGCATCAATTGATATACTAACACACAATCATAAATATACTGAACTCAGGGCTACGCTAGGTATGACATTAGTCAACTAGGGTCAAGTGCGCGTCTAATTGCGCGGGTGTCGCATCTGCAAATACGGTGCATAATCAGACAGTCAAACTAACATAGGGCTCGCCAGTACATCAGTGTACATATGGCAGTCTACTAAACAATACTCAGGGTTACATGGCCAATGTAACTACGGGATATACACAGTTAAAACCTAGGGTCATACAATCATACATACACATTATAGTCCTAATTAGCATATCATTTAATTACCACATAGTATATATACACCTACTTAATATATTTATCTATATATACCAAATTGAGAAATATATACATACTAGTCATATATATATATATATATATATATATATATATATATATACATATATATATACAAAACTGAAAGATATACGCATACGCATACGTATACATATACAAGATTGGGTTAAATTTCAAACCTGTGCGTGTGCACGAGATCGACGATGACGGCGATTATGACGATGATGACGAAGATGATGATGATGATAATGATGACGATGGTGATGATGATGATTAGGGTGAAGGTATTGGTGATGATAATGGTGAAGGCGATGATGATGATGGTAATGATGATGGTGAACAGGGATGGCCGGAGTCTGGCGAAGGGAGAGGAGTCGAGGCTGCTGTCGAGGTTGTGCTCGACGGAGAAGATTGGAGAAGAGAGCAGGAAGGCTCGGGCAGTTAATCACCGGAGGAATAAGGGAAGAGGAGGAAGAAGAAGAGGGTGGTGGAGCTGGCCGGGGTGATGGGTGGTTGCAGTAGGCTGCTGTGGTGAAGGGAGAAGCTCAGGTAGGAGGAGGAGAGGTGGAGGCGTGGTGGTGTGCTCGGGTTGACAGGAAGGGGGTGGCCGGGGACTGTGTCAACTCCGACGGCGGGTTGCAGAGGGAGGATGGCTGGACTCGGGTTGAGGGAAGGAGGTCGAGGAGGATGTCTTAGGGAGACGCGGTGGTGTTTCTCGAAGCTGCGGGGGATCGGCTCGGTACAGTCAGCCGGAGGAAGAATTGTGAGCAGCGGATCGTCGATGGTAGAGTCGGGCCGGGGTGCAGCGGGAAGATGATGCGGGCGGGTCGAGTTCTAGTGCAGTCGGCGGGGGAGAACGACTCCGGCGTTGATGGGTGGCGGTCGGTGCTACTCCGGCGATCAGCGGCTCCGGCAAGACTGAACAGGGAAGGAGGAGAGGTGAACAGGAAGGTGGGGGTGTATGTCGGCTGTGCTTGGGCTAGGAATAGGAAAAGAAAAGAAAAAATAAAGGAAGAGAATATATATATATATATATATATATATATATATATATATATATATATATATATATATATATATATATATATATATACACACATGTAAGGGGGGTTGGTTTGACCTATGAAAATTTAACTTTGGTCAACACTTGGAAAAATGATTCTCGTGTAGGTATTTCAAGGGCTATGATTCAAATGGATTCAAAATTTGGAGGGTATGGTTTAAGGAGGTTGATGTTAAATTACGCACTCCCAAAAATTATGAAAAAATTCACATGAAGGAGAAATGGGTTTCTTCACGTGTCGTGTCCAATAGGGTGGACACCTTAATGCACTTTTGCATAAAAGTGCCCAACAATTAAAAAATTGCACAAAGTTGGATTTATGGTTTAATTTAATTAAAATAAATGTAATAGGTGTTCTTTAATTAATTAGAAGTACAATGAACCAAAATTAAGTGGGACACAAGTATCATGAATGAAGAAGACTCAGAATAGAATATTATCCTAATTTGGGTTGCACGAAATGGGTCGAGATTGTGTCTCCAATTTCGATTGGAACGCATAAAGATGCAAAATTGGATTTATTCAAAATTAAAATAAATGTTTGCGACGAATATTGTGCGAATAAAATGTAGCACAAGAGAGCATAATTATAAGTTACACAAAGGTCAGAAAAGAAGGCAGGCATGTCTAGGACAAAGGTATAAAATTTGTTGGAAGGCAAAAGGTAGGGTAGCGCTCTAAATATCGAAGCAACGGTAAGGCACAACAATTAAATAAAATCACGGTAATTAATTACAACCTCCATAATTAAATCCCAAAAATGCTAATTAAAATTCACGATCCTATAATTCGGTCAAGGCTTCATCTAGTGGGCTTCTAGGTCTAGTCTACTAACTCATGCAATTTCAAGAACACTATATATATATATATATATATATATATATATATATATATATACATATCGTGCAATTAGTTAAAATAAATACACGCAATATTTATAATATATAAAATGACAAAATTACCCCTATTTTGGAATGTGGTAGTGACAGTGGTGCTGAGTCATGTATTCAAGAAAGAGGAACGCATAGCTCGATGCTGCATAATCTCCTGGACGCATAGACTCTGGGCGCATAGAGTTAGACCTTAGTAAATTTCCATGCGTTCAAGGTACTATGCGTCCGACTTTTCGAAAGCATGCACAAAGCAGACATGCGTCCAACAAGATGGACGCATGCTGGAGGGGGTGCATATTGTTGGGCCGCATGGTACTCCATCGTCCCAAAACAGCAAGTTCGACCACGAAAAAACTCCAAGAATCCAAAAAACTTGTTCTGCCATAAAATCCTCAGATCAACTCCAAATTAAGTGTTTTAAAAGCCAAATTTCTCGAAATAAAGTGCTCCATCACATAGAACAATCAGTTTTTTTAAAACAATAAGCTTTTGAAGATTAAAAAAAAAACCTCAAGAACACCCACACTCATAAAAATTCAGATATACAATATTCCATCCACCAAATCCAAAAATATCAAGTTCTAAACATGCTTAAAATCTCACAATAAACATAATAGACTAATAATATGGAGGGTTTCTCCATTTCTCATGCAAGATATACTTGGCTAAGGGTGGAGGGGGAGAACTTAAGAGGGAGAAAGAAAAGAAATGATGAAGAGGGAGAGAGAAAGAAGTTGTGTTATATAGCTATGGTTTGAGGTTTAGACCATGGGTTTAACTCATGACCAAACTAACCCAAACCATAAACCAAGAACCAAGGATAAACCAAAGAATGGGTCTAGTCTCATGTAACCAAATAAATAACATGCATGCGAGAAATAATACGTTCCAAAATATGTATATTGGGAACGAAGAGTGACAGCCATGTCTTTCATGGTATCAATATCACCAATGACCTTCATATAGATAAAGCGGCATGCTAACGTATGGCTTATGCAGGGACGACGATATTCATCTTGCATCAGTACAAGATTGAATGCATTCGGTTATGTAAGAAGTCACTGTGAAGTGACGCAGTTCAGTAGGTTCCTGTATACTTATGTTATCAAGTATAATATGCCTACATGCTTACAATGCATACATGCTTTCCTGCTTTCAGTTAATATCATGGATATGAACTGAAATCAATCTAGTTCAATATAGAAAGATCAACATATAAAATATATGCTTTACATGGTTACTTTAGTGTCGGTTTAGGCGAGTGGGATATCTTATTCATCAGTATAAGATGTGTACTAATACCCAACCCCCCAGGTATGAAGATCCACCCGGTCGTACCAAGGCGTTGAAAGCTCGGATTGGCAACATGATGATGTTCGGCTGAGGATGCTTGCTTGGGTATAGAAGACATGATATATGGAACGACAAAAATCCTTTGTAAGCAAGAAAGATCATGAGTGTTATAAGCCAAATTGGCATATTCGGTGGGACCATTGAGAGCCTTTGTAATAAATTGATATATCAATAAAAGAGATTTATTTCGTATACTCTGTGTGACTTCTTTATGACTGTTTTTTCCGCTGCAGTATCATCATTTTGAGATACACCATTTAATGTGTTTATCTTCTTGCCTTGTATAAGTGCAATCTAGACTTGTATGATATCACGTCCAATGGCAATCTTTAGGTTCTGCGGAACTGGAGCGTGACAAAAACTCTACCAAATTTTACCTTCATATCAAATTTTAACTTCGACATCGAAGTGGCATATGAGAATTATCCCGCCCCAACAATAACTCATGTACGCAGGCTATAATAAGATCATCGAGGTAAAAAAAGAAACTTCCTCATTCAAAGATCATGCTTAGTTTATAGAATTTTAATTTTGATGCTTTCTTCGAGAGGAATTAACTTTATATTGTGCGAGATATCATGTAGGCCGACGAGCTTTATTTAGGATAACCAATCAAATGACAAAATTGGATCAATATTCTAAAGATTACAAATTCTTAGAAATAAATAAGCAACATAAGTTCATAAATTGCAATTTAATTTTGATTTTTTTTTGAAAGTAATTCAAGAATATCAATACCCAATTACGTATAAGAAATAGAAAAAATTTCAATCATGTGCGTCTTGCGTGAGGGTTCAATTATTATTATTTTTCTTTTAAAAAAAGGGATGGGATCACCTTGTCCAAATTAACTTTATTTATAAGAAAGCAATATATTGAATTGCTCGAGAGTTAACCATACTACAAAATTTAAGTTCTTAATATTATACTATATAATAGAAAAAGTTAGACTTCATCGTACAAAATTTTGTTCAAAAAATACTCTTGCAAATGTTTACTAATTAAAATAATTCATTAAAGTTAATAGGGACAACTCGATGATTACGGGAGCTGTCTTTTGGTCTGTCTAAATAGTCTTTATCTTGCATGCATGTATAAAATTATATATATATATATATATATAATAATAATAATTAAGGTATATATCTTTTACCCTTCCTAAGTAGTCTTAATAAAAATATATACCACTATATAATAATAGGAAAAGTTAGGCTACACAGTGAAAAAAAAAAATTCCTCCAAAAATATCCTTGTATAAGTTTACTAATTAAAAAAATTCATTAAAGTTAATAGGGACAACTAGGTAATTACAGGAACTGTCTTTGGGTATTCCTAAATAATTTTTGCCTTACATGTATGTATAAAATAATATTCGCCCTTCCAAATTATTCCTCCAAATTAATCTTTTTTAGGTGACAGCTGATGTGACAATTAATGTGGCAGATGATATGGAAATTTTAAAAATTAATATTAAAATTAATAAAAAATTTGGATAATTAATTTTTTTGGGGTTATAATTTTAAATTTTTAGCTGTCATGTTAGATGTCACATAATGTTATTTAACATGTTATGTCAGTTGCCACATAAGAAGAAATTATTTGGAGGGAAACTGTAAACCCCCTAATTTTAATTTACATTTTTAAGTATTTTTATTTATTTATTTATTTAAAATTCTTTAGATTTTTTCTTAGTTAATTAAAAAATAAACTATTGGTATATTTGCTTATATACATATTTATTTAAAAGTATTTCATGAAAAAGTATTTCTTTTCATTTTAAAATCAATTTTTCAAAGTAAAATAATTATTCTAAGAAATTATTATATAGAAATATATTTTTGTATTTTTATATTCTCATATATATATATATATATATATATATATATATATATATATATATATATACACACACACACACACACACACACAAAAGAAAGAATAAAAAAGAATTGAAAAGAAAGAAGGAAAAAAATTAAAGGCCCTAACCCAATCCCCAGTAGCTAAGCTATCCAACACCACACGCGCACACACCGACCGCGGATCCTACCCTCCCCCTCTGTCCCTCTCTATATATAAAGAGTTATCAAACCTAACCCTAACCCTAAATTTTTTTTCCTTTCCTTCGAGCCTCAACCCCAGCGCCATCCCAGATTCCTGCTTGTCACTGACGACCACCCAGGCCGCCGCTGACCGCCGGTAGACTGTCGACTCCCCACCCCCCCTTCCGTACGACAGCTCACTGCTCTACGACCTCTTCTTTGCTATATAATATCTCACTCATCTATCGATCTTTTCTCGAACAGTTTCTTCTTACATGCTTAAAAAATGACCCACTAGGAATCTCTTCAAGTAGAATATTTTTTGGAGCCCTGGATTGATTTTAAAGTCTACTCAAATTTGACGAAAAAACTATTTAAAATAGTTCAGAAAATCAGTCCAAGTACCCCTGTTCACGCCCAGTTTTCTTTAAATCCATGAACTATTTTAAAAATGTGTTTATATAAACTTTTAGACCATATGACCAGGATTATTTTTGTTCTTTTAGTTTTAATTAGTTTGCTTTATTTGTTAGTTATTATGTTTCCATAACGACCAAAAACCTATGTTTTAAAACCCAAAAACTTGCGATACGGAGTGTGTCTTGCCAAACTGAACCACTTCATCACGTACCAATAGCACCAAAAGGCGCGTATAGTATATCTGGATGTGTGGGTTTCGCAGATGTTGATTTGGACGTGTGTGCACCCCGAAATCAACTCGTATCCGTAAAAAGTCTCCCGTATCGGTGTTTTGTAAATTTCCTAATTAGTTTGTGCTCGCTCATCGGATCTCCACAAAACTTGCACCATTGAACTCGCAGCATATGACTTGTCCAATGACCTAAGTTTTGATCGATTCTGAGTCAGTCGACGAATTGCCATTTCGTGGGCCCCACGATTCGACTTGATGAACAATTTTGTGATCGGCTAACCGAAATTTAAAACTAGACATACTATTGAGTCGGTATCGTTATTTAGGATTTTTTTGACCTATAATTTGTCTAGTTTAGAGACCTTCAGTCTTGGAAAGTTTTTCGGTACAAAGTGGCTCACATGTGGACCCTGCTTTGACCCGAATTGACCGTTTTAGCTTATGTGTCCAAATTGGACGAAAGAGTAGTATTTTATGACTATCTCGCTTATTCCAGGAACGTTGGTGATATTTTCGGAGACGTTCGTACATCTTTCTCTTTTTGTGCTACTATTGATTTGACGCGTTCACAGTCAGAACATCGCCTAAATTCTTCCATGATACTAGGCAAGATACCATGCTCTATTTACTGCTAGTATGATTTTATTTCAGCATTTATTTTATTGTTTCATATTTATTTTCATATAAACTGTGCGTCTTAGCTTGACTTGGGTGCAAACGATAATGTTCGTCGTCTTTCGTATCTTGTACTTATTTTATTCATGTTGACTTAGATTTAGTAGACTACCTCTCGATTGTGGAATATTTTTATATCTCCTTTGGTCATGACGCACATATGACACGATGTTTCATTATAGGACACGAATTGGTGTACTCAATGTAACACCCCGTTCCGTTCAAGCGGACTGCCGATTCAAACGACAATATTGCAATGTCCCGACCCGCTTTGCTCAGGCGAGAATACTCGTTTGAGGCAAAGGATATCCAGACTTGTCCCTACAGAAAATCAGCTTAGGCTTCCAGAGGCTCGCTTGACGTATCGCTCAACCAAGGGGAATCATCGCTAAGGTGGGTGGCTACGGTGAACTTGTCTTTGCTTAGCCAGCACACATAAAATATGAATGTTTTATGCTAGTCGCTAGGTGAATTACCCCCTACATGCTAATAAGAATCCAACGCACCTAGCTAAGGAAATAATCCCAACTTGTATTGCTATGCTAGAACATGGAAATGAAACATTGCTTATATATGTTCAGACCCTCGCATCTACCCTAGAACGTGTCACTCGGGAAGTCCCTTACGATCTCACTCCTCGGCTTACCTTCGGGCCCGAGCTAACGTGAATGTTTATGTTTATACAAACGCATGCTTGTCTGCTTGTATGTTGCCTTGTGTTCATCCAAACCCCGGAAGACTACTAAGTAGTCGTTCCGTGCATGAACGAACCTGAAAGTATCCGGGACCGTTAGGTCACCCAAGGCAGCCCCGAACCAGGGGAATGCATCAAGGCAAGTCATTCACTGAACAAAGAATCAAGATTCAAGTAACTTGTGTATCCGTGTTTACATGTTCTCGTGCATCTCGTATACTCGTGTTGCCTGAATCGCATGAAAATGATTGGCAAAATAATGACACCGTTCCTATGCAAAATAAATCACGTACTCGTGTTGCCTGCTTGGCGAAATAATGAAATTGGAAAGACCCTGACTTGCATGTTGCGGACAACTCAGAAACGAGGTATATTTCTACAGACGGTCACCGGGGCACTGGGGCCGATCCGATTCGGATGGAAGTCGTGTGTAGTCCGTCGTGTGCAGGCGAGATGGTTTATAGCGCATCGTATACTTTCGTTGTATTCTATTTTGGCCTTGGACTACTTCATGTGCGATCATCGTGTGCAGGAGATGGTTTATAGCACCTCTTGTACTTTCGCTGCGTTCCATTCTCGTCTGCGATCGGTCCTTTATGGCTATGCCTGTCACGCCCCAGTCCCAAAATATCGAGGGACTAGACACGTGACAATGGCCAGCAGCACACACCGATGGACAAACCTAATTTAATGGATCCATCGGGGCGTACTTAAGCTGTAATACAATAATAATGGTCTAGATATACTAATCTCATCTACAGAAATGAATACAACAATATCAGAATCATAAAGCAAGATCAATCTCAATATGATATAAACTCGGGAAAATAACCCGATAATGAATCTGATACATCTGTCAAGATACAAGAATAAAGATAACCACAGCAAATACCGAGTATGGGGAAAGCCTATACCCAGATGATACCCTCGGAGATCAATCATCTACTGGATCTGGTACTGCTCCAGTGTCTGCTCCTGCTCCATCTTCTGCTAAAGCTCCTGTCCCGTGTAACTCGGGGTCGATCTCGTCTGCTAGTCCTGGGGACAAAGTCCGGTATCCAGGTCCTCAGGGGACATAACAAGGTACATAAATCGACATGCCAAAATGCAGTGTAATAGTAAATAAAATAAATAGGGTAAACTATATAACCATCTATGTGAAAATGCAATTTGAGAGCATCACTAAACTCAGGCTGAGACCACTACAAGCTCTGTGTCTTTGAGCCGGGTAGCAGTGTTTACTATGTATTTTACTATGTGTTTACTATGTGTTTACTATATTTTATATATATATATAAACTCAGCCTGTAGCCTGTGTGTCTCTCCCCACCCAATATAATCACACGTCTCATGTCCATGATGCACCATGTCCATGTCACGCACGATCATATCTAATGCAGCAAGTCATCTAATATCTATGAATATGATGTCTATGTCATAAAACATGTATCCTACACAGAATCACCATAAATATCTCAGGAAGATTCTGTCTCATGAATAGTGTCAAGTGTCCTGGGTTATAGTGTACTTGATAGGACAAATACGAGAATAAAGAGGGTCACAAATATCCATGTCTAGATGACAATACACAACTCCGCGTACGGTGTTGGCACCCGACTATAATCGGACGCTAAGTACGTCACACGGCCCTAGGTTAAGCATGCACAGCAATATAATAAAGCAAGGAAAATATATAATAATACTGCAGAGTTTGGCAAGGTACACTTGCCTGGGGTCCTGTTGCTGGTATGAATCAGAGTCCAAGTCACAGTCCAAATAGCCTATGTATTACAAATTTATCACGTCAAAAGATAATTTATTTTAATTTATTTAATTCTGGAATAATTACTCTAAAATCCTATTTTAATCTTATTATTCTGATTTTTATGTTAATTCCTAAATTTTGTCCAAAGAAACTGAATTTTATCAACTCGAGACTCATGGCACGCAAATCGAGGCGATCTGTTGACCAAAAAGTCAACCGACACAAACTCGACTTTCATGCATGATTTCCTGTAGATTTCAGCATCAAAAACATACTAGAATTTACGGCTCGTCCGAATTCAAATTCGTTTGGGAATTATGGCACATACAAATTTTGTATTGTGCACCGATGGTTAAATTCTAACCTAGAAGTTCTACAGAATTAACAGTATGTAAATACTTCAAATTAAATTCTGAAAAAATATATGTCGATGATCTCGACATTAGATTTCCGAAACTTTAAACGGTTCATGATTCTGATTCCGGGTTCTCCCGAAATTGCGAAAACATCGAAACACGTCTATTTTTGGACATGCTGTGCTCTACGAATTTTCCAGAATTTAATACTAATAATTTTGTAAAACAAATTATATAATCAGAAACCTAACCTCAATATCGTTCTAACGCAAGAAACTAGGCATCGTTTGGAGTCCGGAGCTATGCGCAATGGTTTCTGGAAGATGAAGAAACCCTATATGACAATTCTCCCAAATCTCTCTCTCTCTCTAAAATAATGAGATAATTAGGGTTATTATATTATATATATATATATATATATATATATATATATATATATATATATATATATATATATATATATATATATATATATATATATATAGATGTACCTGCGGCTGAATGGATATCTATAGGCTGACATGTGTCAGAATCTGATTGAATGGTTTTATTTATATTATTTATTTTTGATTTGCCTTTATCAAAATATTATTTAAGTCGTTTTAAATCTAAATAACTCAAAATAAACATTAAAAATAATCATAAAAATCTGGAAAAATTACAGAAAATATATTTTGAACCAAAAAAACCTTAGAAAAATATTTGGGATAATTTTATACTCATAGATTTCCTACTATAATTAGGAGAAGCTCTAAAAATTAGTTTTGCCATAAAACTAAAAATAAATACTAACATTATTTTACAAATTCTGAAATAATTCCAAAAAATATATAATAATATTATAAACCTTAGAAAATAATGTGGGTCTATTTTATATTTCTGAGCTTGCACCATAAATTCTACAAGTCCTAAAAATTAGTTATTAGCCTAAATAACTCCCAATAAATACTAAAAATACTCAGAAAATTCCCAAAAACTTCTAGAAAATATATTTTATTATTTAGAACATAAAATAAAAGTTTGGGATATTTTTAATTATATTTGAATCTAAAATAAATTCTTAAAAATTCTAGAAAATTACAGAAAATTGTAAAAAATCCAAATTAAAAATTTCTGAAAAATCAGGGGGTTACAATCTACCCAACTTATAAAAATTTCGTCCTCGAAATTAAAATTAAGCCATGGTAGAAGTCAAGGATGGTCTAAGATTTGTATTGGTTAAAATGCAAGGCTAGGTTTAACGGAGTGGACGATGTTGCACGTTGCACATTCCGAAAATCATGGGAGAAATTCACATGAGTGAAAATAGGTTTCTTCGTGTGTCATATCCAATAGTGTGGACACCTAAATGCTCTTTTGTATAAAAGCACCCAACAATTGAAATATTGCACAAAGATAAAAATTGGAGGATGGGCATGTCTAGGACAAGGTATGAAAATTGTAGGAAGGCAGTGACTAGGGAAGTGCTCCAATTATCGAAGCAATGGTAAGGCGCGCCGAGGGATACCATGTTATAAAACTAAATGAAAAATGTCGTGTTCTATTCCTAAGTGGATTCGAGCTAGCCTTAGTCTCACTATCTAAGCCAAGTAGGTCTACTTCTTAGGTGAGGGGGTTTCACAATCCAGCCAACTTAAGAC
Source organism: Iris macrosiphon (assembly GCA_036927795.1). NCBI lineage: Eukaryota > Viridiplantae > Streptophyta > Magnoliopsida > Asparagales > Iridaceae > Iris > Iris macrosiphon. Next base: position 43,658,949 of record JAYESA010000019.1, on the reverse strand, counting down.
AATGTCGTCCTCAAAATTAAAATAAGGCATAATTTGTTAATCCTTCGTGTACATAAGGCAAGTCAATCGCAATCTCCTTGCGACAATTAAAATCCTAATCATATCCATTGTAATCACTTCTAGGTTAAGATGACCACTGATCCAATCAAATTCAACCTATGGTTATCTCTTCTCGCTTTTTCAAATTATCCATATCCAAATTTAAATTAAATCCATATATCATCTTCAAGATTTAAATACGCATATCAATTTTACCTCACGATCTCCAATTATCATAATCTCCTCTAGAAGTAATTCGAGTCCATTATTATTCCTATTTTCACTTATAAGTTTTTGTATGCTTCAACTTCTTAAATTCCATTCACATCCTTAATATTTCAAATAGGTAGTCCAACCATCAAGTTTTTTTTATTTTAACTCAAATCATCAACTTGAAAAAAAAAATTAAAATGCAGTCCACCATTGTTCAAGTATGAAATTTCATCTTTTTATCCTCTAAATTTCAAGTTGATGATTTTACCTTCATTGTTTAAATCATGTACTTAAGGTATAAATATTGGGTCCTCAATATCAATTCATTAATCCTCATCATCTTAGTCATTCTTCTAAAATTCTCAAAATTAAAATGGCTTGAACCTCTCCCAATTTAATCTTACTCGATCACAATCTAAAAGAAATTCCTCTCGAGTTGACAATCCACTACTACCCAACTTAGAATTTACCCATCTATCACATAAGGCTATATACCTTAAGAGAATATTCCTTAATATGTTTACTCATGTCATTCAATCCTCGAACTTCAATGCTGATCATATCATATATGATATATCCTTAATTACGAAGAATAATCCTCAAGTATGTGATCGGCCTATGGGGTATATCTAGTATTCTCTGTGTATCAATTTATACCAAGCACGATGTTTCGTCTTTCCGAAATAAGGGAAGACGGAGACCAATAATAAAGAGTTCAAGGGCAGCGTAATAGAATAGAAGTATTGAGATCAAGGCGTTTAAAGAATTCAATTGGAAATTGTCAAAGCAGTTGTGGATTGAAATCCTATTTTGGTAATCCTTTGTTTGCATGCTCGTATTAGTACAGTTATGTAACCGATACGATCTGCTCAGACATATCTAGAGGGTAAGTACAGGCGTCTACTAGTCAACTATATATCTCAATCCACGTAAAGTAGTCGTGTGAAGAGCGAACCAAAATGCACTAAGGTTGATCAGACCATAATACATTGATTCTGAATAGACAATTGTATTAGTGGGGTTGATCAGGCCCCAATAACACATATGTCATGAACAAGCTTGATAAAGAATAAGCTTGCAAAAACTAGGCTATAATATAGCAGCATAAGTCAAGGTAGTACAAAAATTATAAGTACACTAGATGATGATGAAAGGAGGTACAAATCAATTCGAGTTCACAAACAGAAACAAAATAAGCAACAATAATAAAAGACTCTACAATCTCTACAGTTATCATACAACTCCTTGTCTATGTCGCTAGTCGACCAAATGGGGGCAAGGACCTCTAAATTCTATCGTCTGAATAAATACTGTCGTCTTATGCAAGTCTAAAGTTGTGTCATCCTACGTCACTTCATCAATAGGGCTAGGTGGTACTATGTTGTGAGGCATACTACCCAACTTATAAGAATTAAACTAATACTGTGACAGTCTTAAGAGGGTCCTGCAAAATAACCTTGCACATCTAAATAAAACAGAACTCTTATTAGGGTCTCCTATGGTATTACGTAAGTAATGGTCATCTTAAGTCTTAATCATAGTGCTCATAGGTCATGTGTCAATAGTGAGAATGGACAGGTTACTAGTCTCAAGGGAAAGGAAAGATAACTTGTATCGAGGTGGGGTACTAATTACGCGGTTCAAAGCTAAGGGGTAATCATTAGGTCACCATCTATAAGATTAACTCAAACTGTCAAGTTCTAATTACCAATCACATAATAAAAAGTTTAGAGTAACAACCAAAATAAACAATAAGAGGCGCACAAAAATCAAGGCAGGATACAAGTCAAGAAATTAATTCGAATCCGATATAGATGTCAAGAACGATTCAAGCAAGTGGATGAGATCCAAAAACTTATCCTATCCTTATTGCAGGCTTGCTCGGTTCCTAAGTTGAAACCGAACAATTTAGTCGTCGACCTGCATGGGCCACCACAAAAACCATGTCACGCCCCAGTCCCAAAATATCGAGGGACTAGACACGTGACAATGGCCAGCAGCACACACCGATGGACAAACCCAATTTAATGGATCCATCGGGGCGTACTTAAGCTGTAATACAATAATAATGGTCTAGATATACTAATCTCATCCACATAAATGAATACAACAATATCAGAATCATAAAGCAAGATCAATCTCAATATGATATAAACTCGGGAAAATAACCCGATAATGAGTCTGATACATCTGTCAAGATACAAGAATAAAGATAACCACAGCAAATACCGAGTATGGGGAAAGCCTATACCCAGATGATACCCTCGGGGATCAATCGTCTACTGGATCTGGTACTGCTCCAGTGTCTGCTCCTGCTCCATCTTCTGCTAAAGCTCCTGTCCCGTGTAACTCGGGGTCGATCTCGTCTGCTAGTCCTGGGGACAAAGTCCGGTATCCAGGTCCTCAGGGGACATAACAAGGTACATAAATCGACATGCCAAAATGCAGTGTAATAGTAAATAAAATAAATAGGATAAACTATATAACCATCTATGTGAAAATGCAATTTGAGAGCATCACTAAACTCAGGCTGAGACCACTACAAGCTCTGTGTCTTGGAGCCGGTAGCAGTGTTTACTATGTATTTTACTATGTGTTTACTATGTTTTATATATATATATAAACTCAGCCTGTAGCCTGTGTGTCTCTCCCCACCCAATGTAATCACACGTCTCATGTCCATGATGCACCATGTCCATGTCACGCACGATCATATCTAATGCAGCAAGTCATCTAATATCTATGAATATGATGTCTATGTCATAAAATATGTATCCTACACAGAATCACCATAAATATCTCAGGAAGATTCTGTCTCATGAATAGTGTCAAGTATCCTGGGTTATAGTGTACTTGATAGGACAAATACGAGAATAAAGAGGGTCACAAATATCCATGTCTAGATGACAATACACAACTCCGCGTACGGTGTTGGCACCCGACTATAATCGGACGCTAAGTACGTCACACGGCCCTAGGTTAAGCATGCACAGCAATATAATAAAGCAAGGAAAATATATAATAATACTGCAGAGTTTGGCAAGGTACACTTGCCTGGGGTCCTGTTGCTGGTATGAATCAGAGTCCAAGTCACAGTCCAAATAGCCTATGTATTACAAATTTATCACGTCAAAAGATAATTTATTTTAATTTATTTAATTCTGGAATAATTACTCTAAAATCCTATTTTAATCTTATTATTCTGATTTTTATGTTAATTCCTAAATTTTGTCCAAAGAAACTAAATTTTATCAACTCGAGACTCATGGCACGCAAATCGAGGCAATCTGTTGACCAAAAAGTCAACCGACACAAACTCGACTTTCATGCATGATTTCCTGTAGATTTCAGCATCAAAAACATACTAGAATTTACGGCTCGTCCGAATTCAAATTCGTTTGGGAATTATGGCACATACAAATTTTGTATTGTGCACCGATGGTTAAATTCTAACCTAGAAGTTCTACAGAATTAACAGTATGTAAATACTTCAAATTAAATTTTGGAAAAAATATATGTCGATGATATCGACATTAGATTTCCGAAACTTTAAACGGTTCATGATTCTGATTCCGGGTTCTTCCGAAATTGCGAAAACATCGAAACACGTCTATTTTCGGACATGCTGTGCTCTACGAATTTTCCAGAATTTAATACTAATAATTTTGTAAAACAAATTATATAATCAGAAACCTAACCTCAATATTGTTCTAACGCAAGAAACTAGGTCTCGTTTGGAGTCCGGAGCTATGCGCAATGGCTTCTGGAAGATGAAGAAATCCTATATGACAATTCTCCCAAATCTCTCTCTCTCTCTAAAATAATGAGATAATTAGGGTTATTATATTATATATATATATATATATATATATATATATATATATATATATATATAGATGTACCTGCGGCTGAATGGATATCTATAGGCTGACATGTGTCAGAATCTGATTGAATGGTTTTATTTATATTATTTATTTTTGATTTGCCTTTATCAAAACATTATTTAAGTCGTTTTAAATCTAAATAACTCAAAATAAACATAAAAAATAATCATAAAAATCTGAAAAAATTACAGAAAATATATTTTGAACCAAAAAAACCTTAGAAAAATATTTGGGATAATTTTATACTCATAGATTTTCTACTATAATTAGGAGAAGCTCTAAAAATTAGTTTTGCCATAAAACTAAAAATAAATACTAAAATTATTCCACAAATTCTGAAATAATTCCAGAAAATATATAATAATATTATAAACCTTAGAAAATAACGTGGGTCCATTTTATATTCCTGAGCTTGCACCATAAATTCTACAAGTCCTAAAAATTAGTTATTAGCCTAAATAACTCCCAATAAATACTAAAAATACTCAGAAAATTCCCAAAAACTTCTAGAAAATATATTTTATTATTTAGAACATAAAATAAAAGTTTGGGATATTTTTAATTATATTTGAATCTAAAATAAATTCTTGAAAATTCTAGAAAATTACAGAAAATTATGAAAAATCCAAATTAAAAATTTCTGAAAAATCAGGGGGTTACAATGCCAGCGACTCATGTTCATATAGATAAGTCATCCTCGCTTAGCGGCTACCTGTGTACGAGTCATTGCATCGCATCAAGAATAACTGAACACCTGAACGATCTTGATATAACGACTCTCGTGTTTGCATATGTTATAACATGGTTTTCATTATGAATGCCCCTGAATGTTTATGCTTGCCCGTGCTTGAATTGATAATGTTTGCCTTGGACAGGGAAGGACAAATGGTAAGTTGGTAAGCCTCGTCGTGTTTTCTCTCATGTCGCACGGTGCACTGCCACACAAGTTAGGCTATTCAAATCTTGCATGAAATTGATCCTAAGGCAATTAGAAAGATAACTTAATAGTTGGTGCACAAAACCTATATTACGTGTTTGGATTTGTCGAGCGGGCAAGTAGCCTCCCCACCCGTGTATTCCATGTACTGATAACCCACCAGATTGTTTGCAGGGTGCGGGAGAACCTCGTTCGGTGCGGATGCCTTCTTCGTGCGTGCTTAGGCATGGAGATCACTCCGAAGCAGCGGTGCATCCGGAACTGAAGCATATATACAAGACATAATGTTGGAACTTTCCTGAACATTGCCTGAATCATTCCACAATTGTAGCCACTTGGCACGCTTTTATTGTTTCAGAGAGAGAGGCTTGAGTGAATTATAATCTCGGCTATACGCTGCCTGTAACACTTATTTATATCAATAAAGAGTTGCTTTACTTCTACTTGTGTTATTCAATGCTTCCGCTATATTGTCGACTCAGTGAACATGTTACCAATTGCTATGTGTTTATGACTCCGCTGCACTCGGACAATCTGTGCGACTCTGTGGCTTAGAACTCTTACCGCCAGCCAATGAACCACGGCCTTGCACGGGCGTGGCTCACGCTCGTGCGACATCATGCTCGGATGGGTCAAAGCGATCGTTCTGCGGGAGCGCTGGTGCGGTGATTCTCGCCTAGCGAGAACGACCGATTTGTCTGCGGGAGATCGGGACATGACACTCAACTGGCCATCGATACGTTCAGGACGTGTAATGGTTATAAATGTAACTGTTATGATTAGTGTATTAGAGACTCAGACAGTTACAATACTGGACATGTTGTGTATGCGACATGGTCAGTGCGTGTCACGACCCGCACCCGGAAAATTGGGCATGAGTCGTGGGTACGTCCAGCCTACGCCGCAGCATCGGCGGTAGAACGCTGTCTAGGTCAACTATCTAGATAATAATCTCACACAAAAATCGGCCATGACCTCTCCAAAAGGAGGGCAACCACACAAACAATATAAACCTGTCAAGATCTCAACTCCAAACGGAGGAGCAAATATCATAATGATAATCTCAAGTACTCAATCACGAATCTAAGCACGATAGATAACAAAGAAGACTAACAACTATAAAGTCTAACCACCAACTACTACTACAACAACCACAACATCAATAATAATAATAATACAACAATACATCATCCAAAATAATATACAAACAAGGTCTCAATCCAAAACCGGAGACAAATCCGGTGCTAAAAACTAATAAAAACAACAACAAGATCCTAGTGATCCCGGCTACCAACCCGGAAATCACCTCTAAACTAGAGGGTCCCTGTCTGCACCATCGACAGGCTCAGGTCCATAAAACGTCGGACACCAATCCTCCGGATACTCTGAAAAATATGTCCAGTCAGGACTGGAGCAAGTACATCTCTAACAGCAGTTCCATTTAAATGATAAAAACTATAAAACAGTTATAGCAAGTAGCAAGAAGAAAGAAGTAAGTATGAAACAGGAAATAAACATGTATCACTGGTGCATAAAGGTAAAGATGCAGGAGTATCAGAAACAAGATAGTAGTAACTGTAAGATATAAGAATCTAAGCTAAGATCAAGTCCGTGCACATGAACGTGTAGTGAGTCCAGCATAAAAAATATGTAGTGAGTCAAGTCCAGAAACATGTAAGTGAGACAAGTCAAGAAATGCATGAGAGTCCAGACTATAAAGAATGAACTCGGTGTCTTTGAAATACTTGTTTCGACATGTAAACGGCTAGGGGTAAGTACGGCTCACCGCGCACTGGGTGCGCGGCTGCTATCATTCCAGATTAGACCAGAGGGAGTGATTCCTGATGATGCCAGATAGGAATGTTTACATGTCTACTCGAGTATTTCTTCCGCCCCGACTAATACAAGTGGATCCAAGAACCGACACGCAAATCAAGATGAGTCCAGCCTGTACATGAATGATGCCTGTAGTGATGCCTGTAGGTGATGCCAGTAGTGATTCCAGAATAGAGGCCAGAAACATGAAATGTACGTGTCGCAAGTAAATGAATCCAGAAATATCAATCAGTGTCTCGTGTTGTGCCAGAATAATCATATGATACTATACTAGAAGCTGAATCATAATAATCATCAGATAATGAAAACTATCAGAGAATGTACTCGCCTGACGTCCTGAGCAACTAGCGATCCGAACTGGTGTCGCAAGGACCTAATGCGAAAAGCAAGGTTAAACAGGGTTCTAATGAGTTAAACAGATATAAAATAACTAAAAATAGGTTTCTAGGGTCGTTCTAGGTCAAACGGGTCAAACCGGTGAAATCTGGGTGAAAAAGTCAACTCTGGGTCCAAAAAGTCAACTCTAGGTCGAAACTAGGTCAAAAGTTGACTTTGGCGGTCAACCGAGTCAACTACGGTCAAGTCTGGGTCAAACTAGGGTGCTCCTGAAATTCTAGGTCAAACCGAGCTCATTAAGCTAGAAAACTCTCAAACTCGCCTCCTTGAGATACCGGGATACCCTCGGTATCCGATACCTCAACCTAGGCTACGCACCCCGCCTAAACCCGCTAAAACCTATGCTAGCACACGTAATTATATATATATAAACATATAAAAATCACTCCAAGACAAATCCTAGGCTATTGCTCAAAAACCCCGCTCGAAACCCAATACCTTGGTTATCTCAAGGTATTGAGATACCTCGGTATCTCAAGGTATTGAGATACCGCTCTAAACTCAACCCGACTACCCCTCTAGCTAACTAACTATGCATAAACATATATATCTAGCTATAATCTAGGCTAAAATATAGATATCTAATACATATAGGCATATACCTATATATCTATACCCAATACCTTACCTTATCTTACACATACCTTACCTTACCCTCCTCATAAATATATAAATATATCTATATCTAGATATCTAAACTATCTACCTAGCTATATATAGATATCTATATATAAATCTATCTATCTCTCTCTCTAGATATCTATAGATATATTTATATAGCTATAGGTATATATATATCTATACCTAGGTATTTACCTATCTAACTATATAACTATCTATATAGATATCCATCTATCTACCTATTTATGTATCTACCTAGCTAGCTAGCTATATAACTATATATCTATCTATCTTTCTATTACCTATCTATCTATGTGTCTATCTATCAATCTAGTTATATATATCTAGCTATCTAACTATTTATCTAAATCTATCCAATACCTATCTATCTATTTAAACAACTAGGTAATTATCTATCTAACTATCTATGTCTATCTATCTATTTATCTACTATCTACATATATATCTATTTATCAATCTAGCTATCCATGTATCTATCTATCCATATATCTATCTATCTATTTATATCTATGTATCTATCTATTTACCTATTTATCTAACTAGCTATCTACCTATCTAATTATCTATCCATTTACCTATCCAATTATCAATCCATTAATCTACCTATCTAACAATCTATCTATCTATATATATATACATACCCCTCTCTCTCGCACACTGCTCTTGCTAGCTGCTGCTGCTGCTTGTACTGCGGCTGCTGCTACCTAAAACTGCTGCTGCTACTGTGCTTATCTGCTGCTGCTGCCACTGCTGCGCTGCAGCGATCTGCTGCCGCGGTGCGCGCCGCGGCGCCTGCACGTGCTGCCGCAGGCTGCTGCTGCTGCCTCAGGCTGCTGCGCTCGAGCGAACTGCTGCCGCGGCGTGCTATCGCTGCTGCCGCGGCGTGCTGCGCCTGCAGCTGATGCTGCTGCTGCCGCGGCATGCTGCCGCTCGAGAGAGCTGCTGCCGCGGCGTGCTGCCGCTCGAGCGAGCTGCTGCCGCGGCGCTGCCGCTGCTGAAATCTGCTGTTGCTGCTGCTTTTTGCTGCTAAAGCTGCTGCACACTACTGCTGTTCTCAGTTTCAGCCCCTCCCTCTCATCTCACACACACACACACGACCACATACCCATATACATATATATATATATACATACACTAATATATATATATGCATATAAACACTCACACACTCAAACACATATATATATATCCTCACACACTCTCACACTCACTCTCACACAACCTCACACACACACTCTCACACACACTAACACACACACTCACTAATGCACAACTACACACACAAACACTCATACATATATATAAATATATATACATATATACACACTCACTCAAACTCATATATATATATATATAGGCACTCACTCACACTCACACACACTCACCTACGCACTAGCACACACTCACACAAGCACTCCCTAACACGCTCACAAACACACTCACACAAGCACTCCCTAACACGCTCACAAACACATAACCACACATATATATATAAATATATATATAAAAACTCACACACAATATATATATACACACATATATATAAACAAACACAACACAACGCACACCACGCCCACAACGCCCACCAACGCACGCCCAACGACCCCGACACTCACCAACACCCTAATATATATAAAATATAACTCGAAAACTCTAGCACACACTCCCCGATACTAACCCAACGCGCGCACAAACCCGAAACGAGGAAACCAAGTCGAAATGGCCGTTCGGTCATTTCGACGAACACGTGGTGCGCGGCTCGGAAAACCTCCTGAAACGCACACCAAACGAACTCGGAATCGGCCCAAAATTTACCCACGCGTCCTAAACGATGTCTAGATCCTAGAAAATGCGCTCCCGTATCGATTCTAGGTCCGTGGCGGAAACGCACACGCACTTAGAATCGGCGACGACGAAAACCCCCAAATTCGCCCGAAACGCCCGTTTCTCCGCGACGCGGCTTCCCGTGTCCGAACGGAGACACGCACTCACCCTCACGACTCCCGACAACGTCTACCTAGGTCCATCTAACCTAGGGCATCACCCAAAATTGGGCCAAATTCGGATTCCACCCGAAATCGACACAAAACCTAATGTCAAAGTCTCTAAACTCACCCAAACTAGTTCCAACTTCCTCCCACGGGTAGCCTAAGGGTCTAGGAAGGTTCTAAAATATTAATTACACTATAAAAGAGTAATTACAAGGAGAAATTTAGGGTTTACCTCTTGGGAGTTGGAATCCCAAGCCAAAATCTCCAAATCTCTCCAAATTCACCTCCTACAAGCTCCAAGCCTCAAATCCAAGCTCCAACACCAAATCTAGGCTCTACCCACCTAGGTTGGGGAAAGATCTAGGGTTAGGGCTACATAAAGAAGAAGGAATGGAAGAAAGAAGGAAGAAAAGTGAACTTACTTGAAATAGGAAGGAGAAAGGAAGAAGAAAAATGAGTGGAGAAGAAGAAGAAGTGAAGAAGAAGAGTGGGGGGAAGGGGAGCTGCTGGTTCACGGGTGTGGGGGGGAAAAAAATAGGGCCGGCCACTTAATAAAGGGTTCCACTAAGTCCAAATGACCAAAATGCCCTCCCGTAACTCGGTTTTGGGTTTCGGGGCTCCAAATGCACTCAAACTAGTTCCAAATCTCTCCAACTAACTTCCTAAAAATAAAATAAATATTCTAAGCCCCAAAATAATTCTCACAAGGGTGTGGGCTGGGTCGGACATGGGTCCACTAGGGTCTGACATGGGTCCAGGCTAGCCAAAATCCTAAAACATACAATAAAAATATAATAAAAAAATAATGCAATCACTAATTAAATATAAATACAATTAATTATAAATAATACACAATTAACTAAATTAAAAATAAAAAAAATACCCGGATCTGAAAATGGGGTGGTGACAGTGCGGGGATGAAGGAAAAGACAATCATTATGCGAATGGAATAGCCAAATTGGTGAGCCATAGTTTCCTGATAAAACTTGGTATGATGATATTATATTAGTAGTTACCTTGTTCTTATATGTAAATGAGCCAACAATCCGACTCATACGCACGAAGGTTGTCTTCTAAATTACACGTTAGATTGTTAGAATACCCTTTGCATATTTATTTATTTACTGCAGTTTATATAGCATATTGTTTTTTGTATCTTGTTATGTCTCTCTGAGGATCTGGTCCATTTTCAGGTATAGACGAGCATGACTATTTGCAGGAGCACGGACCGGGACTTGCTACTCCTTTCTCTTTCGATGAGGTATTCCCTTCGTGCCTCTCTGATCATTAGATAAAATACTTATTATATTTTCTTTCATATCCTAGTTTGGTAGTGGATTTGTCTCCACCCAACTATTAGTTCTTCTCGACTATTTTATACTTGGTTCATTGTCATATTTGGTTATTTATTTCTATTTGGTTTTGTGGATGAGATTAGTATTGCCTGTGACTTATGACATTATATACCACTTGTGAATTATTATTCATATAATTTGTGATATTATATACCACTTGTGAATTATTATTCATAATACATCGTACATATATTTTATTATTTCTATATATTAGAGTTGTCATATACATACGACTGGTATGCTACGTATTTCTAGTCCTACATATTTTGGGACTGGGACGTGACAAAAACTTTAAAAGTTTGAATAACATTAATCTAATCATAAATCTAATTATATTTTAACACATACATGTATCCTGCCAGAGTCTTATCTACATTTAAGGAATTAGAAAGGTAAAAAAAAGTCCATAACGAATGAAGAAAGCTCCACTAGTAGAAAAAAGATGTGTCAAGAATGAAAAACTTTCAAAAGTAGCAATTTATGAAAACTAGAGAGCAGTCACAAAAAACCCATACTGATCTTAATATTAAATCTAGGCTAAATTATAACTTCATATCCTCAACTATTCAAAATATTTAACTTGATACCCCCAACTTTGATAGGTGTTAACTTGATACCCTCAACTATATAATAATTTTTATATTAATACCCAAATTTTAAAAAAAGGCAAAACTACCCCTCCCCCCACCTCTCTCTCCGCCAGCGCCCCTCTCCGACACCGACAAGCAGAGGGGGCGGGGGCACAGGAGGAGCACGGACGAGCGTGCCGGCGACAGGAGCAGCAGTGCGGGCGTGCGCGCGCGGGCGGGGCGGGCAGGTGGCGCGTGCCCGAAGCAACGCGAGGGCGTGCGTGCGGCATGAGCAACAGCGGTGGACGGCGGGGGCAGGGTGTCACGCCCCAATCTAATACCTATTTGTCATGTCCCAATCTCCTGCAAGTTTGATCATCCCCGCTGAACTTGAATCACCACGTTGCAGTGCTCCCGCAGGATAATCGTTCTCATCGGGACATGATGTCATGCGAGCCTGGAGTTGCACTCGCAAAGGTGGTAACGTCAAACGTCATAGTTATCATCAAAACGACTAAGTTGCAGCGAAAGTCAAGTAATGTGTACCAGGCACACATCATAGTATACGCAGTGAAGCTCTCGAAGGGTCCAAATAAAAATACCACGAAGGCGATGCAATACTCTTGCTCTTTCTCTTGCCCATAAAGGTACTTACCGTTCCATACATCATGTCCCGTATATCCAAGTTGAGCCACTACACCTGCGTACCTAGAAATAATGTCCACAAATGTGGGTCAGTACACAACCGTACTAGTGAGCGAGGTAACCCACTCGTCTAAACCGACACTAAATAGATAGTGAATGCAAATAGTTATATGGTAATCTTTTTACTTGAATCCTAGATTCATTTCATGGAAGAGGTATAACATGTTAAGAAAAATTTTAAAGCAGGTTAAGTATGCAATCATTCAACTCAAGCAAATATACTAACAGTTATATCCAACTCAAATGAAACTAAGCATGCAATCTGTTCTACTCAAACCCGAAGCAAAGCATGAACCTATCGAACCATATCTCACTTCAAGCCTCGAATCTATCGCATCATGCCACAAACCAAGTCTCACTAATCCAAACATCGATATGCACACTCTTGTTCGAGACAAGGTGGCTGCCCGTCGCCTACACGAATGCACAAACTCAAATCAAACCAACTCTTATCTATATGAAGTCACTGGCCAAGCCATAAAAGACTATCCAACTGCAGTTCGATCCGATCCAGTACTGAGTAGCTAGCCCGCCTGGAGGTTTCGAACTGCAAGTACCGCTCTCAAAGCACATTACCATTTATTTCCTCCATGTCTGAACGATCCAGTTGCCCCGGAGCATATCCCGTTCGAGGAAACCAAACCCTGTGCACAACAGGTTGTCCGTGATCAATGCAAACTCTAATAGTAGGTATGATGAGAGAATCGAGCCTTCTTGTTCCACCAAACGATACTCGCCTTGATCCATCCAATTATCCATAACCATTCTCCAACTATAGCCCAAGACACCATCTCAAGTTATCTCCATTATGCACAATGTCGCTCATCGACACAGTGCTCCAATTGGTGCAACATCCCTCGCTCCGAAAGCTCCGTGGCATAATGCCCTAACAGTGACACCATGCCCTCTCCAATGCAGTTGTCCGATTTTGAACAACAACTGTATGCTTTGTTTGACAAAGCGTCCAACTTGATACTCGTGCACAACGCACGCTTGCTCGCTCGCCTGATAAAATATTTTGCTTCTCCAACCAAGATGATCCACTCAAGCTCCAACTGCTTAAACGTAAATCCAACTCAAGCCACAATTTATATTCATCCAAGCGACGCACACTCTATGTACGCCACAGTATGGTGTTCTAATGTTCCAATCCAAGTGTTTAAGCCATTATGTGTGTTCCATATTATTAGGCATGAAGGAGTAGAGGAGAAGGGACAGAGCCACTCACCAAGTCTGAATCCTAGAACTTTGTCTTGCCGATACGGCCGATCCCTTGAATCTGGGGTCTGATATGAAGAACGATCTACTCAATTGTTATGACCGTACGTGCATGTCGTTCTCTCCAAATCATCCGATCGATCGGACTAAGAAAGACGACATTATCGCTCCAATCCTAGTATCCCAGTACTGCTCTGAAAGAACACCTGATTCCATCGAATAACGTATGAGATCTGCACATGAAACAAACTCAAATCAATACTTGTTTCCAAATCCTACAATCAAAATATAACCAATCATTGTCTCGTTTACTCTGACTCAGCGTAATGTACCGTGCGATTGTGGGGCATTACATAATATACCACTTGGAATAAGGTTCATCCACGAACCAAACCAGTATCCATTCCTTTCGTGTATGCCGTTTGATAATTTTATAACTCCGCTCTATGCAACTTATATTCCATTGATCCAGACTCATCATCTTGCTTCACGCTGAATGCCAACACAAATTTTATATTCCCACATCCTCCTTGCATCTCAATTCGAACTCCACATATCGCTTAGTTTGGATGATACACATATTTAAGACATCCCTAAAATACATGTATTTCAGCCGAGCTTAGCGATATCGAGTTTGGACAAGTTACAAGGGTATATTCATGTCCGAGACATTCATCGCTTTACTCTCGACTGAACCAATCCTAACGATCATCCACAACACATTCGAACAAGTGATATTCTCAAATACGATAATTTTCCACTGACGATCTCTCCACCTGACTCAAATCAGTTCTTGTTCCGACTCAATCCATCCGACTATTTCTAAATTCTCACTAACAACATCCAAGCTCAACCAACTAAACTCTAGCATGACTCCAATCATACCATGTTTTGCATGCACCATCTCCAAATATTATCTCATGCTCCGAACGATCATCACAACTGTTACTACCCCAGCTAGGCGACTTACCCAAACATCGCACTATACTCTTAGATCAGCTCGGCCCAACACCACTTCCTTAATCTCAATACCTCTCTGGGTGAACATCTATATTGAGGTTAATGTGATCTATGAAGATTTTGCCGCTATGCCATACGGATAGTGTTGCCACAATTTTAATGCGGACACACTCGCCAAAATTTCTAGGTCGCGTATGAAATAGTTCTTTGTGCTGCTTCTACTGCTTCGAAGCACAGGATATCACCTTCGCCTTCTGCATGAGCACGTACCGCAAACCAAGTCTGATTTTATCTTATAGATTTGAGGCACATTTATCCTATTCGGTAGTGCAAGAATTTGATCTGAACGAGACGCGAATTTAACTTCTCAAATCTAGTTACACAGTCGTCAATTCATATGAATGCTATTTTCTTCCGGGGAACGATGAGTCAGAGGCGATGCCATCTTCAAAAATTTGCGACTCCGAATCTCATCAGTTGACTTAGGTCATTTTTACCATCGCTTCGATCTTCTGACTGCATCTTCAGCTGAAGGTTATCCCAAGGATCTCTCAAATCCAACACTCAGTCACTTAGGCCTATCTCCAATATACACTACTCACATCCACCCTCGACATATTTCCAAATGCGTCGCTGCAAGGGTCATTCTATGGGTCTATAATATTTATTTCAATTTAATGGTCAAGTCGCTAAGGTCATTTGTCCCGAAGCTACGCTCGATAATTGTAAGTCATCACGATGGACAGTTACTACGAACCGTGCTATATCTCCTCCCCAAATCTGAGCCATAATCCAACCATTCAATCCGAAAAAACTTCTGAATTTGAGTACTTCATACACTACCTCTGACGTATTTGTCAAGCAAACGTCGCCTAACCACCTAGAGTCTTACTATCTATCAAATCCATAAATCGTTGAACTGCGCTCGTTGAAACCATCTTCCATCATTTCATCATTTTGCCCTGAATCCATCAAAATTTTGAACCACCTTGTTCGACTTCTCACACTATCACTTGTAACGATTCCCGAAACCATAGACTTGTTCCGTTTCTTATCCGTACACCATGCTTCAATACTCCACGTCCAACTTTCTCGAGCAGCACAGTGATTTGCTTCAACATTGCTCTCTTATTTAGTTATCTTCAAAATTCTATCCGCCATAATCCTTGTTCTCATTCCACTTTTTTAGCATCGTCTTGATTTCTTCGTGTTCCGATTTATCCATACGCTCTCGATGACTCGTGCACAAGTTCCAATAAAAATTTAAATTATATCACCTTCACTCGTTGCCTCAATCCGTCGCAGTAATATAAGTGTTAACTTTTAATCTGAGTTAACATCAACTAGACTTGCCTCATGCCCGTTCACATCTTCCGGAGAATCCGTCCACCATTGTTGCACTGTTTAACCAATTTTGTTTCCACTAGACTTTGAGTCAAACTTCTATTGCGCCAATATCTGAAATCCTTCAAGTTCGTACGAATCCATCATATTGCTCCTCCAAAATCAAATCGTGTTCCATCTGCTCGACCAACTTCTCCCTTATTTTGCCAAAATCTGTAGTCTGTGCTCGCTACTTTTCGATACATCTATCGCTCGCTCAAGCGTGCCCCAAATGTTTGTTCCTTATGCTAAAATCTCTTTTTGCATCAATGAATGCTCCACCAAACTGCCAAATCGCATAAGCGAACTCTGATATTCAGCTTTTTGTCTTATCGATCTCATCATCTTGTTTCCAATACTTGGTCCGCATTAATCCTTCGAATTTCAAACACTCGTTCCATAGCTTGATACTTCCATTTACACAAGTCTGTTCTTGATCGTTCAAGTACAACGTATCAAAGAATACCCGAGTCAAACTCTGTTGCACCAATTTTTGACATAATCTCGTACTATTCCATCTGTTACGAGCAGACCTATCACTTATCTTGTTCCGAATATTTCCAACGTGCGCACTACTCCGTAGCACGCATATACCACTTGAAAATAGAGTCGCTCTCGCACCATATTTACTCTACGTTGACGAACGTCTATTCCGAACAAACTATTCCGTGATGATCTTGTTGATTGCAACTCAATATTCGTTTACTCCATGTTCCGATACATAACTCAGTCGATGTTCACCAACCAACTTACATTCAAGTTACCCACGTCCATTGTGATAATTCCATTGATGTCTATCCAAAATATTCCAATGCCACTTAACTACGTGGTATACCATATACCACTCTGAATCAAGTAACTTCTCATGTCATCTTTTTTTGCACTGATCCAAGATCCGTTCAAGCTATCCATTTATGCGTGATCCTGTCATTCCACACTCAAAGTCTAACAAGAAACTTAGCCAATGCATGAACCATCTAACTCTTCTGTCGATCTTGCTTGATGCAACTTGTGCCATATTTTATTCTCAATACTTTCAACTATTTCTCAAACCGTTTTACTACACGAGAAACCTGTGCAATAATCTCTTCCATGTAATCCAAGCCAATAGTCAACCGTTCCACACATTTGCCGTACAAGCAACTCGTGCAACGCTTTCTCTGATATTCTAAGCTTCTCAAAGATGCTAAGCACATGCACCACACGAGCAACTCGTGCAATGCTCTCTGATATTTCCAGTCAAAACTCAAACTTTGTCCAAAATATTCGCTATACGAGCAACTCGTGCAACGTTCCAATTTCATCCGATGCTTCTACTCACAATATGCCACATAACCAATCTCGTCTGATAACAAACTGCTCCACTGATGCAACCAAAATTTTCTCGAACGATAAGCCAAACCAACGCAACGACACCTCTCAACTTGCTACATGAATGCAACAATGCCACACAACTTGTTGGACGAATGCAACAACGCCAAACGATGCAGCAGGATCTATCAAAAATCAACGAAAGCCAATGCAACGAAAAACAACATGCATATACAACCAACAAATATATAGAATTATTGCATGAAATATCCAACCCGCTGAACGTGAATCACCACGTTGTAGCGCTCCCGTAGGATAATCATTCTCAATAGGACGTGATACCGTGCGATCCTGGAGTTGCGCTCGTACAAGGCGGTGACGTCAAATATTATAGTTATCATCGAAACGACCAAGTTGTAGCGGAAGTCAAGTATTATGTATCAAGCACATATCAGAGTATACGCAGCGAAGCTCTCGAAGGGTCCAATAAAAATGCCATGAAGGCGATGCAATACTCTTTCTCTTGTCCACAAAGGTACGTACCGTTCCATACATCATGTCCCGTATAGTCAAGCTGAGCTACTACACCTGCGTACTTGGAAATAATGCACATAAATGTGAGTCAGTACACAGCCGTACTGGTGAGTGGGGTAACCCACTCGTCTAAACCGACACTAAATAGATAGTGAATACAAACAGTTATATGGTAATCTTTCTACTTGAATCCTAGATTCATTTTATGGCAGAGGTATGATATGTTAAAAAAAATTATAAAGCAGGTTAAGCATGCAATCATTCAACTCAAGTAAATATACTAACAGTTATATCCAACTCAAATGAAACTAAGCATGCAATCTGTTCTACTCAAACCCAAAGTAAAGCGTGAACCTATCGAACCACATCGTACTCCAAGTCTCGAATCTATCACATCACGCTATAAACCAATCCCCACTAATCTAAACATCGATATGCACACTCTTACCCAAGGCAAGGTTGTCGTCCGCCGCATACACGAATGCACAAACTCAAACCGAACCAGCTCTTACTTATATGAAGTCACTGGCCAAGCCATAAAGGACTATTCAACTGCAGTTCGATCCGATCCAGCACTGAGTAGCTAGCCTGCCTGGAGGTCTCGAACTGTAAGTATCACGCCCAAAGCACGTTACCATTTGTTTCCTCTATGGTCGAACGGTCCCGGTGCCCCAGAGCATATCCCGTTCGAGGAAACCAAACCATGTGCGCAACAGGTTGTCCGTGACCAATGCAAACTCCAATAGTAGGTATAACGAGAGAATTGAGTCTTCTCGCCCCACCAAATGATACTCGCCTCGATCCATCCAATTATCCATAACCATTTTTCAACTATAGCCCAAGGCACCATCTCAAGTTATCTCCATTATGCACAATGGCGCTCCTCGACACAGTGCTCCAATTGGTGCAACACCACTCACTCCGGAAGCTCCGTGGCACAATGCCCTCTCTGATGCAGTTGTCCAATTTTGAACCACAACTGCACGCATTGCTTGACAAAGTGTCCAACTTGATACTCGTGCGCAAAGCACGTTCGGTCGCTCGCCTGATGAAATATTTTGCTTCTCCAACCGAGATGATCCACTCAAGCTCCAACTGCCCAAACGTAGATCCAACTCAAGCTACAATTTATATTCATCCAAGCGATGCACACTCTATGCCCGCCACAGTGCGGTGTTCCAATATTCCAGTCCAAGTGTTCAAGCTATTACGTGTATTCCATATTATTAGGCAAGAAAAAGTAGAGGAGAAGGGACAGAGCCCACTTACCAAGTCTGAATTCGCTAGAACTTTGCCTTGCCGATAAGGCCGATCCCTTGAATCCGTGGTCCAATACGAAGCAAGATCTACTCAATTGGTACGACCGTATTAGCATTTCGTGCTCTCTAAATCATCCGACGATCGGATTAAGAAAGACGACATTATCACTCCAATCATGCTATCTCAGTACTGCTCTGAACGAACACCTGATTCCATCGAACTTCGCATGCGATCTGCACATGAAACCAACTCAAATCAATACTTGTTCCCAAATCAGACAATCGAAATAAAACCAACCATTGTCTCGTTTAATCCAACTCAGCGTAATGTACCGTACGGTTGCGGGACATTACAAGGGGGCGCGAGCGGCGATGGGTCGTCGGAGCAGGTGGGGGGAGTGTCGTCGGGAACGCCGGGGGGGGGAGGGGGTCGCCGAGATGGGGGGCGCCGGGGTTGGGGGGAGGGGGGAGGAGGAGGGATAATTTGGTCTATTTTTTTACGGTATCAAGTTAGCACATATAAAAGTTGATGGTATCAAGTTGAATATTTTGAATAGTTGAGGGTATAACATTGTAATTAAGCCTTAATTCTAATCATATCTTAACAGAAAAAGATGAAAACCAGAGTCTAATATACATTTAGGGAATTAGAAAGGAAAAAAACATCCATATTGGATATTCATTGAAACATGGGGCAAGTGGTGGTGATAAGAGTTGTAAGAAGATGAAAAAGAAAAGCGGCGTAACCACAGACGAAACCACAAAGGGAACTTGGTGGGTCTAATTCACTTCAATTTTTTTTTGCCCTTGTTTTATATATACTAGTAAATTCATCTACATTGTACGTAAAATAAATTTTTTCTTCTGATATTAATATAAAATTATTTAAATATTTATATATATTTAAATTAAGATTTATTATATATATTTTTATATTTTAATCAGAATATGTTATGCATTTGATTATATTTTAATTATAATTAGTTACGGATATATTTCTACTTTTCATAAAGAGTTTTGAAAGCGGTTAGCTACGTAATATTATCTAATTATAAACAAATATCTCTTATAACTTATGTGGTTAAGGTGAGAGGTATTCTTCCTACTTTACTGAGTTCGAATCCTTGTAGTGTTATTTATAACAAATTTAAATTTTTTTAATTTTTTTATGTAATATTAATTTTTTAAATAATTAATTGATGATATACATATGACTTAGTCAGCTCACTTTTGATCCATTTTGAAGCATCATTATATTATGAAAGATGGATATATATATATATATATATATATATATATATATATATATATATATATATATATATATATATATATATGCATCAAGGGTTATTGCAACAAATATTGCACCAAGCAATCTCAGCCACACATTTTTTTGAAATATGTGGTTATAAAGCATGCTGACGTGACACCTACTTTATGTGATGATTTATAACCACATGATTGAAATAAATGTGTGGTTGAGATTGTTTGGTATAATAATTATTGTAATAATTTGATTCAATATCCCGCCCAATAAATTTGATTCAATATATATATATATATATACAGAAAATTTACTGTAGCAAAATTAATTTATATTAAATTAATGCAAACGAAACAAGTTCAACCAAATTCAAAATAAAGAAACAGTCCGCCAACTGTGTTGGCGGAAAACATACATAGAACATAAGTGGAAGCAAGCGTGACATGTTGGCAGAAATTGTCTAAGGACAATTTTTGGACAATTTTTGCCAACTTAGTTGGCGGAAAATGAGTAGTGGGACCCGCGGTCGATTGGGTGGGGGTGAGGAGTGGTTTGGTTTGGTTTGTTTTATTTAGTTATGTTTTGGTATTTTTATTTAGTTTTTTTTATTTAGTTTTGTTTTGGATTTTGGTATTTTTTTACTTTATTTTTTTCATATTAAAGTTTATTTTAATAAGAAAAAAACTAATATTTATTTTTTACTTAGTTTTGTTTATTTACTTAGAATTTTTTTCTTTAGTTTTTGTTTGTTTTTTTATGAGTTCTATTTTATTTAGTTTTAGTTTTAGTTTAGTTTTTTTATTTAGTTTTTTTTTTAGTTTAGTTTTGGATTTTTGTTTCAAAAAATTTACTTTAACGAAATAAATTTTATATAAATTAATTGTAACAAAATAATTTTGAAATAAAAAAATATATTTTGGTTTTTTAGGATATATATATATATATATATATATATATATATATATATATATATATATATATTAGCTTTTTTTATTTAGCTAAAGAAATATTTTAAGGATATATATTAGCTCTCTTTTTTTAGTTTTGTTTTGGGTTTTGGTTTTAGTTTGGGTTTAGGTTTGGTTTTTTTTTTTTTTAGTTTATGTTGGTGGGTTGGTTAGAAGAGTATTGGTTTTGGATTAGTAGAACAAGGTTGAGGGGTGGATCGGTTTGTTTTTTTGTTTTGTTTTATATTAAACCGGTGCTATTGGGGGGGTCGTGAAAAAAAATGTAGTGGACTACACAACAAGGAGAGATTAGACAAGACAAAAAAGAAGAAGAAAAGACCACAATAAAAAGAAGAAGAGACATGAGAGTGAAGATAATGAGGGTAAAGAAAAATAAGAGGAGTAAGGAGGGGTGGGAGGTGAGTTATAAGAAGAGGAAGAAGAACAACATAATGTAGTAAGCACACAGTAGCAATCCAAGCAGACGTCTTTCTGTCTTCTTTACAAGTGGACACAACAGTCTTCATGAGCAGACACAACTCTTCCATTCTCCTTCATTTTACAGATGAGCAGCCAAAACGACAGACGTATTCCTGGAGGGCCTACTACGATTTGATAATCCAGCAACGTGCGAAACATATATATCTAGTTTGATATTTTATGGAAAGGTACAATAAAATTTAATTGTGTAAATCAATATGAATGATATTTTGTACATGTCTACTAATAACATCGTCTATGTTTTTCATATATATAGCAATACGATTATAATAATGGTGAACGGTGTCGAGAGCATGTCTCGTGGCGTTACGATAGCAGACTTGGGTATTGGAGGTTAAGCGACCACCAAGTGGCATTGTTGAAAATATTTAGCTTTTATTATATTGACAAGTTATATTTTCTGCGCACGATAGATATTTAATCCTCAATTTAGTTGAGGGTTGGTGGTCCGGACGAAATATCTTCCAGCTACCATTCAGAGAGATGAGTATTATTCTAGCAGATGTGGCATATATTTTAGGTTTACCTATTACGGGTGAACCTATAATATTTGATAAATCAATTTTTGCCGACACTATGATTACGAAGTAACTAGGTGTGGAGGCGCCGCTTAATAAACCTAGTAAAAACCTTGTGACGTTTATGTGGCTCCGTCACAACTTTTTGCACCTAGATCGTATTTGTGATCAAGTTATCTCAGTGGATGATAATCGGGTAAGTATGACATTTTTTTGCAACTTAATGTTATTATTTACATAATATGTTTCAAATTTAATTTAACACATATCATTTCTTCATCATCTGTTCAGGTTAATGCTTGCACCATAGCCTACTTACTACGTTTATTAAGCGAAATATTGTTTCCAGACTCATCAGATTTAGTTGATTTACGTTTTCTACCATTTTTGGTAGACCTGGCCGCACCTACACGCCACGCTTGGGGAGCATCAGTGTTGGCATATTTATATAGTTCTATGACATATTTTGTACAATTTATCGACGTGAATGAAACGAAGATAAATTTAAAGGGTTGTGCAACATTAATACAGGTATGTATAAAAGTTTTACTTAATTTTATTTACATTAAAAATATGTGCACTTATATCATATGCTCGTATTTTTTAGGTTTAGTCCTAAGAGCACTTTCATATTGGTAGGCTAGTATCCCGCATCAATACCGACGATGGTGTCTTCCCGTCAGCTTTATGGTGGATTACGGATGTAGCAGACCCAGTACACTGTGAACATGCGGTTATCTCTTTATACCGGGTCCAATTTGATACACTGAAGTATAACGAGATAAAATATCTGTATTATTATATTATAAAGCCATTATAACCATTATCTTATAATTTTTTTGTCATAAAATAGGTGAAATATTGTCCGTACCTGTCACGCCCCAGTCCTAAAATACGTAGGACTAGGAGTATGTAACACGCCCAGCCGTATGTACATAAACTCCAATATATGGAAACCATATACACACGTACGTTGTTTATGAATATCCAATCCACTAGTGGTAATATACTGTCACAACAAGTCACATGCAATCTATATCTCATCCACAGCACAAATAGTCAGTAGGAATAAAAGCTAAATAACAATTGGATATCCAAAATGAGTATCAAGTCTGATAGTCGGGTGGAAACAAATCAACTACAAAACAACTATTCTGATGTAGCAAAAGATCTCTAAACAGCGGTAATAAAATCATAGATACTCCGAGGGTAAGATCTCCTCAGTCTGGTAAGTGGAGTCAGGTCCCGGTCCGTACTCCTGTGGATACTCCTGCTCGTCCATATCTGAAAAGGGACCAGGTCCTCAGAGGGACGTAACAAGATACATAAAAATATGTCATTAAGTACTGAAATATAAACATCCAATGGTTTGCCTAACCGTCTAAGTGAATGCAGTTTGAGAACAACTTTCCACCAAGTGGCTATCTGGCTAAAATATGGGATTGGCGTGACCCTCTCGGAGAATCAGGAGCCTCAAAGCATGTCATCTTTTGAACGGTAGAGGCCACCAGTAATATATAGTGGTCATCATCACCCGTTTCTCCGGTGGAGAAGCCGGACGTACAGGAAAAAAGTACAAATGAGCCCAAATATTTTACTTATTGTTCTCCCCACCCCATGCTCTAAGCAGGCCATATCCATGATATTATAAATCCTCTAATAACTGCCAGGTCTACTAGCATACAAAGTTTCTATCAGCAGTTACCCCTAACGCACGGCACTTACGTACAGGAAGCCAACCCGATACGTAGTCCGAGGTTTATATGAGACTCACAAATCGTGTAGCAACTGTGTCACAGTCAATGAACCTACTGATGCTCCCTAAAATTGGTGGTCTCATAAATAGGTCCAGAATCTATAAAATAAATATCTATATAGGCAGAATTAAACATGCATGTATCAACTGGAATATAAATAATTTGTACAGTAGCAAGGTATACTTGCCGAGCAAGTTCTGTATAGTGCGTTTGTCCACAACAGTGATTAAACTTTGGTGTAAGAAATGGAATTAGATTTTTAGAAGAGTTGTAATATATATAGGAATAAGAAGGCGGTAGAATTTACTTAATGAGTAAGAAACTGTTGCCACTGTTGTTTTTCTTTTATTGGTTTAGGGGTGCGGTTGGGGGTATTTAGTAATAACAGTGTTAAGGAGCGGTGGAATGAGAAGCTTACACGTATAGGAAAACAAAGCAAAGTTGAGTTTTGCTTCTGCTGCTGATATTTTCTTCTCCTAATGATTATGGTTTTTTGGGTTTTACGCGTGGTTGGTTTTACGCGTAGTGAAAGAAAAAATTTACGCGGTGTAAAATAGGCGGTGGTTTGATACTGCTGCTGCTGTGGTTTACACGCTGTGAAATATACGCAGTATGGTGATCGGTTTGCTGTTGACCTTTACGCGGAATGAGCTGCTGCTGCTATTTCCTTATTTTACGCGGGAATGTGGTTTAATGGTTTGAGGGTTTTGGGTTGATCCAATAGGAAATTCTATTTTCTCCTTTTAACTCATAACTAATAATAAATAATTTACATAATTAATAATATAGAATACGATTTTCAGATTTTAGGGTTCTTACAGTACCGGCTTAAGCAGAATCATACTAAAATACAAACAACATCCTATGACCTTAGTGTCCATAGTTTTTTCCTAATATACGATGGTCATATCATGTATCATCCAGCTGATCGTGTTATACGATAATTCTGGGTGAAACAAAAGATTTTCGATGAGACACCATATTTAAACAGTAATAGAGGGAGTGCAGCTAAAATAGTACACAAAATGATTCCACAGTGGCATTCTAGATTGGAGACACAGTCCGTGGTACAATTGTCTCAACTAATGGACTCAATAGATGAGGGTAAGTTATTTAAAAAGTTAAACAAAATATTTTTTAAATTATATGAAATCATATGCTCATATTTGTTTAAATGGTGTAGCATTAGGTGATATTGCCTATAGATCATGGTGGGGAGCTCCTCTTATCAGTAACAGATCCTACCGATATGAGGAATTGCGATTCCAACATTGGGACGTGGATGATGTGATATCAACATGTAAATGAGATGGTACGTATTTTATTGATAAAAATATTTGTCTTCATAGTTTTTTTTTATATGATTTAATTGGATTCTACCTAATATTTCAGCTTCCAAATTTGAATTTAGCATGTGAAAATCATCCTGTGAGAGACCCGTTGAGCACAGCAGTAAGATCATTTTTGGATGGTGTGCAAGCAATTCCGACTCCCCCGAACCCTCCGTTACATATTTCGTCGGATTATCCTCAAGGTTTTGTTAGCCGACGGCAAGCAGGCCCGCGTAGAAAGTATACCAATGTTTGGCATATGGATAGCCCGCCTCAACAAAATGACGAGGTCCTTCAGCAGGCTGAGCATGACAGTTTCCAGTAGGCTGACCAGGGCACTTCCCAGCAGGCTGACCAGGGCACTTATCAGTGGGCTGGCCAGGGCACTTATCAGTAGGCGGGCGATGGGACGTCACAGGCACGTACCCCACAGATGGACCGAGAGACGGGCGAGGGGACGTCACAGCCTGGTGGTGACGTTTGGAATTATTACATGCAGATGGCCACTTCCGTATTTGATGCACCACAGTTTGATACAGTTACTCAGTTATTTGTGACTCCAACAGCACCGGTGCAGACACATGAGACTGATGAATTTGACTCATGAAAACCATTGCCAGGGGAGAGACCCGAGGATACAGTAGAAAGAAGAGATAGACTTGGTCTTAGGCCAAGGCCTCGTAGGTATTATGACAGGATGGCTAGAGGCAGAGAATGAAAATCTTGTACTAACAGGTTTTATTATGCACATGTTTTGCATCTCTTTAAAATCGGATGCGATCCATCGGCTTTTGTCCCACCGCTGGGTCCCACTCCTCCACACTTGCTTACACGTATGTTCTATGTATGTTTTTCACCAACATAGTTGGCGGAATGTTTCTTTATTTTAAATTTGGTTAAACTTGTTTCGTTTGCATTAATTTAATATAAATTAATTTTACTACAATAATTTTTTTTGTTAAAAAAAATCAAGATGAAAAAAAACCCAAATAAAATAACGCCTAAGTAAAAAAAAAAAAAAAAAAAAAAAAAAAAATAATAAATCAAAACAAGACCAAAACAGAGCTAAAAAAAAATCAAGATGAAAAAAAAATCACTCAAATAAAAATAACTTAAAAAAACCAAACCAAACCAACAATCCCCTCACCATCCACCCCCAATCGGCGCCAACCGGCCTACCTACTTTCCACCAACTCAGTTGGCAAAATTTTGGCCTAGGCCAATTCTGCCAACTTCGTTGACGGAAAAACTAATTTATTGTGGGTCCCCTCGGCCACGCGTCGTCCCATGTGAATTTTTTTATTTTTTCCGCTAGTTATCCCTCTTTTAAATTTTTATAAAATTATTTTCTGACAATTAATTTTATTAAATTTAATTTCGATACAGTACATTTTTTGATATATATATCAACTCATATTTGGACCATTCTAACCACACTCCAGCTCACCCGATCTCGAATTTTTGTCACCCTTGGGAGTAACCTTGTTGGTTCGAAGAGTGGTGGAAGATGGAAAAACCGATGAAGGAAGACCACTAGTAGGTATTTTACGGCAGGAAGAGAATGGTGAATGTAGAGGCAAAAAAGAATAAGTTATTTGCATTCAATAAATGACAAAAATAATCATAATTGGTTACAAGGTAAAGAATAAAACAAAAAGCTAACTTCTTACATAACTCCATCAAGCAAGAGTCTTGATTCATACTCTCTCTCTCTCTCTCTCTCTCTCTTTCTCTCTCTCAATATATATATATATATATATATATATATATATATATATATATATATATATATATATATATATATATATATTAGCCAAACAATTTGTTCGCGATGCATGAAATGTTTAGAACCATTGTTCTATGTTTCATTTGCTTTCCGTAAAATATATATTTGCAACAAACAATGCACAACAACCACATTTGTGTTTAACCGGACTCGAATGATTTTTATAATTATCGAAAAAAAAATATAAGATCCTTACTGGATAGCAGAAGATCAGTGGATCAAACCACGGAGGCATATTATTATTTTTATTTATAAATTATGGGAGTTGAGAGACAGTGGATTCAAAGACATACAATGCAGTGTAAATAAAATCCCGAACGTTACGTCGGATTCCGAGAGTTATGCCGAAAATTGAAAAAAAAATATATATATATATTTGTGTTTCTAGTAAAATTGCATAGTTGAGTTCTTTTTGTTTTCACCCCAAATTTAAGCACACTGGAGTTTAAGGTCCGAACTCACCATGGAGGGTTGAGTGCTTGCTAGGAGGCTCTGCTATGTAAACACACATCCAACTTGTATCCAAGTAGCCTGATTTTCCTCTGGGGCTGTTTGGGTTTGGCCAGGCCAGGGAAACAAAGTGGAAAAAAATTTGTAGAAATCAATATTTTGCAACGTATTGTAGTGAAGTAAAACAAAGTGTAAAAAAAAATTCATTTGGGTTCTTTGAATAAGTAAAGATTATAAGTAAAAAATTAAATTTTTTTATATTTGGTTAGTTGTTTAAGTGAATAAAAAAGTATAAATTTTTGTGGAAGTGACATTAATAGTAAAAACTTTTTGTTAAAGTAGAGAGAAAGAGGTATTTCAACGAAGTGTGAATAAATTGTTTTTTACTTCCGCGCTTCATGTTGGAGAAAAAAAACTCTGGATGTTAAAATTTCGATTTCGTGACAGTTAAGACGTACTGTTTATGTTCATGTCAAATTACAGTAAATTTTGTCTGCAAATTTTTTAACCAAATACATGAAATGGTCAAAATTTTAAATTTTGACCAGTTTCATACTCTAAATCGGCAAACCCCCCTAAAGTCGCAATCGAGCAGAACCTACAATGTAGGTAAAGTCATATCCCCAACTCAATTCAAGTAGCCTCACTCTCACAACCTAATCGACCAAACCATAGATTAAGAGAAAGCACTTATTCTAACGCTCAGTTCAATACCCCTTTTTCCCCCTTTTGTACCTCAAATTAATACCTAGTATCCTCTAATTTCTACCAGAATAAAAATAAGCTTGACTTCAAAAGTTTGCCAATAGTTTATTATAGTTCAAATCTAGCTAGCTAACCATTGCATTCGCTTAAGGTTGAAATATGGTCTTGGAATAACACACACCCTTATTCTATTCCTGTACAGACCTAGAGTTAGATAATTATTTGTTTAAGTAGCGTATGAAGCAAGATGAGTTAAGTAGCGTATGAAGCAAGATAAGTCCTAATCTATTGGCAAATACCCAAGAATTTGTTTTGTACCTAGTAACTACAATGTCCAGGGAACAGGGTGGTAACTAAATTTGAAGCAAATGAAAATTCGAGTAACAATTGCTGCAAACTTTTACACCATATCCAATATATTGTGTCGATAAAAAGTGGTAGAATTGGATAAAATAAATGTTGGATAAAATAAATGTTGCATCAACTCTCCCTTGCAGCCAAAATGACCGCAACACAAATTACGGAACATTTAATGCACTATTTAAACAATGAGTAGCGGACGAACATTAGGTTTGTACCTACAAAGTTTGCATCCTAGCTAGTTCCATCAATCCACAAACAATAGGAGTCAGGTTTTCTCTACTGAAGGTTAGTTCAGTGAAGCTAGCATTACAGGATGAAAAACGGCCATAGCCTGTATATAGTCTCATTTTTCCCCTGCAACAACGTTTATATCAACATTTCTTATCAGTCTGATCATTTCATTCAATAGGCACAAAACTGCAATCAATGATTATTGCCATTTATCATTTACAAAAAACCAAACATTATATACTTATGATGAGGTATTCATTCCATTTGGGAGCCAACCAAGGAGCCCATTTTTTTTCTATAGAACATGAAATCAAGCCAAACCACAACATTAGCCAGGTTCACAAACAATAACAGAAAACAGAGATCTGGGATTAGCACTAAATTCCCAATTAAAGCTCCAAGGCGCTACAATAGGATCCAAGTAACAAAAATAATATAAATCTGACCATAGCAACACCGTTCAATCCAAGGAACCTAAGCCAAACCCCTACAAGTGCAAAGATTCCAAGTCTTCTATATTAGCTGAAGAGAAATAATATCCCAAACAATACTTAACTGGGGAAAAACAGGAGAGAATTTAAGTAGTAGACTTGGCCCCACAACCCTACTGAATTTCCTTTTCCCGCATGAACCAGAATTAAAATGGGTATTGATCAAGACCATTAAATACATCCAATATATGCAACCAAATTAGAATAACAAACAACATGTTGCACTAGATCTAGGGGTGCAACTCGGCCAGGTTGGGTCTAGCTTAAGCTCAATCCGATGAATCATAAGCCTAGTCCGAGCCCAAGCACGATCCGACCTCGGGTTCAACATATGTAGTCCAAGACCAAGTCCGAAGAATCGGATTGGATCGGGTCCATCAGGTTTATCGAACTCAAATAGGATAAGGAGTTGAAGAGTTCGGATGGAGAAATTTAGAGTTTAAACTTTTTATTTAAGAAATATGAAACAATATATATATATATATATATATATATATATATGGTTTCGGGTTCTTTGGGTAACCCGACACATAAATCCGAGCCTAATCCGATTTTTGATCGGATTCAATTATTTTAACCCGAGTCCGAGTATCGTCAACATGACACAAAACTCAACCCATTGACGGATTTATCCGATCGGACTCGGATTTTGCCTACCCGAGTTGCACCCCTAACTAGATCCTCACCATTTGATCTTAAACTACATGGAATCAAAAAATCAAAACCATATTGGTAATCTAGGTGGCAAACCAAAACAGGCATGAGATCCCAAACCTAAACCCAATTATCCAAACCTTCTAAATCACATTCCAGTAACTCGTCAAATATGGTTCCAGAGCAGTAAAATAGCATATCCAAGAAAGAAAAACTAACAGTAACTAGAACAATTACTCACAAAATCCATAACATAATCTAAGCAAATAGCCACAACTACTGAACTCGTAATCCAGGAGAAAAGAAAACAAAAGATGATCAATAAATCTACAATTACAGTTCAACTCGACAATATGATACTAACTAGTATATTATTCTCGAGATCCACAGATTGACCAAAGACAACAAAAGCAACTTTGATAGCAATCAGAAACACTAGTCTCAAGCATTCATAAATTGATTCAAGAAAGCAAAATCAACAAAACCGAAAACTAAAATCATTACCACCTCCCATCAATTATCCATCTTAATGACATATTATACTCGGGTGCCAATGATTCAGTGCAAATACTCCATCCAAACTCATCAATGATTCAGTGCATCCAAACATTGAAAAATCGAGCGAAGACCCAATGTATCTGACAAATGGAAGGTTGTAGAAAAACTAAAGATGGAAACTGCACCTATGCCAACTATTCACTAGGTGTCCCCCAATAAATTGATAAACTTCTCTATCTAGTTTCCAACAAACTAACAAAAAGTCAAGATCCGTGGAAAACAATCACCCCGCAATCTACCATTAATAGCATTCAAATCCAAACCTACCTTTTCAACGAGAAAAAAAAAAGAACGAGAAATATGGTTACCATGTTTGGTTAGTACAGAATGAAAAGGAAAGTGAAAAAATGGTTCTAGACAGTAAAAAGGTGATGAAAATCTCGTACAAGTCTGTGAAGACTTGACCAATAAAATTGTTCAAAACGGCAAGATGAACTTGCAGAAGAATCTGACGACATAAGCCGCCAAGCATAAGAATCTGCTATAGAAATTGGTGAGTGGAATAATCTGCTAAATGTGGTAAAATATGCTAAAAAGGATAACAGAATAAACTGCTAGAAACAATGCTAACAAAGTTGATCTGTCAACTTGGGTGATAAAGATCACTGTTTGATTGTCACCGTCGATCCGCCCTCAGGAAGCAGCAAGTTTTGAAGAACTTCCGGAATGCTTTTTGTCACCTTATGTGGACAAGCACTAACGTGTTATTGGACACTCGGACTAGCTTTGATGAGAAAACTCTCATGTGAGCACTTAGTGCTGAAGCACACATTATATAGTGGTTCAATCCCCATATCAGCCGTAATCACCCACTAATAATGTGGGCGGAAGACCATGGAGATAACGTGGATGAAAGACCATGGAGTAACTTAGTGCGCCATCAAAGCACCACTTTGCACCCTTCCCACACGTCCGCCTCCGAGCTATTTCCAAAGATTTTTTTCCAAGAAATTTGTGACAAAACAAATACTTGTTGACGGATTTGAACATGCCCAATAGAAAAATCCTCCGCTATACTAACCACTTGAGCTAACACAACTCATGTTTAAATGACAATAAATAATAGCTCAAATATTGAAATAAACACTTGGGGTCTGCCTCAACATGGAGTGGTGAGACCAAGTCACTAATGACCAAATTCAATAAACCCCATCAAAAATAACAAAAACTTACCATTTCCTACTACAATTGTGTCCATTTCTCTCTCAACCAATCTCTCCTGATTTTACTTCTCCCCCTCCTATTTACCCGTATCCTTCTCTTCTCCCTCCTCTCTCCTCTTTTATAACTTACAAATTTTATCTATACTTCCCTTTCAAACCTTCTTATCAACCAGTAAGCCAAAAAAAATATTTTTATTTTCCCTTCTTTTTCTTGCTCTTTTTCTTTATCTTTCCCAATTTTCTCACAAAAGAAACACGGTCTATGTTACTTTGACTCTATTTTTTATAGTTTTTACCAAGCAAAGAATAATCCTCAAACGAAAATTTAAGTCACCTTCAGTTCATAAATAAAACAAACAGAAATAAGCAATCAAAACCTAATTAAGTATAAGATGGGATCTAATAAGCTACTTTTAATCAATTATGAAGAATCCAACATGTTTGATATGTGAGATCCAAAACAAACAGAAATCAAGCCAAAGAGCTAACAGTAACAAAGGTTCTACATAAATAAGATCCACAAACCTACATAATAAAAAAATGGAATACAAGAGAAGGAATCAAGATTGGGTCGTCAAGGAATCTCATCGCCTAACCATCTAGTTAACTTCCACATACTCACTTTAGTAGCAAACGAGTACGTGTCTCGCACAAAAATTCTATCTAAATATATGCATGTGTCGAAGGGAGGGTTCACGACATGATTCCCTCTTATCCATGTGAGGTAAGAGTTCACGAATCGATTCCCTCTTATCCCTGTGTGACATTAGCATATATCCAAGGGCAGAGGTTCCAAAACAGAGAAAGATGGTTCAAGAACATGAAACACTATTCCAGAACTACAAGACTTCATTAACTGTCAAGACTTTGCTGCTTTGAGAGAGATTCTTAGTGTGGGGCACACCTGGTCATGGTCTAATAGAGCCAAAACTAGTCATAGGATTATGTGCAAACTGGACAGCTGGTGGGAAGCTATGCAAGAGGAGATGGAATCCTTGCATAAGAACCACACTTTTGAGCTGTTCCAGTTACCCAAGGGGAAGAAAGCCTAACATACAGGACCATAAACAATGTATATCTATTAAATAGGTCAATATTCACAAAATTTTAGAAGTAAAGAATGATAAAGGAAAGGAGCTTACACTCAAACACTAGGATAGATTAACTCAGACCTATGCATTCCAACAGTAGGCAAAGACTTAAAAGAAAAAGTGTTATAAATAGAATCACAAAGAATGTGAAATCTCCACACACAATAGAACATTGTATAACTGGTCAATGACTCAATAGTTCACTTTAAAGTTCTTAACTATGCATCATTAATGTAGAAATTCGCTACATAATTAATGCCATGTAACTAAAGATCACAAAGCCACACTCTCCAAAAAAAAAAATTCGTAATTATGTCCACGTCATATTATGCCGGACATGAAACAGACTAGGACAGTCTCTAATATATAGGACACTGAAAAATCAATCTAGTGTATGTGTCGCTGTGCTCGTATCATGTTGCATTCATGTCCATGCAACATAGCCACAATAAATATAGTAAGATCATTGCACAGAAGGTTAATAAAATAAATGATGTCCAATAAATCAACACTAAATAAACTATGCCACTACCAAACATACTAACCTTGATAACCCATAATCCGCCCCAAAGAAACTCAAATCAAGCACATGAAACCCTAACATCAGCAAATATTCTATATAATTTAGAGTTTGAGACCTACGACAGATCATGGTAGTCAAAGGCACCCCTCGCACCTCACTAGGTAAGGGTCCTTTCTCAAGGCGCACCCAAAACGCACCTTATGGTTTATTTTATTTATACAAAAAAATTAAGGCATGGAAATAACCCTTACCTCGTACAAGTAGTTGGTTCCAATTTAACTGAAAAAATTAAAATTTACTAAAACGTGGTAGGGGTAATACAAACTCTTGTTACTTCTGTTGACTGCTACTGCTGCTCTACTAGTTCACTTTGTTATGTTTTAACATACTTTTATTGGTTTTAAAATATTATTTGATTTTATTTCTTACATTACTAATTTATTTATTTATGTATACTTTTATTATTTTTTATATTTGTGCCTCGCTTCGCTCATCAAATGCGCGTTGCGCCTCGGACGATATTAGACCATTTGTGCCTCAAGTGCGCCTTGCGCCTTTGACTACCTTGCGACATGAGGTTTCAAATAACATAATCAGTACTCTCATTAATCAAACAAAAAGCAGAAAACCAAAACCTTACGGTAGCAAAGATTAGGGATCCAAAGCAGATAAATACCTCTAGTAACCAGGAGTTTCTTTGGAGCAGATACAAATCAGATATTGGTATTATAATATCATATTTGTTTTCTAATAACAAATATGAATACGGATCTTATTCAGAGATGAAAATCAATAACCATATTTGCAAAAAGACAACCAGATTCGGATACAGTAAAAAACAGATATGGATAAAGGAAATACAAGAGATTGGATATAATAGGGTTTTGGAGAAACTAAATAACTTATGTATGTATTAAATAACTTATGTTTGAGTAGTGATACTTTAAATACAAATAGAGGATTGGATATAATAGGGTTTTGGAGAAACTAAATAACTCAAGAGAAGTGATTTTTCAGGTAAGTATTAAATAGCTTATGTTTGAGTAATGATACTTTAAATATAATAAGTTTAGTACAAATATAAGGCTCCCTAGTGTTAGAAATGTGATACATAAATATTATTTACATATTATTATAGGTGTCTGGATATTCAAATCTGGATCAGAAAAATAGAGTAGAATAAATATCAGGATAAATTTAATTTGGATCCGGATATGAACAGGATAATGCTGCTCTGAATTCACC
Source organism: Iris macrosiphon (assembly GCA_036927795.1). Classification (NCBI taxonomy): domain Eukaryota; kingdom Viridiplantae; phylum Streptophyta; class Magnoliopsida; order Asparagales; family Iridaceae; genus Iris; species Iris macrosiphon. Next base: position 43,624,139 of record JAYESA010000019.1, on the reverse strand, counting down.
CCAACCATAGTTTCATCAAATCTCAATTATCTGACAAACAAACGTAACTAAACTAAAACCGTAACAAGTATCCTATTCTTGGAATGTAGATCAACAAACAAACAAAAATCTAATAGAAGCAAAATTTACAGTTTTGGACCATAACACCGTCAAAGTTGTTATAATAATTTGATTTAGATGTCCAATCTCAAATAGGGTTCATAGCATAGAAAGATCTCAAATAAAATAACATTATTATATCTTATCAAAATAACCAAATTAAGATTGTAACCAAAACTCAAAAAATGTATCAGCATCGAATTTTATTAGTTCTATGTGGTTACGAGATCGATATCTACAACCATAACTAGTGTTCCATAGCAGCAGTACTATTACTCCCAATCGTCCAAATAATTAAAACTCACCAAATTAAGGTTGCAACCATCATCCTACATTCAAAAAATTCAGTTGTCCAGCAAACAAAAACCCTAATTTGAAAAATGTGACATTAAGCATGCATATAATAATGCGACCTACTACTTCAACCAGGGTTCCGAAGCAGAAAATATTTAAAATAACAATACCATTTCTCTCGTTCGTCCAACTACCCAAACAAAAAACCAAATTAGGGTTTCAGAACAGTACTATTACTCCCAATCATCCAAATAATTAAAACTGACCAAATCAAGGTTGCGACCACCATCCTACATTCAAAAATTCAGTTGTCCAGCAAACAAAAAAAAACCTAATTTGAAAAATGTGACATTAAACATGCAAAGCAGAAAATATATCAAATAACAGTACCATTTCTCTCGTCGTTCGTCCAACTACCAAAAAACAAAACCAAATTTAAGAATGTAAACCTAACGGCTTTCAAAAGAGAAACGACCTCAGTTCCTCCTCCCTCCGGCGAACCCGGCGAATCCGCCCCTCCCACCGGCGAACCCCGGCACCCCGACCGGCGCCGCGGCGGCCTCCACCTTCTCGACTCCTGGCAAATCCCCCATCCCGATGGCCGCGAGCATGTCGAGCGTCTCCCTGTCGACCTCGATCCGGTCGACCTTGATCGCGGACTCGTCGGGGACGAAGTCCATCCTCCGCTCCCGCTCCTCCTCCTGCAGCTTCAGCGAGATCCCGCGGACGGGGCCGCGCTGGATCCGGCGCATGAGGTGGGTGGAGAAGCCGGCGATCTTGTTGCGGAGGCGCTTGGAGGGGATGATGGCGACCTCCTCCAGGACCTTCTTGTTCGTGTGGAAGTCGAGGGTCATGCGGGAGTAGTACCGCTCAATCACCTGCCGGGACGACTTCTTCACGGTCTTGGTCCGGACGCGGCCCATGGCTTGGGAATCTTTTTTTAGGGTTTGGGGTTCGAGAAGAAGACGATGGGCGGCAGATGGAATCTTTTTTAGGTTTCTAGAAGGGGACTCGCGATTCGGTTGGGTTTATATACAGAGGAAGCGATAAGATGGACGGCTGAGATTAATGCAGCTATTGGGAGGACTATGGATTGAGTATTTGGACTTATTTTGTAGAATGGTCGCTCACATTCTGGAATCTATATTCTAGATTCAAAATATAGGGGCTCATTTTCTATAATAGTATGTTTTATTTCTAGTTTTGATTTTTTGATTTTCGGTTACATTCCACCGATAGGTGCTAAGGGTTTGATCTCCTAATTTGTAGAATAGTAAGTTCCAATTTGGTGTCCAACTTTCTATATTCTAAATTCTATATTTTATATTTTTTTTCACATAAATTTTTTACCACACAATTTTTGGGACCGGAGCTCACTTTATCATTTTCCTACTATTCTCATATAAACCCAACTCATTTTACATTTACCTTTTTTTTTAAAAATTTGGGCCCCAAATTGCATTAGAGAGTCCCAACTTCTAATGATGCTCTTAGGATGTGTGTTATTGGTCCGGGTCAGGTAGAAGGTTGGTTGTGCTATTTTGGAACTATTCGGTTTCGTTTTTCAAAATTCTAAAAAAAATATTTGATTTGAATTTGGGTTTGGATCAAAAAACCAAAAATCAAATAAGACTTATATTTAATTGCAGTCAGGAGGGGCACAACTACCAAACATTTGATTCGGTATTGATTGCAGCCAAGAGGCAAGAGCTCGCCATTCAAAGGTTGGCAGCAAGGACTGGAAGTCAGAAGAGGTCCCATGCACAGAGTAGAAAAAAAGGAGCAGTACCCCGGACGTCAGCACCATTACCGGACGTCCGTATTCGTGAGCAAGCACCACAAGGACCGGTGGCGCCCGTTGTGAGGCCGCAACATCCGAGGCAGCAACAATATCAACGTCAGGACATAATGGTGGGGTGTACTTATTGTGGCAAGGGAGGTCACACACTAGATGTATGTAAGACGGTGAACGAACTATGTTTAAGGTATGGTAGACCACATGATCGCCACTTGTCCGTAGATGTAGAGGCCAGGAGGCCCAGTTAAGCCGTTTACGGCATTACCAGCACCAGAGACAGTTTTGCTCCATGGGCCGGTATTAGATGTAAGGCCACTAGCTCAACGTCCAATGTTGATGCAGGCTCAGATGTTCCGGCAGAGGCAGCATCAGTTGGATCAGCAGCAAGGTCAACTCCAGGTTAGAATGGCAACCCAAAGGAATGAGCAGGCAGAGATGGGTAAGTGTTGTATTTGCATGATGCTTCCAGTCATTTATATTTTTCCTATTGTCTGGAGAGACTATCCGAGACCCGTAGAATATCCAGTGGCATTGACATAGACCCGATTTAGGACCCGTATATAGACTGGACACCTGGTTTGGTTCATATTGGTTGAACCCATGGCTAAACCATCCCCCTCTCCCCTTATATATAATGAGTGTTTTCTCTCTCCGCTCTTTCATTCTTTATTTCACTCTTTCTGCTTCATTTTTCTTTATTCTTCCTCTCTCCCTACACCGAACCCTAACCCTAACCCTAGAAGAGGTTGTGATCACTTGGACCGTGGAGATAGAGGCTAAAAAGTCACTCCAGCAAGTACATCTTGCTCAATGATAAATCCATAAATTTTTGGATTTTATTTATATTGTGTAAATTTAAAATGTGTTTGATAGAAATATTTACCATGATGTTCTCATCCAGTTTAGTTCTTGGTGTTTTGGGTTTTGATGGATGATTTGGAGTAGATATAAGTTTCAAGATTTAGGTTTTTTATTAGTTCACTTTTGTTTTCCTAGGGTTTGATCTCTCAAAACTTTGTGTTTTACAAAACAAATTAGCACATAGTGTAGAGCATCATATTTTATGTAACTTTACTTTTGGCCGTGCTTGATTTTGAGTCCAGCTAAGTTCAGTGTTGAAACTTGATACAATGCGTATACCAAAATGGATGACTGGAGAAGAAGAAAAGTGCTATGTGTAAACCCCCTGATTTTTCAAGATTTTCAAAACTGAATTTTTCAGAATTTTCTGGGATTTTTCGAAATTTTTTACTAATTAAAAACGAGGTATTTTTGATATTAAATAAAATTAAATGATTTTAAAATATATTAAAATATTATGAAAATAATATTTTTGGGTGTAAAATGAAAAACTAGACTTAGGGTAAATTTTCTGGAATTTATTGGACCCCGAAAATATTTTTAAAAAGCCCGAAAACTATTTTTAAAATTAAATTCAAATTGAACCGGGTTGAACCGGGTTCAAACCGGCCTGAACCGGGCCGAACCCGGTCCAACCCAACCGACCGAACCGGACCGCCCTAGCGGGTCGGGTCGGGTCCGCCCGACCCAAACCCGCCACCCGCGAACCCGCCCAACCCATTCCTCTTCCCCCCCCCCCCACACGATCGGCTGCGCTCCGCTTCTTCCGCCGCCCCGCCTGGCCGCTCGCCGCCTCCTTCGGCCCACGCCCCCGCGAGCTTCGCCTCCCCCGCGACGTCCGCCGCCTCTTCCGGCCGACCCTCCCCGTCGCCAGCCCTATATAAACCCCTCATTTCTCCCCTCCGGCCAACCATTCCCCCGCCGACCACCTCGCCGCGACGCCGCCACCGCCTCCTGCCCAGCTCCGCCGGCGACGCCGCAGCCCCGAGCCCCGGCCTCCTTCCTCCTCCCCCGCTCGACCACGAGCCCCAGCCGCAGCAACAGCAACTCCGGCCACCCAGCCGCCGAGCCCTGCGCCGCCGCCTCCCGCGCGCCGCCGCACCGCCCTCGACCGCCCCTCCGGCCGGCCTCCCCCGCCGCAGCGCCACCCAGCTCCGGCCGTCGCCCAATTTCCCAAACCCTAACCCTAGGTCTTGCACGTGTCGGACACGGTGAAATTCGGTTTTTTGAGCCCCGTTCAGGTACCTGTATCTTTCTCCTCGTAGCTCTATTTTTTATTCCGTCAGTTGCATCGCGTAGCCTGCATGACCCCCTCGGTGCCCGTGCAACCCGCTCGGGGCATCGCGTCCTGTGGCGATCGCGAACCGCGATCCAAAAACAGGAAAAACAATGCCCTGATTCACCCCGGAACTGGGTACGCCCTGTCAAACGGGACGACTTGGTCGCGTGCGGTCTTCACCGATACGTGCGCGACATTGATACGGACGTGCGAGATTTTGCAGAAGTTGATTCGGATGTGCGTGCACACCGAAATCAACGCGTATCCGCGGACACCGTCCCGTATCCGTCCTTTCTGGAGCGTGCCCTAACTTTGTGTACACACGTCGGAATGAAACGAAACTTGCGCCATCGGACTCGTAGCGATACGCTGGTCCTGTGACCCAAGTTTGGTTCGATTCTGAGAACGTTGACGAAATCGCATGTCGTGGGCCCCATAGGCCCCACTCGACGGGCGATTTTGTGATCGGCTCATCGGAATCCAATTCTGGAAGTTCCGTTGGGTTCGTATCATCGTTCCTGACCTGTTAATACTAAGTTTGGCGAATTTGGAGACCTTTGACCCTGATACGTTTTTCGGTGCGAAGCGGGCCACATGTGGACCCCGCTTTGACCCGAAATTGTTATTTTTGCCCTTGTCTCCAAATTGGACTCAAGGACAGGCATTTCTAGCTGATTGATATTTTCTGAATCTGATGGTAATATTTTTTTCAGCATCCGGAGACGTTTCTGGAGATTTCACAAATACCAGAGCTACAGTTGGAGCCAGAACCACAGGCAAGTGTACCTCGCCAAAACTTGCAGTCTTTGTTACTTATTCCCTTGGCTTATATATATATATATTGTGGTTCATGCTTGACCTAGGATCGTGTGACTTTACTTAGCGTCCGATTCATAGTCGGGTGCCAACACTGTACGCGGCGTTGTGTATTTTCATCTAGACATGGATACCGAGACCCGATATTTCTCGTACTTGTCTTATCAAGTACATCATAACCCAGGACACTTGACACAATTCATGGACAGGATCTTCCTGAGATATTCGTGGTGATTCTGTATAGGATACAGGACTTGACATTGACATTATGTTCCTAGATACTATACGACTTGTTGCATTAGATATGATCTTACGTGACATGGACATGGGGCCACATGGACATGAGACGTATGATTACATTGGGTGGGGAGAGACACACAGGCTACAGGTTAATTTTATATCATTCCGGCGTCTCAGTCTTCCGCTGAGCTAGACGACCACATGATATCACTGCTACCGGCTCCCCGACACCGAGCTTGTAGTGGTTTCAGCCTGAGTTCTAGTGCTGCTCTCATCTTGCATATCACTTAGCTGGTTATTTAGTGTTTCCCTATTGTTCCATTTATTGCTGGAGAGACACACAGGCTACAGGTTGACTATATTATGCCGGCGTCTCAGTCTCTCTCCGAGCTAGACAACTACATGATATCGCTGCTACCGGCTTCCCTACACAGAGCTTGTAGTAGTCTCAGCCTAAGTACTGATGATGTTCTCACCTGCATTTCACATAGATGGTTACATAATTACCCTGTTTATTTCATTGACTATTTCACTGCATTATTATGGCTTGTATTTTCTGTACCTTGCTGTCCCCTGAGGACCTGGATCCGGATTATGTCCCCAGGATTAGCAGAAGAGATCCATCCAGAGATATACCGTACAGGAGCACCTCCAGGAGCTGTACCAGAACCTGAGAACGAGATCGTGCCCGAAGACTTCTTCTGAGTATTGGCTTTACATAGTCAATTATTTATGTTTCTATTTTCAGTTCCTTTATTTCCTGTCTATTGCATTGATGTATCAGACATACTCTCGGATTGTTCCCCCGAGACACTTTATTAAATTTTTTTGTTACTCTATTTGCATTATTCTGGCATTTAATCTGTGATTATCTGTTGTAGATGAGATTAGTATAGACTGTGACTTGTAACATTGGATCTATCTACTGTTAGACTACAGCTTAAGCATGCCCTGATGGATCCATTAAATTGGGTTGTCCATCGGTGCGTACTGCTGGCCATTGCCACGTGTCCAGTCCCTCGGTATTTTGGGACTGGGGCGTGACACTATGTGAAGAGTATGCAAGAGAACCCATTTGGCGTAGAAATTCTATATTTCTCTTTGGACGTATTGGTGTGTTGTCCCAACTCTCCGTGTGTACTAATTATACTGCACTCAGTCTTCTAACAAAAGTATGCCAGTCACACTCCTTGAGTCAGTAAGTGGCGCATTTTTGAGAGAAAACCTAGTTGGCGCACTTTGCTGTGTATTCAATCAAAGTTCTCTCTGGAAAACCAAGAGAAAGTGTGCCACAGTCAGTCAGTGCACTTTCTTCGCGTTTGGCAATATGGCGCACTTTTTCTATATTTTGTCAGCCGACGCACTTTCTTACGTTTGGTCTGCTCGCGCACTTTCTTCCCTCTTTATTTCCTTAGGGACGAAGCTTTGGTTGGTTTCTCGATTTCTGTGTTATTGATTTGTATGATCCTCGACTTTCGAGCTTTGACCTCAGATTGTGTGTTTTATCTTTTAGCTAGCTTGCTTGCGTACTTTCTTCCGTATTCTTGTCCGCGCACTTTTATCAAGTGCACTGTGTTGGTTAACTTGACAAAGTGCGTCAACCTAGTTTCTGTGAGTTTGTGCGCCTGGTTTTATCATGCGTTCCTTCAATTTTTGATTGGGATATTTCTTTGTGTATTATATAGTTGGATGTTGTGCTCTTATAATTTAACACATGTTCTGACCATCAAGACACCGTGGAAATTAATGTGTATGATAAACCTATTGTATTTGTGTCACATCCAATTCCAGATTTGGTATTTCTTGAATTTCTAGAATTTAATTTTTTCTGATAATGTATTCATGCTGTATTTTTCAATATTGGTTCCTGTCATTTTATTTATTGTTATTTTTTCTTGTTGCTGAGAAAGACTACCCGAGACCAGTAGAATATCCATTGGCATTACCATAGACCCAGTTTAGGATCTGTATGTAGAATGGACTCCTGGTTTGGTTTATTTAATTGAATCCATGATTAAACCATCTTTCTATCCTATTAATATATATATGAATATTTCTCTCTTCTCACTCATTTTCTCATTTCACTCCTTTTGCTTCCTTCTTTCTTCTCTCCCTCAAGCTCCCTCTAGCCAAACCCTAAACATAGGAAGAAGTTTATGTGACTTAGACCGTGAGAGGTAGAGGTTAGGAGCCACCCAAGGCAAGTACATCTTGCTCAATGGTGAAGCCATAGATTTTTAAATTTTTGTTTATTTGTGTTAATTAAAAAATATGTTTGATAGAAAATATTTTTCTTGATGTTCTCATCTAGTTTAGTTCTTGGAGTTTTAGATTTTGATATATAAATTTGCGTAGATCTGAGTTTTAACTTAGGATTTTATATGGGTTCCATGATTTTTTTTGTTTAATCTATTAAAACATGTTTTTTAAAACTAGTTATTCAATTTGATGGAGCTTTCCATTTCAAGCAATTTGTCTTTTGAATCACTTACTTTGGAGTTAAATTAAACTTTTTATGGCCAAAATAAAATCTGGAGCTTTGTTATCGGACCTGTCTAGCATCGACGATGAACTGTGCCACGTAGCAGTACACTACGCATGGATTTTTATGTCGTAGCAGTGCGTTGCGCATGATGTTTCATGCCGTAGCAATGTGTCGCGCATTGATGCGTCGTGCATCACTTTCTTGTCGTGTAGTGCGACACGCATGGAGTTTCATGTAGCAGTAGTGCATCGCGCGCATCACACCCTCGTCGCATGCATCAGTAGTCGCGCGCATCAATCCTTGCCGCGTAGTGCGCCTTGCATGTATTTTCTTGCCGCAGTAGTGCACCGCACATAGAATTCATGCCGCACGCAGTGCGTTGCGCGCATGGTGACTCGAATGCTTGCTTTTGCCTATTTAAGCTATTTTTTGGCTAGAATTTTGTAAAGCTCAAAAAATGAATGTTGTATATCTCTATTTTTCTTTCCAAATCTTTTTGAATCACCTCATTAGGAGTTCATATGTGAAATTTATCCTCAATTTACTATAATGTATCATTTTTTCTAAATACATAAACTGTTTTAGCCCAGTTGAGTATTAGAGCATAGTTGGATGTTGTGCTTCCCTATATTAACACGTGATTTTGATTCTCACAACACCGTGAAAATATTTGTGTATGATAATTCATTGTATTTTGGCATCAAAAAATTGAGTATAATTATTGCCCAATGTATCGCGTGCCGCAGATACGATAACTCGTACTCGTGACTGTCCTTCTAGGAAATTCTCGAGTGTCCACGACTCGAGAACTTGAAATAATTTAGAAATGATTAAACAAGATAAGATTCACCTAGATCATTGGGAGAAAAGAATATTGCGCTATCGGCTACCCCGATCTCTAGGGGCCCCATGCAGCATGGAATCACCCTGCTAGGCAAGGGCTCTATGACTGACCAAGTTTACGCATGCTGCGACACATTACAAGATAAGTTTATGTTTATAAGACAAGTTTATGATTCACAAGTTTAAGTTTATGTTCACAAGCTTTAGTTTATGCTTACAAGCTCAAATTTTTGTTTATGACAAGTAACTAGTTATGTTATAGTGTTGTTGAATGTGCATTTAAGTTTACTCGACAAACTTACTCTTGGCCATCCGGGTTGACTGCAGTGTCGGTGGTAGCAATATTATTAAAATATGCATTTAGTAATTAATGCTTGTGACAACCCTAGCTAGTTAATCATAGCAAGCCGTAGAGTTGTTTGACCGTATGATAATGATGTTACTTTCATTATAGCTCGCTCTTATAGTTTTATTTCTTCTGGTGTGTAGTTAGGGTGCTAAGTGCTGCTCGGGTGAATGTCTGTAACCCCGGTCCTTATTTGGCTTAAGGGTTGTGGTCCCGATCTAGAGTAGTTCCTATGCTCTTTTGCCGCTCGTCGTCTTTCTTTCCTTATAGCACTTGTCTTCAGTTCTTTCAGTATTTTATTTTAAGACAAGTACATTGGTACCGTACAAGTCTCGATCCGCAATTATTTTTTATTGTCTCTTTTCTGCTAATGTTGTAATATGTTTGGTCTATTACCTTGAGCTCATTTGTGGTACTTGTTACTTGGGGTTCTGACCCCACTAGTTTTGTATGACCAGATTATCCCGAGGAGAACCAAGATCCATCACACTTCTAGCAAGATGGCTCACACTCGTAGGACTACGACCAAAGCTCGCGAGTGTGTTTTCTTCTTCCAACCCTCGCCTTGATTATTTCATTTTGTGGTATTTCAGCAAGAGGCAGTGTTAGCCCCTTATTTTGAGATCACTTCTCTAATTTTGGTCAACATGATGTATATATTAGACCATGGCTGGTATATTTGATCATGTATAATTATAATTTGCTAGTGCAGCATTTTGTATTCACTAGCTTCATGATCATATGTGGTATGTAATTTGGGACGCCTTTTTTACTTTCATATATGATATACTCTTGTACTTGTGTTGATGGATTGAGATACTAGGAATTATCGGCCTTAGGACAGACGTCATAGCATGCTAGAGTTTCCCCATATGTCTTATAGACAACCTTAACATATTGCGGCTTCGGTATTCTGCAAGGTACAGTTGGCCATGTCAGTCATCGTATTTACCAAGTATTCTAAGAGCGGGGCATGACAAGGTTTTAGTGGTGGCCCATGCATGTCTATTTTTTAGATTTGTGGGAGGACTCATTGTGTTAGAATCTCAATCCTCTGTAATCTTTGATTGAACTCTATTTGCAACATGCACCTCTCGCTTTCCTTTAACTTCAAACTTGCTTGACATAATTTTTTCAATCTTGTCCCTTGTTAATATCCTTGTGTCCTTATCCTTTAGGGACACCCTACCTGCTCCTTCTTCCGAGGGTTCCGTTGTACCGAATACTCCAACAGATCCAGTAGTATGCCAGGGTCAGATTTTGCCATTGAACCAAGGGCAAGCGTCAGTAGATTTTTATCAGCCGGCTCCGCAAGTCATGCATACCCGACCAGCACAATCAGCACCACCAGTCTTGCTGGGACGACTAGTTCAGCCCGCTTCGTCGTTCAGGCCAGCACAGCCAACCCAGACAATACCACCAGTTCTTCCAGTACAACCAGGGCAGGCAGGCTTGCCAGCCATGTTAGAGATGATCCAAGCTATGATGATGGTACAATAACAACAATAGTAATAACAACTCCAGCTTCAGCAACAAATGGTCCAACTTTGTCAGCAGTTTCAGCAAGGACAAGAACAGACCAACACCACTCTTCGCCAGGGAGTTAGAGTAGAACTCGAGAATAGTGTGCGTTATACTCATAACTCAGCTACCAATGTTAGTCACATGCACCCAACCAAGTTCCTCGGTACGAAAGATGCAGTTTTAGCAAATTCTTGGCTCCAGGACTTTGAGGCCATCCTGGATGCAACTAAGACCCCAGAAGATGAGAATGTAGCAGTCGTAAATCTATAACTGTCAGATCTTGCCCGAGATTGGTGGACAGCACAAGAAATGGCGCTTCCGAAGCCTATTGACTGGCAAACATTCAAGGAAAGCTTTCAGGAGAAGTATTTCCATACAACCACCAAGTTCCAGTTCCAACTGCAGTTCATTAACCTCTGCCCGAATACAAGATTGGTCGACCAGTATGCGACCGAGTTTTGCCGATGTAGTTGATTTGTTCCTCATATGGTAGCTTTCGAGGAAGACCGAGCCAAGATATTTGAGCAAGGGTTACATCTTGAGCTTTAGCAGTTTACGGTGGGTCATAATTATACCACCTACGATGTAGTACTCAGGGCAGCTAGGTCCCAAGAACTTGCCGGCCATATATTAGTAGTAAGGACCGGAGTCCAAAAGAGGTCACACTCATCCATGATAGGCATCAATATTCAGTCATCACCTCCAGTACCAGTAGTTAGAACTCCTCGCCTGCCTCACCTCCAGCCTCCACAATAACCTCAGTGCAATCCACCAGTCAGTCTGTATCAGTTGGATGCAGCTACTGCGGCAAGCCAGGGCACACCAGAGATCAATGTAAGAGGGCTAACATTCAGTGTCTCAGATGTGGAACATCTGACCACATGATTGGTTCATGCCCGCTTCTGTATCCAGAGGCTTCTTCAGTCCAACAGTTACCAGCTCTGCCTCGGACATCGACTGAAGGCCCGTGAGGACCAGCATTAGCAGTTCGACCCCTAGTCTGGCGTCCTCTCCCGACGCAAACCCAGCAATTCCAGCAAAAATGTCTGGCGCAGTATGCGCAAGTTCAACAAGGCAAAACCAACATCAAGTTAGAGCCACAGCCCCTAGACGTTGGCCTGACGAAATATTTGGCAACCTAGAGCAGTTAATAGCTGAAGGTGCTACAATTGTGGGTAAGATTTCTAGCTTTATTTAGCTTGTCTTATTCTTGGGTTCTTATCGAACGATCTCATGTTCCGATGCGTTCAAAATACGATAGTCGTTTTGATCCTTTCGTTGAGCAAAGACGACTTTTTGTCATACTTTTTCGCCCTCGTATCTCATGGCACGTGATGTCTATCATGTGAACCGACTGCGAAGGTACATCCTAGATCGGAGTTATGTCCTTGATAAGATCGTTGGTACCGACTTACGTCAAGGCTTGGCTCTTGTCCATTTGTGTGAGTCAACATAGACAAGCGAGGACGAGTTCCTATTTGACTGACTCATGGGTATATATATCCTTATGCCTCAGTTTTCCTGTCTGTTGCTTTGTGCATTTATTCATTAGTTACTTTCTCCAGTTATCTTTTGATTCAGTTACTATCTTAGTATGATACTTTGATTTGTGGCATGTGATTTTTTGTGCTTTCTCGTGTGTTCCAACTCTACTAGCCATGGTGAAATTTCAAGGATGATTTTTTTAAGGAGGGTAGAGATGTCACACCCGATTCTAGATTTGGTATTTCTTGAATTTCTTGAATTTAATTTTTTTTGATAATGTATTCTTGTTGGATTTCTCAGTGTTGGTTCCTATCATTTATTTATTTTTATTTTTTGTTGTTATTGAAATAGATTACCCGAGACCAGTAGAATATCCATTAGCATTGCCATAAACTCGGTTTAGGATCTGCATGTAGAATGGACACCTGGTTCGGTTTATTTAATTGAACCCATGACTAGACCATCTTTCTCTCCTCTTAGTATATATATAAGTATTTCTCTCTCCTCACTCATTTCCTCATTTCACCCTTTTTGCTTCCTTCTTCCTTCTCTCCCTCAAGCTCCCTCTAGTCAAATCCTAGTCCTAGGGAGAAGTTGATGTGACTTAGACTGTGAGAGGTAGAGGTTAGGATCCACCCATGACAAATATATCTTACTCATTGGTGAATCCATAGATTTTCAAATTTTTGCTTATTTATGTTAATTAAAAAATATGTTTGATAAAAAATGTTCTCATTGATTTTCTCATCTATTTTAGTTCTTGGAGTTTTGGATTTTGACATATAGATTTGCGTAGATCTAAGTTTTAAATTAGGATTTTATATGTGTTTCATGAGTTGTTCCTTGGTTTGATCTATTAAAACATGTTGTTTTCTAAAACAAGTTGTTCTATTTGATGAAGCTTTCCATTTCGAGCATTTTGGATTTTGACGCGCTTAATTTGGAGTTAAATTAAAGCTTTTATGGCCAAAACAAATTATGTAGCTTTGTTCTCATACCTGTTTGACAGGGACGATGAATAGTGCCGCACATCAGTGCGTCGTGCATAGATTTTTATGCCGCAGCAATACGCCGCGTGTGAAGTTTCATGCCACAGCAATGTGCCGCACATTGATGCGCCGCACATCACTTTCTTGTCACGCGCAGTGCGTCGCGCATGAATTTCATGCAGTAGTGCTCCGCGCATGAACTTTCATGCCGCAGCAGTACGCTCTCGCATGGATCCTTGCCGTGCAGTGCATCTCGCATGGATTTTCTTGCCGTAGTAGTGCGCCGCGCACAAAATTCATGCCGTACACAGTGTGTTGCGCGCATGGTGACCCGAATCCTTATTTTTGCCTATTTAAGCTATTTTCTGGCTAGAATTTCATAAAACTCAAAATATGAAAGTTGTAGATCTCTTGTACTTGTGTTGATGGATTGAGATACTAGAAATTATTGTAAACACCCTGATTTTCAGAATAATTTTAATATAATTTTTCTCGAATTTTTGGTATCTTTCTGGAGGAAGAACCAAGGTAATTATGAGTTAAAGATTTTTAAATGCAGTTTATTGGTGTTGAAGTATTATGGAAATAATATTTTATGATGTACAATGGGAAACCGGACATAGGGTATTTTTCGGTGTATTTATTGGACTCCGGAAGCGCATTTTAGAGCCTTAAAACTATTGGCTTATTAAACCAAACCAGCAAATCGGGTCGGGTCGGATCGGATCTGAGCCAAACCCGACCCAAAACCCATTGGAAAACCCTAGCTACCGAATTTTATTGTAGCAGTATAAATCCCCCTGCCTCGGCGAGCGTGCCAAGCCGCAACCCTAGATTCCGCAGTCGCCATCTCCTTCCCTATACTCGACCCACCCCCGGGTCAGCCCTCGCCGGAGCCTGCCAGCGTTTCCCCCCCCCCCCCGTCCGTTTCGCTGTGCCACACAGACCCCGACCGGCCCACGTTTCTCCCTGCCCCGGCTGTTGTGAACCCCGACCGTCGACTGACCGAGCCCTGCTCCGGCCAGTGCGAGCCCGACCGGGCAGTGCAGCCTAGAGCCCCGACCGGACAGTGCAGCCGAGAGCCGACCCTCGGTGCGGCAACCCGCACGGTGCATTCGGCTGTGCACTCTCCTCCAGGCCGACCTCGCACCCCGACCGGCCGGCTTCCCCGCTCCTCCCCGTCCGACTTCAGCGTCACCACTACTCTGCAGCACTTGAACGCCGCCGATGCCCTAACCTCGGACACGGCAAACGCGGACCCAGCAACATCCCGGACATGAGAATTCTCGACCAGGACACGAAGTTGACTCACGGACACGTGGAATTCAGCGTTCACGGAGCCCTCTTCAGGTACCGTTTTCTCTCACCTCGTAACTCCGTTTTAGATTCTGTCAGTTGCAACTCGTAGACTGTGTAACCCTCTCGGTGCCCGTGCAACCCGCTCGGTGCATCGCGTCCTGTGGTGATCGCACACCGCGATCCAAAAACAGGAAAAACAATGCCCTATTTTACCCCGGAACTGAGTGCGTCCCGCCAAACGGGACAACTTGGTCGCACGCGGTCTTTACCGAAATGTGCGCGTCGTTGATACGGACGTGTGGAATTTCGCAGAAGTCGATTCGGATGTGCGTGCACACCGGAATCAACGCGTATCCGCCGACACCGTCCCGTATCCGTCCTTTCTGGAACACGCTGTAACTTTATGTATACACGTCGGATCAAGACAAAACTTGCACCATCGGACTCGTAGCAATATGCTGGTCCTGTGAGCCAAGTTTGGTTCGATTCTGAGAACGTTGACAAAATCGCGTATCGTGGGCCCTACAGGCTCCACTTGACGGACGATTTTGAGATCGGCTCATCGGAATCCAATTCTGGAAGTTCCATTGGGTTCGTATCATCGTTCCTGACTTGTAGACACTAAGTTTGGCAAATTTGGAGATCGTTGACCCTGATACGCTTTTCGGTGCAAAGTGGCCCACATATGGACCCCGCTTTGGGCCGGAAATGTCATTTTTGCTCCTGTATCCAAATTAGACTTAAGGACAGGCGTTTCTAGCTATTTAACATCTTCTGAGACGGTTGGTGATGTTTATTACAGCTTTTGGAGTAGTACCCACAGGATCCGCTGATACCGGGACGACTGTTGATATTCAAGCATCAGGCAAGTGTACCTTGCCAAACTCTGCAGTATTGTTACATATTTTCCTTGCTTTATTATATTGCTGTGCATGCTTAACCTAGGACCGTGTGACGTACTTAGCGTCCGATTATTGCTCGGGTGCCAACACTGTACGCGGTGTTGGGTACTGTCATCTAGAGATGGACATTCGTGACACTTTATATTCTCGTACTTGTCTTACCAAGTACACTTTGACCCAGGACACTTGACACTGTTCATGAGACAGGATATTCCTGAGATATTCATGGTGATTCTGTATAGGATACAAGACTTGACAGAGATACTATATTCATAGATACATATGACTTGTTGCATTAGCTATGATCCCGCTTGACATGGACATGAGACGTTATGGTCATGATATGCGTGGTTATATTGGGTGGGGAGAGACACACAGGCTACAGGCTATTTTCTATATATATCTACTACTATTGTGAGGCCGTACACTCTCGTAGCAGAGCTAGGCACTTTACGTGTTATTACCACTACCGGCTCCCCGACACAGAGCTTGTAGTGGCTCAGCCCGAGTACTCGTGCTGCTCTCACTTGCATTTTCACTTAGATGGTTACTTATTTGCCCTATTTATTTTATTATCTGCTGCACTGCATTTATTTTGGTATGAGCTTTCTTGTACCTTGCTATGTCCCATGAGGACCTGGATCCGGATTATGTCCCCAGGATTTGAGGACCAGATCTATCCCGAGGTATACGGGACCGCAGCAGGAGCTGATCCAGGAGCTGTACCGCCATCCGAGGACAAGGTGTTAGCCGAAGACTTCTCCTGAGCATCCATGTTTCGTGCTCAGTATTTATTTATTTATTTCAGTCATTTATATTTTGGTCTGTTGAACCATTGTATCAGATATTTATCGGGTTGTTCCCCGAAGCACTTTGTTAGACTAGCTGATGATTTACATTCCTTATTTATTCTGTGGATCATATTTTCTATCTTGTGTGGATGAGATTAGTTGTGCCATGATTGTCGTAGACTTGATTTTACAGCTTAAGTATGCCCTGATGGATCAATTAAATTGGGTTTGTCCATCGGTGCGTACTGCTGGCCATTGACACGTATCTGGTCCCTCGGTATTTTGGGACTGGGGCGTGACATAGTTTTTGTGGTGGCCCATGCAGGTCTACGACTAAATTGTTCAGTTTTAACTTAGGGACCGAACCAGCCTGCCCTAAGGATAGGATAAGTTCTAGGATCTCATCCATTATTTGAACCATTATTGAACTCTATATCGAACTCGAAATTGTTACTTGATTTGCATCTTGTTTGATTCCTCTGAGCGTTCTTACAGTTTAACTTTTGGTTGCAGAGTAATGGATCCCAGGAACGGAGATGAGATTCCTTTGGACATGCCACACGACGCTGTGGTTACTTATATAGACGGAGTGACCCCAGGGAATGGAGGACAAGCATCGCAGAGCGATCAAACTGGTCAGCCTAATCCAAGGTTCCGGAGAGATGATATCCCACCTCCACCACAGTTCACTCCACAGATGCCAGTTTTCCCGCCAGGACAAGCCATGGATGAGCAACAGATGTTCCAGATGATGTATGCTATGATGCAAGCCCAGCAGCAGATTCAGCAGGAGGCCTATCGGCAGGAGGCCGAGTATCTGAGAACCAGCCTGGTATCCGCACTGGAGCAGGCAAATCCACCAACTGATGCTGGAATGTACATCTCTTGGCCGATTTTTGTCATCTCAAGCCTCGCAAATTTTCTGGTAAAGAAGGGCCAACAGAAGTTCATGAATGGCTCACTAACATTCAGCATCAGTTGGAAGCCGCTGAACTTCCGAGAGAGAAGTGGATGACTACAGTCAGAATGCAGTTAACTGGAAATGCACATCATTGGTGGTTAGCAGAAGAGAGAAGGCTCGGACAGGACCGAGTCACATGGGAAGAGTTCTTCAGACTCTTCCAAGAGATGTACATTCCAGCAGTTGCACGGTCAGAGCTCAGAGACAAGTTCAACCGCCTCATCCAAGGCAATATGACAGTGGAAGAATACAATGCAGAATTTATTCGCCTAAGTCACTTCGCTCCAACATTGATCTCGACAGAGGAAGAGAAAGCTGAAAAGTTCTTTGATGGACTGAAGTTCGAGCTCCAGAGATTGATTGGCTCGGTCGCAACTACATCTTATACCGATGTCCTTGCAGCAGCATGACGCATGGAGCGCGTCACTAGAAGGGAGTCGAATCTGAAGAGGCCAAACACATCCGCACTATCCAAGACAGCACCTGGAGATTCTACAAAATGATTCCAGAGGAGTATACCAGAGAGAGTAGCACACAGGGCCATATCTCTTCCTACCTGTCACCACTGCGGCAAGGTAGGACACATTGAGAGAGAGTGCAGGCGTAAGTTGGGACTATGCCTGCTTTGCGGATCAGACCAGCATCTATCCAGAGACTGTACTAAACATAGAGAGGGAGCACCGAGACTAGCCTTGCCTGTACCACGACCAGCTTATCCAGCAGTAGGAGCACAACAGACAGGAGCTGGAGGAGTTAGACCACCAGCTACAGGGGGCTACGAGTAGAGACCACCACTGGCACCGCAGGCAGCTCTATTTTAGCAGGCTCAGCAGCAGAGAGGTCCAGCTCAGGGACGAGGCCAGGCATTCACATTAGCTGTTGAGGAGGAAGCTACGGCAGGCGAGGTCATCGCAGGTACTATATTAGTAGCTTCATTACCAGCTGTAGCATTATTTGATTCTGGAGCATCGCATTCATTTATAGCAGCTAGCTTTATATCCACCCATAGAGTAGCTACCGCACCCCTTCCGAAGATGAAGAGAATTCTTACGGGAGGCGGAATTATTTCGGTTAGTAACGTCTGTAGATCATGTTCTGTAGTAGTCTGTGGAAGAGAGATGCGAGCTCAATTTCTAATCTTTTCCATGTCGGATTATGATGTTGTACTTGGTATGGACTGGTTAAGTCAGTACCATGCGACTCTTGATTGCCGACTTGGGCGGGTTATATTTAGACCGCCTGGACATCTAGAATTCGAATTTCTTCGAGGAGCAGTAGAACAAGGAGTTCAGCCTACTCTTAGGGTACTATCTGTAGAAGGGGAGACAGGTTACCCAAGAGTCATATCAGAATTTGTGGATGTATTTCCTGATGATCTGCCAGGTTTACCACCTGATCGGGAAATAGAATTCACAATAGACTTAACTCCAGGAGCAGAGCCTATCACTTCATCAGTATATCGGCTGGCACCTAAGGAGTTAGTGGAGTTGAAAGAACAGGTTGACGACCTTCTGGAGAAGGGTTTCATTCGGCCCAGCGTTTCACCTTGGGGAGCACCCATATTATTTGTGCCAAAGAAGGATGGAACATTACGATTATGCATTGATTACATGGCACTGAATGCTGTGAAAATCAAGAACAGGTATCCCTTACCACGCATTGATGATATATTCGATCAATTGAGTGGTGCAAGGGTATTCTCGAAGATTGACCTTCGATCCGGCTATCATCAGATCAAAGTAAGAAAGGAAGACATACCGAAGACAGCTTTCAGGACCAAGTATGGACATTATGAGTTCTTGGTAATACTGTTTGGTTTAACCAACGCGCTAGCAGTGTTTATGAGTTTAATGAACAGAGTCTTTCATCAGTTTTTGGATAAATTTGTGGTGGTGTTCATTGATGACATTCTCATATATTCCAAGAGCCATGAAGAGCACGAGGAGCATCTCAGAATCGTGTTAGAGACCTTGAGACAGGAAAAGTTATATGCCAAACTCAGTAAGTGCGAGTTTTGTATAGACAAAGTACCTTTCTTGGGACATATCATCTCAGGAGAAGGACTTTCAGTAGATCCAGAGAAAGTTGCGGCAATAGAGACTTGGCCTACACCCACATCAGTTGCAGAGGTGAGAAGTTTTCTCGGACTCGCGGGATATTACCGAAGGTTTGTAGAAAATTTCTCGAGGATTGCAGAACCGATGATGAAGCTGACACGTAAAGACCAGGAGTTTATATGGACAGAAGACTGCCAGAAGGCCTTCGAAGAATTGAAGAGAAGATTAACAACAACACCTATTTTGACTCTTCCTTCGGGGTCAGGAGGTTTTGTTGTTTACAGTGATGCATCAGGTAGTGGATTAGGATGTGTTTTTATGCAACATGGCAAAGTCATTGCTTATGCATCAAGACAGTTGAAGGTCCACGAGAAGAACTACCCAACACACGATCTGGAGTTAGCATCAGTTATATTTGCATTGAAGATTTGGAGGCACTACCTTTATGGTGAGAAAGTAGACATTTTTACAGATCACAAGAGTCTGAAGTATGTATATACTCAGAAGGAGCTTAACATGAGGCAGAGACATTGGCTTGAATTGATGGTAGATTTTGACATAGATCTGCAGTACCATCCGGGAAAGGCGAATGTCGTAGCAGATGCACTCAGCAGGAAGCCTACGGCTTATTTCTTGACGATGCAGCCCGAGTTATTGAGAGATTTACAGGAGCTTCATATAGAGGTTATTTTACCAGGACAGAATGGCTTGCTAGCTAATCTTGAAGTTAAGTCATCACTCGTGGAGAAGATTAAAGAGGCATTGCCCACCGATGCTAGATTTTGAAGACTGAAAGAGAGGACGGAAGCAGGCATGCAGACAGGACTTCGCATACACGAAGACGGGATATTACGGTTTGGGAACCGCCTATATGTTCCAAATGGAGAATTGAGACAAGAGTTAATGACTGAAGCACATAGCTCCATGTACTCTGTTCATCCAGGAGGAACAAAGATGTACCGAGACTTGAGACAGTATTACTGGTGGCATGGAATGAAAAAGGAGATTGCAAGATTTGTGGGTAAATGCTTAGTCTGTCAACAAGTAAAGGCCGAGCATCAAAGGACTGCAGGTATGCTACAGCCACTTCCTATACCAGAATGGAAGTGGGAGCATATCACGATAGATTTTGTCACATGATTTCCGAGGAGCCCCAGCGGAAGAGACGCAGTATGGGTTATAGTGGATCGACTCACTAAATCGGCATATTTTTTGTCATTTAGAGTTGGACAGTCCACAGAGGTACTAGCCGACATGTATATACGACAAATCGTCAAATTACATGGAGTGCCGGTTAGTATTGTATCGGATCGAGATTCGAGATTTATATCTCATTTCTGGAGAAGCATGCAAGAGAGTCTGGGCACCAGACTCAAATTCAGCACGGCTTACCACCCACAGACAGATGGCCAATCGGAGCGCACCATTCAGATCTTGGAGGATATGTTGCGATCATGTATGCTAAACTTTGGAGGATCTTGGGAAGATCATTTGCACTTAGTAGAGTTCTCCTACAATAACAGTTATCAGGCCAGCATTCAGATGGCACCATTCGAGGCATTATACGGAAGGAAGTGCAGATCGCCTATATGTTGGAGTAACGTTGGTGAACATCAAATACTGGGTCCAGAATTGGTAACGCAGACAGTAGAGAAGGTAAAACAGATTCAGAATCATCTTCGAGCAGCTCAAGACAGACAGAAGCATTGGACAGATACACACAGACGTCCCCTAGAGTTCAAAGAAGGAGAGCACGTATTCTTGAGGATTTCGCCCATTCGAGGTACTATTCGATTTGGGAGCAGAGGCAAGTTGAGTCCAAGGTATATTGGGCTATTTGATATTCTAGAGCGCATTGGTGAGGTGGCTATTGTCTTGCATTACCACCATCCTTAGAGGGAGTGCATGACATATTCCACGTCTCACAGCTGCGAAGGTACGTGACCGACCCAAGTCATGTAGCGATCATTCAGAGATCGTAGTGGGCCCAAGCTTGAGATATAAAGAACAACCAGTTGGCATCCTCGACATCAGTGAGAAGACATTGCGGGGACAGACAATCAGACTGGTTCGTGTAGCTTGGAAACATCATTCTCCTAGCGAATCGACTTGGGAGCGAGAGGATAGTATGCGCCAGCGTTATCCCCACTTATTCACGGATGCAGTTATAAACTAAGCAAGCTTGTAATCACCATAATTCTTATATAGTAGCTTATTCTTTGATTGCGAGGACGCAATCCTTTTAAGGAGGAAAGATTGTAAACACCCTGATTTTCAGAATAATTTTAATATAATTTTTTCCGGATTTTCGGTATCTTTCTGGAGGAAGAACCAAGGTAATTGTGAGTTAAAGATTTTTAAATGCAGTTTATTAGTGTTAAAGTATTATGGAAATAATATTTTATAATGTACAATGGGAAACCGGACATAGGGTATTTTTCGGTGTATTTATTGGACTCCGGAAGCGCATTTTAGAGCCTTAAAACTATTGGCTTATTAAACCAAACCAGCAAATCGGGTCGGGTCGGATCTGAGCCAAACCTGACCCGAAACCCATTGGAAAATCCTAGCTACCAGATTTTACTGTAGCAGTATAAATCCCCCTGCCTTGGCGAGCGTGCCAAGCCGCAACCCTAGATTCTGCAGCCGCCATCTCCTTCCCTATACTCGACCCACCCCCGGGTCAGCCCTCGCCGGAGCCTGCCAGCGTTCCCCCCCCCGTCCGTTCCGCTGTACCACGCAGACCCCGACCGGCCCGCATTTTTCCCCGCCCCGGCTGCTGTGAACCCCGACCGTCGACTGACCGAGCCCTGCTCCGGCCAGTGCGAGCCCGACTGGGCAGTGCAGCCTAGAGCCCCGAACGGACAGTGCAGCCGAGAGACGACCCTCGGTGCGACAACCCGCACGGTGCATTCGACTGTGCACTCTCCTCCAGGCCGACCCCGCACCCCGACCGGCCGGCTTCCCCGCTCCTCCCCATCCGACTTCAGCGTTACCACTACTAGGCAGCTCCTGAACGCCACCGCTGCTTAACCTCGGACACGGCAAACGCGGACCCAGCAACATCCAGGACACGGGAATTCTCGACCAGGACACGAAGTTGACTCACGGACACGTGGAATTCAGCGTTCACAGAGCCCTGTTCAGGTACCATTTTCTCTCACCTCATAACTCAATTTTAGATTCCGTCAGTTGCAACTCGTAGACTGTGTAACCCTCTCGGTGCCCGTGCAACCCGCTCGGTGCATCGCGTCCTGTGGTGATCGCACACCGCGATCCAAAAACAGGAAAAACAACGCTATGTTTCACCACGGAACTGAGTGCGCCCCGCCAAACGGGACAACTTGGTCGCACGCGGTCTTTACCGAAACGTGCGCGTCGTTGATACGGATGTGTAGGATTTCGCAGAAGTCGATTCGGATGTGCGTGCACACGCGAATCAACGCGTATCCGCCGACACCGTTCCGTATCCGTCCTTTCTGGAATACGCTGTAACTTTGTGTATACACGTCGGATCGAGACAAAACTTGCACCATCGGACTCGTAGCAATACGCCGGTCCTGTGAGCCAAGTTTGGTTCGATTCTGAGAACGTTGACAAAATTGCGTATCGTGGGCCCCACAAGCTCCACTTGACGGGCAATTTTGAGATCGGCTCATCGGAATCCAATTCTGGAAGTTCCGTTGGGTTCGTATCATCGTTCCTGACTTGTAGACACTAAGTTTGGCGAATTTGGAGACCGTTGACCCTGACACGCTTTTCGGTGCAAAGTGGCCCACATATGGACCCCGCTTTGGGCCGAAAATGTTATTTTTGCCCCTGTGTCCAAATTGGACTTAAGGACAGACGTTTCTAGCTATTTAACATCTTCTGAGATGGTTGGTGATGTTTATTACAGCTTTTGGAGTAGTACCCACAAGATCCGCTGATACCGGGACGACTGTTGATATTCAAGCATCATGCAAGTGTACCTTGCCAAACTCTGCAGTATTGTTACATATTTTCCTTGCTTTATTATATTGTTGTGCATGCTTAACCTAGGACCATGTGACGTACTTAGCGTCCGATTATTAGTCGGGTGCCAATACTGTACGCGGTGTTGGGTACTGTCATCTAGAGATGGACATTCGTGACACTTTATATTCTCGTACTTGTCTTACCAAGTACACTTTGACCCAGGACACTTGACACTGTTCATGAGATAGGATATTCCCGAGATATTCGTGGTGATTCTGTATAGGATACAGGACTTGACAGAGATACTATATTCATAGATACATATGACTTGTTGCATTAGCTATGATCCCGCTTGACATGGACATGAGACGTTATGGTCATGATATGCGTGGTTACATTGGGTGGGGAGAGACACACAGGCTACAGGCTGTTTTCTATATATATCTACTACTATTGTGAGGCCGTAGACTCTTGTAGCAGAGCTAGGCACATTACGTGTTATTACCACTACCGGCTCCCCGACACAGAGCTTGTAGTGGCTCAGCCCGAGTACTCGTGCTGCTCTCACTTGCATTTTCACTTAAATGGTTACTTATTTTCCCTATTTATTTCATTATCTGCTGCACTGCATTTATTTTGGCATGAGCTTTCTTGTACCTTGCTATGTCCCCTGAGGACCTGGATCCGGATTATGTCCCCAGGATTTGAGGACGAGATCTATCCCGAGGTATACGGGACCGCAACAGGAGCTGATCTAGGAGCTGTACCGCCATCCGAGGACAAGGTGTTAGCCGAAGACTTCTCCTGAGCATCTATGTTTCGTGCTCAGTATTTATTTATTTATTTTAGTCATTTATATTTTGGTCTGTTGAACCATTGTATCAGATAATTATCGGGTTGTTCCCCGAAGCACTTTGTTAGACTAGCTGATGATTTACATTCCTTATTTATTCTGTGGATCATATTTTCTATCTTGTGTGGATGAGATTAGTTGTGCCATGATTGTCGTAGACTTGATTTTACAGCTTAAGTATGCCCTGATGGATCCATTAAATTGGGTTTGTCCATCGGTGCGTACTGCTGGCCATTGACACGTATCTGGTCCCTCGGTATTTTGGGACTGGGACGTGACAATTATTGGCCTTTGGACCGACGTCATAGCATGCTAGAGTTCACCCACATGTCTTCTAGACAACCTTAACACATTGTGGCTTACTTCGATATTCTGCAAGGTGTAGTTGGCCATGTCAGTCATTGTATTTACCAAGTATTCTGGGACCGGGGCATGACAAGATTTTAGTGGTGGCCAATGCAGGTCTATTTTTTAGACTTGTGGGAGGACTCATCGTGTTAGAATTGCAATCCTCTATAATCTTCGATTAAACTCCACTTGTAACATGCACCTCTCGCTTTCCTTGAACTTCAAACTTGCTTGGCATGATTTGTCAGGCTCCAGTACCTAAATACAGAGATAGACATGGCCAGCTCTCTCGTACAAGGTATAGAATATTGTACGACGGTAACGGTTGTAACTAGACAAGGGGGTGCATACTACAAGCAAGTCACTTTGGGTCACATAGGACATCTATTGTCTCAATCAATCAAATAAGATCAGTAAACATAGAACATATATGACAAGGAAGTAAGGCATCCCAAACGCCCTGCCACAATATTCAAGAAACCAGCTGTACAAAAATGAGAAGGCTGACAGAGTAACAAGAGTACATGACCATGATCAGCTATAGTCTGATTAATTATAATCATATAGGGAACTAAATATCCAGATTCATGGCTAACAAGTGCCAGTGGCTAAACGTCCAAAATAAGTAAAATATAAAATAACGAGCAGGGAAGAAGAGACTCACTCATTTTTCTCAGTGGCCATCAGTCTGGTGCGTGCCATTGTGTCACTACCCAATTCTAGAAAATAGGATTTTCTTTTTTTTTATTTTGGCAAATTATGTATTGATCATAAATAATTGTATTTATATTTAATTAGTGTTTGTATTTATTTTTATTGGTTGTTTTAGGGTTTTGGCTAGTCTGGACCCGTGTCAGATCCTAGTGGACCCATGTCAGACCCAACCAATACCCTTGTCAGACTTATTTATGGGTTAAAAATAGCTATTATATTTTATTAGCTAATTGGATTATTTTGGATTAGTTATAGTGCTTTAAGGAAACCCTAAATCTAAACCCAAGTTGGATGACTAATTTGGAGGGCATTTTAGTCCTTGTGTCTAACCCTAACCCTATTTCTATGTGTATGGCCGGCCCCCCTAACCCTAACTCTTCATGACCGAACCCCCCATTCCCTCATTCCATTCTTCTTCTTCTTCACTCTTTTCTCCATTCTCTTCTTCTTCCTTCTTCCAATTTCTCCATTTCAAGTAAGTGCTTCACCTCTCTTCTCTTCCTTCATCTATTTCTTCCATTAATGTAAACCCTAACCCTCTACTTTTCTCTAACCTAGGTGTGTAGAGCCTAGACTTAGTGCAGAGGCTTGGCTTGGAGGCTTGAGGGTGGTAATTTCTAAGGTTTTGGAGACTTTGGACTTGGGATTCCAACTCCCAAGAGGTAAACCCTAACTTTTCTCTTAGTAATTACTCTAATATAGTGTAATTAGTATTTTAGAACCTTCCTAGACCATAAGGCTGTGGTGCCCCATTCCCCCTATTCGGGAAGCGCGGCTAAGAAATACAAGACGGTATCGTTCGATCGGGATAGATTGAATCAAGAACTCATCCTCGTTATGGATTTGTCTCTTCGGAATCGATTTCCATATTCAGTGGACTATGCCCCCGGGATCGACTTAGCGGCAGAGTCAGGAGGGACCTCTCCGCTGCATCTTTTGTTGCCTCATATTTTGCTGTCGCTTGTTGCTTTCGTACCTTGAATTGGTTTTCGGATTTGCTTGAGTTTTCTTGAACGGTTTCGATAGATTTCATTGTTTTCGTTCTTTGAAATGCACTTCAATTTCGATAATGGAAAGAGTAGAAGAGGTATTGATCAGCCGTTCGTGGCAATGCAGGTGAACCAGCAGTAGGAAATGCTCGAAGGGACTCCTGAAGCACCTCTTTCCTTCTTCCTTCCAACAAACTAAGTGAGTGGCTACCATCCCGATTAGCTAGCCCTTCTTCCAAGTCTTCACACCTATAAATCTTGCATTATTTTTGTCTCGATCAGACGATACCGAGAAATAACTAAAAGACTTCAAGATAATAAGGAAATAGACTTGGATTATTATGCTTGTCAATCAACTTGTGAACGGTTCCTATTGCATGCTAGTTCATTTAAAATGTTCTTATGTATACTTCAATTTTAGTTAGAATATTTACTTCTTCTATAAATTGGGCTATGTGTAGAACAACATTGTTTATGCCACAACTGTTCAGGGAGACTATGCAAAATAAAATTATATCATGTTACTTGTCTCAAATGCTTATTGCCTCAAACTGCATCAATGGATAATTCAATATAAACGTCATTGATCACGGACAACTTGTGCACAAGATCAATGGTTCCTGCGGACGGTTGCTGGGGCACTGGCACCGATCCGATCCGGACGAAACTTCAAGAATAGTCTCCCCCACTGGGCAGGATGGCGTGCAGTGATACATGTGCCTCCGTCATCTTGACCTCGAGACTAAACCGTCCATCATGGCATCAAGCCAGTGATCCCCTCGTATATTTAAACCTGTTGCAGACTAACTTGTGTCTTCTTGGCAGGGAAGGCATGGTAAGTATTATGCAGGTGGTTCAGACGGGCAGGTAAATGTCACCGAGCGGTGGCAAAGTATTTCATTAATTTTTATAGCTATTGCTTGCTGTAAAATAAACTAAGGCAAGATAGAAAGATCACAAAAGAATTATGCATGCTTCATTTAAACAATGCTGATTGGTATAGTTGGGTTAGCTTGTGCAGTGCCCCGTTTCCCCTATTCGGGGAGCACGGCTAAGAAATACAAGATGGTATCGTTCGATCGGGATAGATTAAAACAAGAACCCATCCTCTTTATGGATTTGCTTCTTCGGAATCGATTCCCATATTCAGCGGACCGTGCCCCCGGGATAGACTTGGCGGCAGAGTCAGGAGGGACCTCTCCGCTGTATCTTTTGTTGCCTAGTTTTCGCTGTCGCTTGTTGCTTTCGTGCCTTGAGTTGGTTTTCGGATTTTCTTGAGTTTTCTTGAACGGTTTCGATGGATTTCATTATTTTTGTTCGTTGAATTATACTTCAATTCCGATAATGGAAGAGTGAAAGAGGTATTGATCAGCTGTTCGTGGCAATACAGGTGAACCAGCAGTACGCACCGCCCAAACGGACTCCTGAAGCACCTCTTTCCTTCGTCCTACCAACTAACTAAGTGAGTGGATACCCTCCCGATTAGCTAGCCCTTCTTCCAGTCTTCACATCATAATCTTGTGTTCTTGCTTGCCCCGATCAGACGATACCAAGTAATAACTAAAAGACTCCAAGATAATAAGGGAAGGGACTTCGGTTATATTGCTTGTCAACAAACTTGGGAACGATTACTTACTTACATGCTTGTTCATTTGAAATGTTCATTATATGCATAAATACAAGTTAGAATGTATACTCTTCTTTAAATTATGCTATGAATAGAACTCATCCTGAATGCAATAAACTAAATAGGAAGACCATGCAAAAGTAGATCTTGCCCTGTTATTGCCCTATGCCTGATATTGCCCTGATTTGCCTTAAATGCTAACTTAGTGTACTACGTTGATCACGGACAACTTGTGCACAAGGTCTTAGTTCCTGCGGACGGTCGCTGGGGCACTGGCACTGCTCTGATCTGGACGGAACTCACGATAGTCGACTGCTTCAGATGGAGTGGTTTGTGGCACCTCCTGTCCTCTGCATCGCACGTCATTCCATCCCGAGACTAGCCCGTCCATTAAGGCAACGTGCCAGTGATCCCCTCGTATATTTAAACATGTTGCAACTAACTTGTGTCTTCTTGGCAGGGAAGGCATGGTAAGTATTGTGCAGGTGGTTCAGATGGGCAGGTAAATATCACCGAGCTGTGGCAGGTTATTTCATAATTTTTATATCTATTGCATGTTGTAAAATGAACTAAGGCAAGATAGCAAGACCACAAATAAATATGCATGCTTCATCTAAATAACGTGTTGATTGGTATAGTTGGGTTAGCTTGCCTTCACCAGTACGTTTTGATGTACTAACCCTCGTTGAAACAGGTTTCCCGTGCTAAGGAGAACCAAGCGAGGAGCAGAAGTCAATCCCCCAATCCAGTCCAGCTGTAGGCACGTCTTGACCCGTGCCACCTTTTGAAGTATTTTTGAAGAAAGAAGCTAGCAACCTAAGCAAATATGCAGCTTCGTGGGAAGGCCGTCGTTCCACCCGGAGGTATATATATATATTTTTTGAGTTTAATAAGGGATGTAATGTACAGGACTGCTATCTCATTTTGTGTCAACACTTTTGTAAGCTCATAGAGGCAAATTATAACTCAGTTCAAGGAGTTTATAATAGATGTTCATATTATCAATAAAAGAGAACTTTTTCATGTTTCAATCTGTGTTTCAACTTATCTGCGTACTCTGAATATGTGCTCGCTATGCGAAACAAAATTTCTAAAGCCTTGTGCGGTGCGTAACCTAGGCCCGCACGGCAGTCACGCCAGGGGGACAACTATCGATTTCCTCGGAATCGGGGCATGACATGTTGGTATCAGAGCACAGCTTCAAAGTTTCCTTGACTCTTGAACTGGAAAAGTTCCCTTAGTGATAAGTCTCTGTGCGAACTCTTGAACTCGTTAGGCTAAAAGGAGATACGTTCATACAATAAGTCCATAATACATTATGATCCTGATGTAAATTACCTTCTTTTGAAGGAATGGCTCAAGCGCAATCCTCAGCGCTAGCACCGGGCGAGACGCAAGCCCAAGAGAGCAGTTCCGGCACTTCAGGAAGCTCTCGGAGCCAACGGGGCGTGTCTCGAGCCGATCCGCTTCAACAAATGATGCATATATTGGAAGCTAATCGACAAATGGATAAAGCTCGTTCTGAACGGGCCGAGCAGAGGGCGGAGGAGAGGCAACTTAAGTTTTAAGACCATATAGAGGCACAATTCTCAGTCCAACAAAAGCAGGTAGATACCCTGTACCAGATTGTGCAGACTATGGCCTCCAACCAGTCAACGGCAACAATAGCGACTCCGGTGGAGCAACCAGTGCTTGAAGTCGAGACACCGCCAACACCAAGGACGAGGGAAGTAACTTCCTTCGACTTTGGCGACTTCAAGAAAGTCTGTAACACAGCGTTCAAGGGGACTGAGGATCCGATAGTGGCTCTAGATTTGTTGGCCGAACTTGAGGATCACTTCTCACTCCTAGAAGTACCTGACGAAAAGCGCGTCGCATGTGCTCAACTGCAGCTTCGCCTAAATGCGCACGATTGGTGGGACGTGCATCGACGCTCTCTTCCAGTCAATAATGGAGGGAAGGTTATCGCATGGGCCACTTTACGTGGCACATTTGAGGAGGAGTTTATAACCCCACCTGTACGTCGTTAGAAGGAAAATGAGTTTGTACAACTACGACAGGGCAGCATGACAGTTAAGTAATACTCTGCCGAGTACAACAAACTTGCAAAATTTACTAGTTTCTATCTACCCGATGCAGAGAGTCGTGCCAGATGATTCGAAGGAGGGCTACGTCCTGCCATCCATGCACACGTAGTTGTTCCACAGTATCAGACAATACAGAAAGTTTTGAACCACGCCATTTCTCTTGAACCGCAGTATCCTCACGTTTCTACCGGCGTTGTGCATACCTCTAATCACAAACGCCAAGGCAACGATAGAGGAAACAATGCTGCAAAGCGTCCAAATCATGGCGGGCGTCAAAGAGATAATCAGGGGCAACGTTGTACCTTTTGCAACAAAAGGAGACACACCGAAAATGACTGTCGTCGCAAGCTTGGGACTTGTCTTTGTTATGGCGATCCAAACCACCAGATTAGAAACTGTTCGCTCCTCCCACCTCAACAACAAAATCAGGCACCTGCACCTCAGGCCAACAGAGCTGTACCTCAGCAAGGGCGTAATCAAGCTCAAGGCCGGGTCTATACGATGACGCGAGAGGAAGCTTTGGCCTCAGACACCGTGGTGTCAGGTACTTTGCTTTTTAATAATACACCTGCTCGTGTTATATTTGATTCTGATGCAATGCCCAGTTTTATTTCCACAAATTTTGCCGTGGAGAACAATGTAAAAATGACTCCGTTGCACCTAGACTTAAGTGTTAGCACCCCCTCCGGTACGAAAATACCTGTCCGTTCAGTATGCCAAGGTGGTTACATCTGTATTGGAGAAAGGAAGCTGTCGCTTGATGTTTTAGTTCTAGATGTTCGGGACTATGATATCATCTTGGGAATGGATTGGCTCAACGCATGCTCGGCAACTATAGAGTGTGCAGAGAAACGAGTCGTCTTCCGCCTGCTTGGAGAAGCCGAATTCTGTTACACCAGTAGTCCGACAACTGATACGACTAGGGCCTGCATGGTGATTTTTGCAACATCTGCTCGGTGAATGCTACACTCAGGCTGCGAGAGATTTCTAGCGTCAGTTCGGGACACACGGCAGGACTACGCAAACGTCGAATCTACTTCCATTGAGGCGGAGTTCCCCGATGTGTTTCCGAGCGAACTACCCGGCATGCCACCAGAACGAGAGATTGAATTCACTATCGATACATTTCCAAACACACAGCCGATCTCCAAGCCTCCGTACAGAATGGCCCCTACAGAACTAAAGGAATTAAAATGCCAACTTCAGGAGTTACTTGATCGTGGGTTCATTCGTCCGAGCGTGTCTCCTTGGGGCGCGCCTGTGCTCTTCATGAAGAAGAAGAACGGAATGCTACACCTCTGCATAGACTATCGGGAACTGAACAAGGTCACAATCAGAAACAAATATCCTCTACCACGGATAGATGACTTGTTTGATCAGCTATAGAGGGCAATGATATTTTCAAAGGTCGATCTTCGCTTGGGTTACCACCAGCTGAAGATTAAGCCTGAAGACATGCCGAAGACTACCTTTCGAACCCGATACGGATATTATGAATTTTCAGTTATGCCGTTTGGACTGATGAATGTTCCTGCTGCATTCATGGATATAATGAATCGTGTATTCCGGCCCTTCATCGATAAATTTGTGGTAGTTTTTATCGATGACATCTTGGTATACTCGAAGACTAGAGATGAGCACGCAGGACACCTGCGGATGGTGCTGCAAACCCTTCGAGATAACAAGTTGTATGCTAAGTTGAGTAAATATAAATTCTGGCTGGATAGCATATCCTTTTTAGGGCACGTTATCTCTTCACAAGGCATTTCAGTAGACCCAAGGAAGGTGGAAGCCATTATGCAGTGGAAACGGCCTGAGTCAGCTAGCGATATCCGAAGTTTCCTTGGACTGGCAGGCTACTACCCCAGATTTATACGAGACTTTTCTAGAATTGCTTTGCCCCTGACTCAGCTCACACAAAAAGGTACAAAGTTTACTTGGACAGACGACTGTGAAGCTTCGTTTACGGAGTTAAAGCAGCGCCTCGTCTCTGCCCCAATCCTCACTCTGCCGAACGGACCCGATGATTTCAAAATATACAGTGATGCATCGGGAAAGGGTCTGGGATATGTCCTGATGCAAAGGGATAAAGTGATAGCCTTTGCATCGAGGCAGCTAAAGCCTTACGAGCAAAACTACCCAACGCATGATCTCGAACTTGCCGCGGTAGTGTTTGCACTAAAGCTGTGGCACCACTACCTTTATGGCATTTTGTGTGAAATCTACACGGATCATAAGAGTTTGAAATATCTATACACACAAAAGGATTTGAATATACGGCAATGACGTTGGCTTGAACTCCTTAGCGACTTCGATCTCATGATCAGATACAATCCTGGCAAGGGAAACGTCGTAGCTGATGCACTGAGTCGAGTGTTTGTTGGGAGTTTGTCTATTGATGATAGGTTGTGCCAAAATCTTGAAACCTTGGGTATTACTCTAAAAATTAGATACAAAAAGTGGGCTCAACTGTCACAACTGTGCCTCGAACCTGACTTGTTACAAAAAGTCAAGACCGCACAGAAGGATGACATATTTCTGCAAAATATCCATACTCTTATCTCAGTAGGAAAGGTATCCTACTTTGAGGTAGGCATGGACGGGATGCTCCGAGTGAAGGAAAGACTGTGCGTTCTGAACGAAGCGGCCCTCAGAAAAGAGATACTCACTGAAGCTCATTATGCTAGTTATACTTCTCATCCGGGTAGCACAAAGATGTATCGTGATCTCCGCACGACATTTTGGTGGCACGGCTTGAAACGGGATATGGCGCTGTTCGTATCGCATTGCATGGCTTGTCAGAGAGTGAAGGCCAAACACCAGAAACCAGGCGGAGAGCTTCAGAACCTTGCTATTCCGGAGTAGAAATGGGAACATATAACAATGGATTTCATTGTTGGCTTGCCAAAGACGCAACAGGGAAATGATGCTGTTTGGGTTATTATTGATCGCCTCACCAAGTCTGCTCACTTTCTGCCTATCAAATCTACTTGGAGTGCTCATCCCTTGGCTTAAATCTACCTCAACAAGATCGTTCGGCTCTATGGCGTGCCCGTATCCATAATCTCCGATAGAGATGGTCGATTTATATCGCGTTTCTGGGAAAGCCTGCAGTCAGCAATGGGGACGAAGTTGAAGTTTAGCTCCGCCTACCATCCACAGACCGACGGCCAAACAGAACGTGTCAACCAGATCCTCAAAGACATGCTACGACTTTGCGCCTTGGATTTGAAGACTAGTTGGGACCTGCATCTACCTCTAGCCGAATTTGCATATAACAATAGTTATCAATCAAGCATTCAAATGGTGCCATATGAGGCGTTGTATGGGCGAAAGTGCATATCTCCGATCTATTGGAACGAAGTTGGTGAACGGCAGATCCTTGGCCCCGAGCTTGTCGAACAGACTGTCCAAAAGATTCGCTTGATTCGAAAATGACTAAAGATAGCTCAAAGTCGCCAAAAGAGCTATGTTGATACACACTGGTGGTCCCTTGAATTTTCAGTAGGCGATAGGGTATTTCTCAAGGTCTTGCCCATGCGAGGAGTCATTAGATTCGTAGCAAAGGGGAAGCTAAGTCCGAGATTTGTTGGTCCGTTCAAAATACTAAAGCGAGTTGCCTCAGTTGCATACCAGATTGCCCTACCGCCATCCCTATCCAACGTACACGATATTTTCTAT
Source organism: Iris macrosiphon (assembly GCA_036927795.1). Taxonomy (NCBI): domain Eukaryota; kingdom Viridiplantae; phylum Streptophyta; class Magnoliopsida; order Asparagales; family Iridaceae; genus Iris; species Iris macrosiphon. The sequence goes on along the minus strand of JAYESA010000019.1, from coordinate 43,590,814 downwards.
GTTTCCCAACTTAGGAAGTATGTGTACGACCCAAACCATATGGTAGACCTGGATCAGCTGAACCTTCAGGCAGATTTGATGTATGTAGAACAACTTGTGCAAATTTTGGATAGGAAATAAAAGCTGCTCCGAAGTCGTTCGGTTCCTCTCGTGCGCGTGCTTTGGCAAAATTACTCTGTCGAAGAATCCACATAGGAACTTGAATCTGAGATGAAGGAAATATTTCCCTTATTATTTGCTAGTGGTAGGTTCTATTCCTAAGTTTTGGGATGAAACTTCCAATTAGTTGGGTAGGATGTAGTGCCTCGTTCCCCCTATTCGGGGAGCGCGGCTAAGAAATACAAGACGGTATCGTTCGATCTGGATAGATTGAAACAAGAATCCATCCTCTTTATGGATTTGCTTCTTCGGAATTGATTCTCATATTCAGCGGATCATACCCCCGGGATAGACTTGGCGGCAGAGTCAGGAGGGACCTCTCCGCTGCATCTTTTGTTGCCTAGTTTTTGCTGTCGCTTGTTGCTTTCGTGCCTAGAGTTAGTTTTCGGATTTGCTTGAGTTTTCTTGAACGGTTTTGATGGATTTCATTATTTTTGTTCGTTGAATTGCACTTCAATTTCGATAATAAAAGAGTGGAAGAGATATTGATCAGCTGTTCGTGGCAATGTAGGTGAACCAGCAGTAGGCACTGCCCGAACAGACTCCTGAAGCACCTCTTTCCTTCGTCCTACCAACTAACTAAGTGAGTGGCTACCATCCTGATTAGCTAGCCCTTCTTCCAGTCTTCACATCATAATCTTGTGTTCTTGCTTGCCCCGATCAGACGATACCAAGTAATAACTAAAAGACTCTAAGATAAAAAAGGGAAGGGACTTGGGTTATATTGCTTGTCAACAAACTTGGGAACGGTTACTTACTTACTTACATGCTTGTTCATTTGAAATGTTCATCATATGCATAAATACAAGTTAGAATGTATATTCTTCTTTAAATTGTGCTATGAATAGAACTTATCCTGAATACAATAAACTAAACAGGAAGACTATGCAAAAGTAGATCTTGCCCTGTTATTGCCCTGCACATGATATTGCCCTGATTTGCCTCAAATTCTAACTTAGTGTACTACGTTGATCACGGAAAACTTATGCACAAGATCTTAGTTCCTGCGAACGGTTGCTGGGGCACTGGCACCGCTCTGATCCGGACAGAACTCATGATAATCGCCTGCTTCGGATGGAGTGGCTTGTGGCACCTCCTGTCCTCTGTGTCGCACGTCATTCTGTCCCGAGACTAGCCCGTCCATTATGGCAACGTGCCAGTGATCCCCTCGTATATTCAAACCTGTTGCAACCAACTTGTGTCTTCTTGGTAGGGAAGGCATGGTAAGTATTGTGCAGGTGGTTCAGACGGGCAGGTAAATGTCACCGAGTGGTGGCAGGTTATTTCATGATTTCTATATCTATTGCTTGCTGTAAAATGAACTAAGACAAGATAGCAAGACCACAAATAAATATGCATGCTTCATCTATACAACGTGTTGATTGGTATAGTTGGGTTAGCTTGCCTTCACCAGTACGTTTCGATGTACTGACCCTCGTTGAAACAGGTTCCCCGCGCTAAGAAGAACCAAGCGATGAGCAGAAGTCAATCCCCTAATCCAGTCCAGCTGTAGGCACGTCTTGACCCGTGCCACCTTTTGAAGTATTTTTGAAGAAAGAAGCTAGCAACCCAAGCAAATATGCAGCTTCGTGGAAAGGTCGTCGTTCCACCCGGAGGTCTATATATATATTTTGAGTTTAGTAAGGGATGTAATGTACATGACTGCTATCTCATTTTGTGTTCACACTTTTGTAAGCCCATAGAGGCAACCTTATAACTCAGTTCAAGGAGTTTGTAATAGATGTTCATATTATCAATAAAAGAAAACTTTTTCATGTTTCAATCTGTGTTTCAACTTATCTGCGTACTCTGAATATGTGCTCGCTATGCGAAACAAAATTTCTAAAGCCTTGTGCGGTGCGCAACCTAGGCCCGCACGACGGTCACGCCCGGGGGATGAATATCGATTTTCTCAGAATTGGGGCGTGACAGCTTGCCTTCACCAGTACGTTTTGATGTACTGATCCTCGTTGAAATAGGTTTCCCGTACTAAGGAGAATTGAGCGAGGAGCCGAAGTCATCCCATAATCCAGTCCAGCTGTAGGCACGCCTTGATCCGTGCCACATTTTGAAGTATTTTAAAAAAAAAGCTAGCAACCCAAGCAAACATGCAGCTTCATGGGAAGGCCGTCATTCCACCAGGAGGTCTTATATTTTGAGTTTTAGTAAGGATGTAATGTACATGACTGCTATCTTATTTTGTGTTTTGTAAGCTCATAAAGGCAACCTTATAACTCAGTTCAAGAGTTTGTAATAGATGTTCATATTATCAATAAAAAGAGAACTTTTCCATGCTTCAATCTGTGTTTTAATTTATCTGTATACTCTGAATATGTGCTCGCTATGCGAAAATAAAATACTTAGCCTTGTGCAATGCACAACCTATGCCCGCACAACGGTCACGCCCGGGGGACGACTATCGATTCCACGGAATCGGGGCATGACATGTTGGTATCAGAGCACAGCTTCAAAGTTCCTTTGACTCTTGGACTGGAAAAGTTCTATTGACGGTAAATCTCTGTGCGAACTCTTGAACTCGTTAGGCCAAAATAAGATACATTCATGCAATAAGTCCATAATATATTATGATCCTGATATAATTTACCTCCTTTTGAAGGAATGGCTCAAGCACAATCCTCAGCGCTAGCACCGGGCGAGATACAGGCTCAGGAGAGCAGTTCCAGCACTTCAGGAAGCTCTCAGAGCCAGCGAGCCATGTCTCGAGCCGATCTGCTTCAGCAAATGATGCGGATGTTGGAAGCAAACCAATAAAGGGATGAAGCTCGTTACGAACGGGCCCAAAAGCGAGCGGAGGAGAGACAACTCAAGTTTTAAGACCATATAGAGACACGATTCTCAGTCCAACAAAAGCAGGTAGATACCCTGCAGCAGATCGTGCAGACTTTGGCCTCCAACCAGTCTGCGGCAACAACAGCGACTCCGATGGAGCAACCAGTGCTTGAAGTCGAGACACCGCCAACACCAAGGACGAGGGAAGTAACTGCCTTCGACTTTGGCGACTGCAAGAAAGTCTGCAGCACAGCATTCAAAGGGACTGAGGATCCGATAGTGGCTCTAGATTGGTTGGCCAAACTTGAAGACCATTTCTTCCTCCTAGAAGTATATGAAGAAAAGTGCGTCGCATGTGCATAACTGTAGCTTCGTCTCAACGCGCACGACTGATGGGACGTGCATCGACGATCTCTTCTAGTTGGTGATGGAGGGGAGGCGATAGCATGGGCCACCTTCCGTGGCACGTTTGAGGAGGAGTTTATACCCCCGCCTGTACGTCGTCAGAAGAAAAATTAGTTTGTGCAACTGCGGCAGGGCAGCATAACAGTTAAACAGTATTCTGATGAGTTCAACAGGCTTGCTAAGTTTGCCAGCTCCTATATACCCGATGCAGTGAGTCGTACCAGATGATTCGAAGGAGGTCTACGTCCTACCATCCATGCGCATGTAGTCGTTCCGCAATATCAGACAATACAGGAAGTTTTGAACCACGCCCTTTCCCTCGAACCGCAGTATCCTAATGTTGCTGCTGGCGCTGTGCAAACCTCCAATCACAAACGCCATAGCAACGATAGAGGAAATACTGCTGCAAAGCGCCCAAATAACGGTGGTTCACAAAAGGAAAATTTAGGGCAACAATGCGAATTCTGTAGGAGGACAGGGCACGTTGTAAGCGACTGTCGTCGAAAGCACGTATTATGCCTTATATGTGGAGCTCCTGATCATGCCATCCTTAATTGTTCAAAGTATTCAGAACGCCATCCTCAACAATAGAATCAGGCTGCTGCAACCCAGGCTAATCGAGCTGCACCTCAGCAAGAGCGTCATCAAGCTCAAGGCCGAGTCTACACAATGACACGGGAAGAAGCTCTGGCTTCAGACACCGTCGTGTCAGGTACTTTGCTTTTCAATAATATACCTGCTCGTGTGCTATTTGATTCTGGTACAACGCATAGTTTTATTTCCACAAATTTTGCCGTGGAGAACAATATAGAAATGACTCCGTTATATAATTTTTGGCTGGACAACATATCCTTTTTTGGGCATATCATTTGCAAGGTATCTCAGTAGACCCAAGAAAGGTGGAAGCTATTATGCAGTAGAAATGGCCTGAATCAGCTAGCGATATTAGAAGTTTCCTTGGACTGGCAGGCTACTACCAGAGATTTATACAAAACTTTGCAAAAATTGCTTGTAAACCCCCTGAATTTTCAAAATTTTAAAAACTGGATTTTTCACAATTTTCTGGAATTTTCTGGGGTTTTTCTGTAATTTAAAAACAGGGTTTTAATTTTTAAATGATTTTTAATTGATAATAAATGATATTAAAATATTATGAAAATAATATTTTTGGGTGTAAAATGAAAAATCGAACTTAGGATAATTTTCTGGGATTTTATTGGACCTCAGACCTATTTTTAAAAGCCTAAAAACTATTTTCTGAATTAATTAATTAATATAATTATTATTATTACTACTATTTTTATATTTTTCGGTTTTGGGCCCGGCCCGGCCCAGTGGGCCGAGCCCGTTAGCAGCCCAGCTGTTAACGGGTGGGGCGGGTCCGCTCACCCGGAGCCCGCCGCCCGACCCGACCCGCTTGCCGGTCACCCCTGTCCCCCGTCCCCCCCCACGATCCGATAACGCCGGCGCCGCCGCGAAATTCGGCCGCCACGACCGCCTCCCCCTCCGACCTTTCCGCCACGACGCCCCGGCCAACCCAGGCCCCAGCCCCCTTTAAATAGCCCCCTCCTCCGCCTCCTTTCTCCCCTAAACCCTAGCCCTAACTCCACCCGTCCGGCGACCTAGTTCCGGCGAGCCCCGTCCGGCGACCCCGACCCCGTGCGACCCTCCGGCCTCCTCTCAAACCAGCCGTCCACCTCCCTCGCAGCCACCAGCGAGTCCCCCAGCCGCCGAGAGCCGCCGACCTCTCCTCCTTCCTCCCCTCTTCTTCTCAAACCCGCCGCCGGCCTCCCCTGCGAGCCGACCTCGCCGTAGCCGCCGTCCGACGACCCCGCCGGACCTCCCAGGGCCTAGCCGACCTCCGCCCGGTGCCGTGCAGCGTCGGCACCCTCTGCTCAGACCCGGACACGCCGCTGGACACGCTGACACGTCCAGGACACGAACTCGCGTGTCGGACACGGTTCTAAACCCCGGTTCCTCGGGTCCCCTTCAGGTACTCGTATCTTGCAACTCGGATCTCCGTTTTCGATTCCGCAAATTGCGTTGCGAAGCCTGTATAACCCTCTCGGTGTCCGGACAAACTGTTCGGGACATCGCGTCCTGTGGTGATCGCACACAGCGATCCAAAAACAGGAAAAACTAGATCCTGTTTCACCCCGGAACTGAGTACGCCCCGCCAAACGGGACGACTTGGTCACGCGCGGTCTTCACAGATACGTGCGCCTCGTCGATACGGACGTGTGGGATTTCGCAAAAGTCGATTTGGGTGTGCGTGCACACCGGAATCAACGCGTATCCGCGGACATCGCCCCGTATTCGACTTTTCTGCAATTTACGCTAACTTCGTGCACACATGTCTGATCGAGACGAAACTTGCGCCATCGGACTCGTAGCAATACGCTGGTCCTGTGGGTCAAGTTTGGTTCGATTCTGAGAACGTTGACGAAATCGCGTGTCGTGGGCCCTACAGGCCCCGCTCAACGGACGATTTTGTGAACGGCTCATCGAAATTCAATTCTGAAAGTTCCGTTGGGTTCGTATCAGCGTTTCTGACCTGTTGACACTGAGTTTGGTGAATTTGGAGACCGTTGACCCTGACGCGTTTTTCGGTGCAAAGCGGGCCCACCGGTGGACCCCGTTTTGACCCGAAATTGCCGTTTTGCCCTTGTCTCCAAATTGGACCCAAGGACAGACGTTTCTAGCTGATTAATATTTTCTGTATCTGATGGTGATGTTTGTTTCAGCAACCGGAGTACCGCCTGCAATTCCCGCCGAAGTCAGAACTGCGAACCGAGCCGGAACCACAGGCAAGTGTACCTTGCCAAAACTTACAGCTTTGCTACCTATTTCCTGAACTTGTTTATACATCAGTGGGCAAATAAAGCTTGCCAATTCTCAGATAATCCTGGTTATAATATTTTACTTGATTTTTGGTAGATTCTTATGCAACATGTTTTAACCCAGGACACCTGACACTCTTCATGTGACGGAATTGCCTGAGATATACCTGGTGATCCCGTATAGGTTACATTTTCATGTCATTTCCAGTTTACATGCTTAGATTCTAGCCTGACTCATTGCATTAGTTCAAACTTGCGTGACTTGTACCTGATATTTTCTGGAACTGTGACGTGAGATTACATGGGGTGGGGAGAGTATTGTCATATCAAGGCTGAATATAATATAATATAAATACTTATATCTGGCGGTGCCTTAGACTCTGATTCAGAGCTTTGGTTCCTTACTGGCTCCTCGAGAAAATACTGCTATGGTTTCTACGACACTGATCCTGTAGTAGTCTCAGCCTGAGTATGACTAAAACTCTCACTTGCATATCACTAGCTGGTTTACATATTTACCCTGTTGTTTCATTATTGCTGCACTGCATATGTTTTGGCTTGTATTTTCTGTACCTTGTTATGTCCCCTGAGGACCTGGAATGGACTATGTCCCCAGGTATAGCCGCAGAGAACTACCCCGAGGTGTACGGTACAGGAGCACTCCTTGGAGCAGAACCCGGAACTGAGGACGAGTTAGTGGCCGAAGACTTCACCTGAGCACCGGCTTCAGCTACACAGTATTTCCTTTTCAGTATTTTATTTCCAGTCTATGTTTCCTTAAATGTAACAGAATAATTCTCGGACTTGTTTCCCGAGATAACCTTATTAAATATTGCGTATTTATTTCCATTGCAATATTTCTGGCATTAATCTGTGTTTATTCTGTAGATGAGATTAGAAATACCTGAGACTTGTAACATCTTACTGTTAGACTACAGCTTAAGCATGCCCTGATGGATCCATTAAATTGGGTTGTCCATCGGTGCGTGCTGCTGGCCATTGCTCACGTACTCAGTCCCTCGTCATTTTGGGACTGGGGCGTGACATGGTTTTTTGTGGTGGCCCATGCAGGTCAACGACTAAATTGTTCGGTTTCAACTTAGGGACCGAACAGGCCTGCAATAAAATATGATAAATTTTAGGATCTCATCCACTTGTTTGAATCGTTTTTGATATCTGTATCGTATTCGAACTAACTTGAACTTGCATCTTGCCTTGATTCCTGTGCACCTCTTATTGGTTATTTTGGATACAGGAAAATGGACCCACAAGAGTGCAACGAGACTCCCGCCAGAACACCACAAGCTACAGGTGTCACCTACGACGATGAAGTGACACCAGTCGGAGGAATCCCCATAACTCAACAGAGCCATCCGGCAGGTCAACCTACCTCCCGATTCCGGCGCGATGATATTCCACCTCCGCCGCAGTTCGTCCCACCAATGCTCGTGTTCCCACCAGGACAGCCAATCGACGGGCAGTAAATATTTCAAATGATCTACGCGATGATGCAAGCTCAGCAGCAAGTCCAACACGAGGCTCAGCGTCGCGAAGCTAACTTCTTAAGGGACAGCATCGTAACTGCACTGGGGCAGGCCAACCTACCAGCTCGACGGCCAACTACAGGCTCAATCACTGACTTCCGCCAACTGAAGCCCCGCACTTTTTCTGGAAAAGAGGAGCCCACAGAAGTTCATGAGTGGCTCACCAACATACGGCATCAACTTGAAGCAGCCGAGCTTCTACGAGAACGCTGGATGACAGCCGTCAGAATGCAGTTGACGGACAATGCCCATCACTGGTGGCTATCCGAGGAGACGCGACTCGGACCAGACCGAGTCACTTGGGAGGAGTTCTCCAGACTCTTCCAGGAGATGTACATACCTGCCATCGCTCGATCAGAACTGCGGGACAAGTTCAATCGCCTCACTCAGGACTCCATGACGGTGGAAGAGTACAACGCAGAATTTATTCGTCTGAGCCGCTTCGCCCCCACCCTGATCCCGACTGAGGAAGAGAAGGTCGAGAAATTCTTCGACGGACTGAACATTGAGCTACAGAAACTAATTGGGTCCGTTGCACCAACATCATACTCGGACGTTCTTGCTGCGGCTCGACGCATAGAGCGCGTCACTAAGAGAGAGACCAAACTGAAGCGGCCCTCCACATCCGCACCAACCAGAGCAGCATCAGAGGAGTCTGCAAAGCATCAACAAATAAGCTCGCCAGCAGCAGCACCAAAAGCCTTCTACCTTCCTACCTGTTACCACTGTGGCAAGATAGGCCATGTCGAGAAGGAATGTAGACGTAAACTCGGTCTCTGCTTAGGCTGCGGATCCAGACAGCATGCAGTGAGAGACTGCCCCGAGCGTAGAGAAGGAACACCAAGGACGAACCAGCAAACTCCACCAGCGCCTCGAGCAGCACCCTACCAGCGAGCTCAGCAGCAGCAGAGGAATCTACCTCAAGGACGAGAGCAAGCTTACGCGATTGCTGTGCAGGAAGATGATGCGAGTAAGTGATTTGTAGTTTTTCGTTCCTAGTCTTGTGTAGTTCGTGCCTATTGGTTCGTGACCTCAGCCCCAACCTAGTAATTTGCAACTTGTTAATAACAACCTGGTTTTTCATATAAGTTATAGTTTTAACTAGATTTTCCTGGAAAGTGTAAACTTTCAATTTTTAGGGAAACGGTACTTCCCTAAGTATCTTGTGATGTGTTTCCAAACGATGTTTGCGACCGCGTCATCTCTGTTGACCGGTTATTCTTTGATTGCGAGGACGCAATCCTCTTAAGGGGGGTAGATTGTAAACCCCCTATATTTTCAAAATTTTAAAAACTGGATTTTTCACAATTTTCTGGAATTTTCTGGGGTTTTTCTGTAATTTAAAAATAGGGTTTTAATTTTTAAATAATTTTTAGTTAATAATAAATGATATTAAAATACTATGAAAATAATATTTTTGGGTGTAAAATGAAAAACCGGACTTAGGGTAATTTTCTGGGATTTTATTGGGCCTCAGATCTATTTTTAAAAGCCTAAAAACTATTTTCTGAATTAATTAATTAATATAATTATTATTATTACTATTTTTATATTTTTCGGTTTTGGGCCCGGCCCGGCCCAGTGGGCCGAGCCCGTTAGCAGCCCAGCTGTTAACGGGTCGGGCGGGTCCGCTCACCCGGAGCCCGCCGCCCGACCCGACCCGCTTGCCGGTCACCCCTGTCCCCCGTCCCCCCCCACGATCCGATAACGCCGGCGCCGCCGCGAAATTTGGCCGCCACGACCGCCTCCCCCTCCGACCTTTCCGCCACGACGCCCCGGCCAACCCAGGCCCCAGCCCCCTTTAAATAGCCCCCTCCTCCGCCTCCTTTCTCCCCTAAACCCTAGCCCTAACTCCACCCGTCCGGCGACCTAGTTCCGGCGAGCCCCGTCCGGCGACCCCGACCCCGTGCGACCCTCCGGCCTCCTCTCAAACCAGCCGTCCACCTCCCTCGCAGCCACCAGCGAGTCCCCCAGCCGCCGAGAGCCGCCGACCTCTCCTCCTTCCTCCCCTCTTCTTCTCAAACCCGCCGCCGGCCTCCCCTGCGAGCCGACCTCGCCGTAGCCGCCGTCCGACGACCCCGCCGGACCTCCCAGGGCCTAGCCGACCTCCGCCCGGTGCCGTGCAGCGTCGGCACCCTCTGCTCAGACCCGGACACACCGCTGGACACGCTGACACGTCCAGGACACGAACTCGCGTGTCGGACACGGTTCTAAACCCCGGTTCCTCGGGTCCCCTTCAGGTACTCGTATCTTGCAACTCGGATCTCCGTTTTCGATTCCGCAAATTGCGTTGCGAAGCCTGTATAACCCTCTCGGTGTCCGGACAAACTGTTCGGGACATCGCGTCCTGTGGTGATCGCACACAACGATCCAAAAACAGGAAAAACCAGACCATATTTCACCCCGGAACTAAGTATGCCCCGCCAAACGGGACGACTTGGTCGCGCGCGGTCTTCACAGATACGTGCGCCTCGTCGATACGGACGTGTGGGATTTCGCAGAAGTCGATTTGGGTGTGCGTGCACACCGGAATCAACGCGTATCCGCGGACATCGCCCCGTATCCGACTTTTCTGCAATTCACCCTAACTTCGTGCACACACGTCTGATCGAGACGAAACTTGCGCCATCAGAATCGTAGCAATACGCTGGTCCTGTGGGTCAAGTTTGGTTCGATTCTGAGAACGTTGACGAAATCGCGTGTCGTGGGCCCTACAGGCCCCGCTCAACGGGCGATTTTGTGAACGGCTCATCGGAATTCAATTCTGAAAGTTCCGTTGGGTTCGTATCAGCGTTTCTGACCAGTTGACACTGAGTTTGGTGAATTTGGAGACCGTTGACCCTGACGCATTTTTCGGTGCAAAGCGGGCCCACCGGTGGACCCCGTTTTGACCCGAAATTGCCGTTTTGCCCTTGTCTCCAAATTGGACCCAAGGACAGGCGTTTCTAGCTGATTGATATTTTCTGGATCTGATGGTGATATTTATTTCAGCAACCGGAGTACCGCCTGCAATTCCTGCCGAAGTCAGAACTGCGAACCGAGCCGGAACCACAGGCAAGTGTACCTTGCCAAAACTTGCAGCTTTGCTACCTATTTTCTGGACTTGTTTATACATCAGTGGGCAAATAAAGCTTTCCAATTCTCAGATAATCCTGGTTATAATATTTTACTTGATTTTTGGTAGATTCTTATGCAACATGTTTTAACCCAGGACACCTGACACTCTTCATGTGACGGAATTGCCTGAGATATACCTGGTGATCCCGTATAGGTTACATTTTCATGTCATTTCCAGTTTACATGCTTAGATTCTAGTCTGACTCATTGCATTAGTTCAAACTTGCGTGACTTGTACCTGATATTTTCTGGAACTGTGACGTGAGATTACATGGGGTGGGGAGAGTATTGTCATATCAAGGCTGAATATAATATAATATAAATACTTATATCTGGCGGTGCCTTAGACTCTGATTCAGAGCTTTGGTTCCTTACTGGCTCCTCGAGAAAATACTTCTATGGTTTCTACGACACTGATCCTGTAGTAGTCTCAGCCTGAGTATGACTAAAACTCTCACTTGCATATCACTAGCTGGTTTACATATTTACCCTGCTGTTTCATTATTGCTGCACTGCATATGTTTTGGCTTGTATTTTCTGTACCTTGTTATGTCTCCTGAGAACCTGGAATGGACTATGTCCCCAGGTATAGCCGCAGAGAACTACCCCGAGGTGTACGGTACAGGAGCACTCCTTGGAGCAGAACCCGGAACTGAGGACGAGTTAGTGGCCGAAGACTTCACCTGAGCACCGGCTTCAGCTACACAGTATTTCCTTTTCAGTATTTTATTTCCAGTCTATGTTTCCTTAAATGTAACAGAATAATTCTCGGGCTTGTTTCCCGAGATAACCTTATTAAATATTGCGTATTTATTTCCATTGCAATATTTTTGGCATTAATCTGTGTTTGTTCTGTGGATGAGATTAGAAATACCTGAGACTTGTAACATCTTACTGTTAGACTACAGCTTAAGCATGCCCTGATGGATCCATTAAATTGGGTTGTCCATCGGTGCGTGCTGCTGGCCATTGCTCACGTACTCAGTCCCTCGTCATTTTGGGACTGAGGCGTGACATTGCTTCACCCCTGACTCAGCTCACTCGAAAAAGAGTAAAGTTCACTTGGACAAACGACTGTGAAGCTTCGTTTACGGAGTTAAAGCAACACCTTATCTCTGCTCCAATCCTTACTCTTCCGAATGGACCCGATGATTTCAAAATATTCAGTGATATGTCGGGAAAAGATCTGGGATGTGTCCTTATGCAAAAGGACAAGGTGATAGCCTTCACGTCGGGACAACTGAAGCCTCATGAGAAAAACTATCCAACACATGACTTAGAACTGGCGGCAGTAGTGTTCGTGCTGAAGCTGTGGCACCACTACCTTTATGGTATACCGTGTGAGATCTACACGGACCATAAGAGTTTGAAATATCTGTATATATAAACGGATTTGAATCTTTGACAACGGCACTGGCTTGAACTTCTTAGCGACTTTGACTTAATGATCAGATACACGCCTGGCAAAGGAAACGTCGTAGCTAATGCACTGAGTCGAGTGTTCGTTAGGAGTTTGGCTATTGATGATAAGTTGTGCCGAGATCTTGAATCCTTGGGCATTACCCTACTAATCAGATACAAAAAGTGGGCGCAAGTGGCATAACTGCGCCTCGAACCTGACTTGTTACAAAAAGTCAAGACCGCTCAGAAGGATGACCTGTTCCTACAAAGGATGCATGCTCTTATCTCAGCAGGAAAGGCATCCGACTTTGCGGTAGGCAAGGACGGAATGATCCGGGTGAAGGGAATACTGTGCGTTCCGGACGATGCGGCCCTCAGAAAAGAGATACTCACTGAAGCACATTATGCTAGTTATACTTCTCATCCTGGTAGCACAAAGATGTATCGAGATCTCCGTACGACGTTTTGGTGGCACAGCTTAAAACAGGATATGGCATTGTTCGTGTCGCATTACATGGCTTGTCAGAGAGTAAAGGCCGAGCACCAAAAATCGGACGGAGAGCTACAGAACCTCGCTATTCCGGAGTGGAAATGGGAACATATAACAATGGATTTCATTGTTGGCTTGCCAAAGACGCAACGGAAGAATGATGATGTTTGGGTTATTGTTGATCGCCTCACCAAGTCTGCTCATTTCATACTTTTTCCAGTCGGATCAAGTTATGTGCGCCCGTGAAATTATTTTTCCTGACTGTAATAAATCTTCAACACTGTCCCGAGTAGGAAGAATAAAAGGGTTTTTTGTGTGCTGGGGGCTCCATAAATAAATAACTGTTTCGTTTTGATTGGCCTATGGAAGCATAATTGACACGCTAGTGCGTAGCGATTAAAGAACAAAAGCATTAACGGATAGAGGATAGAGTCGGCAAAGAGCTTGGCTTGGATAGGTGTTCGGAACAGTTCTTAGTGGTTTAAGGAAAAAGATGGAAATATAAACTAAGCCATATCCAACAGAAGCCTAGGCTCGAAAGAAGGAGAGAGAAGAGGCATCTGACTCATAAGCTCGACTTTGGTGGGATCCCTAGTTCGTATCGTCTATCGGCTCCCAATTATCATTGCCTATCCGCTCGAAGCCTTTAAGTAAAGGAATGGCTTTCTCTCTGGGGCTCGTAGTACCACCCTTTCTTTTCTTGATCCAGCCTTTTCTTTGCTTCGGTAGTGAATCACCTCAAATCCAAGGGCTTAACAGCGCCTGGCACCAAAGGCCCTATTAGCCTCAAAACATTCCATTCCCTGCCTTGACATCGAGATACCCGCTACACTCGAAAGAAAACCTCACTACCGGGTCCACGAGCTACAAGACGGGCCTTTAATCGCTCAACAGAGCCATCGGGAGAGGGCGAAATTGATAGCTTGACCTGAGTGGATTAGTCACAGCGACCCATCTTCAGGGGTTCTTGTTGGATGAAAGCAACGTACTATTTATAAAGACAGCTTCAAAGTCTTCATTTTCAGCTCAAAATTCGCTTACCATACCGTACATGATGGGAAGGGAAGAGAGAGGGAGACCCCTGTTAGTCCCTACAGGTATATTTCGCAAGCTTCGCGGCCGCCTTCACCATCTTAAGTCTGACAAGTCTTACTAGAGCCGGGTAGCCAAGCTATGAAGTCCAAATCGAATCTTTCTGTTGGCTTTCCCGTGAATCAGAATTGTTGCAGCTACTGCATCAACCGACTCCACTTCTCCTGTGACTTGTCATGTCACGAGCTGGATTCGAACCAGCACCTCTGGGAGCAAAAGACAGGCCCAGCGAACTTACCATTCATTCATTCTGATCGCGACTGACGCGGATGGTCTTCCCTCCACGGAGGCTCCAGGTTTGAAGAATTTCTCTTTACGCTAGCGTCTGCTTTCGAGGAACAGGACTGAACGGACTCAAGTTAGATTGTGAGTTGGAGATCCTCATTTAACACAACAATCTGTATTTAGTGGCCAAACCTCTGTAATATCCCTCTCACCGCCCCGTGGGTTCGCTCGCCTCACTTTGTTCTCCTCACTAGCTCTTGCAGAACCGCTAAGGTCAACCAAACCAATCTACCCCAGCCACCCAAGCCAATATCGCCGGAAGGAAAGGCTACTGCCTTGGCTACTAAAGAAAGGAGTGTTTAGGGCTTCACCCTTTTCATCTTTTTGATTTTCTTTCCGATCTCAAGAAAAAGATTCATTCGGTCCTTGAACAAACCTATTTACCTGGCTTAAGAGATTTAAAAACTCCTACTGGGTGCATCAAGATGAGAGGTGCCAGGGGCCTGCATGAACTAGCTGACCACACTGACAGATTTCCTTTGCTTTGGTTCTTGCGCCTGAGACCCAGGACTTCCTGCCCTGCTTCTCTCTCCCTAGATTAGCCGCTAGCTCGGAGCTAGCAACACTTATTAGCCGCTCGCTCGGAGCTCGCTACACTTATTAGCTGCTAGCGGTCCTGTTGCTAGCAGTTGCAGCTGGCAGGTCAGGATGACATACCCGTTGAGTAGACTTCTCTCATTCGGTAGCAACTGTAAAGAGCGAGGAGAGGTTCGAATCCTGTCCCCGCCTAAGAACTTGAGATGATGGGGGAGCCTGGTCAAGAGCGGTAGCCCTTCCCTTGGAAGAGAAAGAAAGGGAAAGAGGATGAGGATGATGAGGCGCGTAAGAGCGTGTGGTCAGGTTTTGCCTGAACAGAAGGCGAACCTGTATCGCCTCATTCCAGATTATAGTGTTTTGTTTCCAGATAGAGTGGGTTGTCGCAGCTGCTGCTATCAGAAAGCAAGCACCAAAGCCATCAAAGCGCACGCAATTAAACGACTCTAGAATAGCGAAAACAGGGCTAATACCCAAGGACCCCAGAAAGCATTTTCACTCGAGCGGAAACAGCTGACCAAGAGAGTGGATTGAGGTGCTGTCAAGCCCACTGCCACCCGCATTCTGGGATTGCTGAAAGTGCTAACATAGGACTTTTTTTTAACAGGAAATTGTTTTCATGCTGTCCTTCCCTATTCTGTCCCCGCCCCGTTTCCCGTCCGTCCCGACCGGCAGCAGTTGGGTAGCAGCTTCGTCCTCGTTCTCCTCTTCAACGCGGGAGGAATAAGCGGTCAGAGTAGCCATCGCGGACTTGAACCTGCGACCATTAGGTTAAAAGCCCAATGCTCTACCAAGCCGAAGATGATAGGGGGCTACAGCCTGCGCTTTTGCAGCACTGAACATGGTTCCGGGTATCAAGACCCTGAGAATCCAATTGAAGGGCTTGTCGAGCAGCATTGGGAAGTTGGTAGCTGTGGTGGAAGATCATGGGCTATGTGTCTGCATTCATGGCGCCCCCTGTGGACTTGGCGGTGCTCCTTTCTCAAACCAGAACAACTCTGAACGGTAAGACTGAACCTCCCATTGCTCTATCTCCGATAGCGTGTACTCAACAGGAAGCGTCACAGCTATGGTTTTTCTTCTTTTCCCGGAAGAAGGGCTTCTGAATTAGCTCCACAGTTAAATACCTGGAAAAGAACAGGATAAGCAGCTCAGAATTGAGAACCTGCGCCACAGGGCCGCCGTCCGGCCCTTTTTTCACAGGACTGGTTCCCTTAGCCCTACGCCGCTGGGGATTCGCTCGCCTTTCGTTCGCCCTTTGGGCTCAACTTGCCACTTTCTGCCTATCAAGTCTACTTGGAGCGCCGATCGCTTAGCTCAAATCTACCTCAATAAAATCGTTCGGCTCCACGGTGTGCCCGTATCCATAGTCTCCGATAGAGATGGTCGATTCATATCGCGTTTCTGGGAAAGCCTGCAATCAGCAATGGAGACGAAGTTAAAGTTCAGCTCCGCCTACTATCCACAGACCGACGGCCAAATGGAACGTGTCAACCAGATCCTCGAAGATATGCTATGACTCTGCGCCTTGGACTTGAAGACAAGCTGGGACCTGCATCTACTGTTAGTCGAATTTGCATACAACAACAGTTTCCAATCCAGCATTCAAATGGAGCCGTATGAGACATTGTATGGGCAAAAGTGCAGATCTCCGATCTGTTGGGATGAAGTTGGTGAACGACAGATCCTTGGCCCTGAACTCGTGGAACAGACTGTCCAAAAGATTCGCTTAATTCGGGAAAGACTAAAGATAGCTCAAAGCCGCCAAAAAAGCTATGCTGATACACATCGATGACCACTTGAGTTTCTAGAAGGCGACCGAGAATTTCTCAAAGTCTCGACCATGCGAAGAGTCACCAGATTTGGAGCAAAGGGGAAGCTAAGTCTGAGATTTGTCGTTCCGTTCAAAATACTAAAGCGAGTTGCCTCAGTTGCATACCAGATTGCCCTACCGCCATCACTATCCGAAGTATACGATATTTTCCATGTTTTCCAACTTAAGAAGTATGTTTATGACCCAAGTCATGTAGTAGATCTGGATCAGCTGAATCTTCAGGCAGACTTGACGTATGTAGAACAACCTGTGCATATTTTGGATCGGAAAGAAAAGATGCTTCGTAGTCGTTCGGTTTCTCTCGTGCGCGTGCTTTGGTGAAATTACTATGTCGAAGAATCCACTTGGGAGCTTGAATCTGAGATAAGAGAAAGGTTTCCCTCATTATTTCCTAGTGGTAGGTTCTATTCCTAAGTTTTGGGATAAAACTTCCAATTAGTTGGGTAGGATGTGGTGCCCCGTTCCCCCTATTCGGGGAGTGCGGCTAAGAAATACAAGATGGTATCGTTCGATCGGGATAGATTAAATCAAGAACTCATCCTCGTTATGGATTTGTCTCTTCGGAATCGATTTCCATATTCAGTGGACCGTGCCCCCGGGATCGACTTAGCGGAAGAGTCAGGAGGGACCTCTCCGCTGCATCTTTTGTTGCCTCAGATTTCGCTGTCGCTTGTTAATTTCGTGCCTTGAGTTGGTTTTCGTATTTGCTTGAGTTTTCTTGAACGATTTTGATGGATTTTATTGTTTTTGTTCGTTGAACTGCACTTCAATTCCGATAATGGAAAGAGTGAAAGAGGTATTGATCAGCTGTTCGTGGCAATGTAGGTGAACCAGCTGTAGACAACGCTCGAACGGACTCCTGAAGTACCTCTTTCCTTCTTCCTTCCAACAAACTAAGTGAGTGGCTACCATCCCGATTAGCTAGCCCTTCTTCCAAGTCTTCACACCTATAAATCTTGTATTCTTGTTGTCCCGATCAGACGATACCGAGAAATAACTAAAAGACTTCAAGATAATAAGGGAATAGAGTCACGCCCCAGTCCTAAAATACCGAGGGACTGGACACGTGTCAATGGCCAGCAGTACGCACAGATGGACGACCCAATTTAATGGATCCATCAGGGCATACTTAAGCTGTAAAATTAAGTCTACGACAACATGACACAACTAATCTCATCCACACAAGATATAAAATATGATCCACAGAATAAATAAGGAATGTAAATCATCAGCTAGTCTCAACAAAATGCTTCGGGGAACAACCCGATAAATATCTAATACAATGGTTCAACAGACCAGAAATAAATGACTGAAATAAGTAAATAAATACTGAGCATGAACATGGATGCTCAAGAAAAGTCTTCAGCTAACACCTCGTCCTCGGATGACGGTACAACTCCTGGATCAGCTCCTGCTGCGGTCCCGTATATCTCGGGATAGATCTCGTCCTCAAATCCTGGGGACATAATCCATATCCAGGTCCTCAGGGGACATAGCAAGGTACAGAAAATATACAAGCCAAAATATAAGCAGTGCAGCAAATAATAAGATAAATAGGGCAAGTAAGTAACCATCTATGTGAAAATGCAAGTGAGAGCAGCACGAGTACTCAGGCTGAGCCACTACAAGCTCTGTGTCGGGGAGCCGGTAGCGGTAATAACCGGTAGTGGGTCTAGCTCTGCTCCGAGAGTCTACGACCTCTCAATAATAGAAGATATATATATAAAATAGCCTGTAGCCTGTGTGTCTTTCCCCACCCAATGTAACCACGCATATCATGACCATAACGTCTCAAGTCCATGTCAAGCGAGATCATAGCTAATGCAACCAGTCATACAATATCTAAGAATATAATGTCCATGTCCTATATCCTATACAGAATCACCACAAATATCTCGGAAAAATCCTGTCTCATGAATAGTGTCAAGTGTCCTGGGTCAAAGCGTACTTGGTAAGACAAGTACGAGAATATATAGTATCACGAATGTCCATCTCTAGATGACCGTACACAACACTGCGTACAGTGTCGGCACCCGACTAATAATCGGACGCTAAGTACGTCACACGGTCCTAGGTTAAGCATGCATAGCAATATAAGGGAGCATAAAAAATATGTAACAATACTGCAGAGTTTGGCAAGGTACACTTGCCTGATGTTTGAATATCAACAATCGTCCCGGTATTAGTGGGTCCTGTGGGTACTACTCCAAAAGCTGTAATAAACATCACCAACCATCTCAGAAGATGTCAAATAGCTAGAAACGCCTCTCCTTAAGTCCAATTTGGACACAGGGGCAAAAATAATATTTCCAGGCCAAAGCGGGTTCCATATATGGGCCACTTTGCACCAAAAAGCGTGTCAGCATCAAAGGTCTTCAAATTCCTCAAACTCGGTGTCTACAAGTCAGGAACGAGGATACGAACCTAACGGAACTTCCAAAATTGGATTCCGATGAGCCGATCACAAAATCGCCAGTCAAGTGGAGCCTGTAGGGCCCACGATACGCGATTTTGTCAACGTTCTCAGAATCGGACCAAACTTAGGTCACAGGACCAACGTATTGCTATGAGTCCGATGGCGCAAGTTTTGTCTCGATCCGACGTGTGTACACAAAGTTACAGTATGTTCCAGAAAGGACGGATACGGGACGGTGTCCGCGGATACGCGTTGATTCCGGTGTGCACGCACATCCGAATCGACTTCTGCGAAATCCCACACGTCCGTATCAACGACGCGCATATTTCGGTAAAGACCGCATGCGACCAAGTCATCCCGTTTGGCCGGGCGTACTCAGTTCCGGGGTGAATCAGGACGTTATTTTTCCTGTTTTTGGATTGCGGTTTGCGATCACCACAGGATGTGATGCACCGAGCGGGTTGTACGGGCACCAAGAGGGTTATACAGTCTACGCGTTGCAACTGACGAAATTGAAAACGGAGATATGAGGTGGGAGAACGGGTTACCTGAACAGGGCTCCGTGAACGCTGATTCTCACGTGTCCGAGCGTCAACTTCGTGTCCGTATTGAGTTGTTGTGTCCGGCCACGGGCTCAGGTGTTGCCGGAGAATCGTCGGAGAGTAGCTGCTCTGGTCGGCGGGGGGGCGGCCCGTCGGGCCAAGCAGAGACGGCTCGTCGGCCTGAGCGGAGGGAACGTCGGCCTGAGCGGAGGGAACGTCGGCCTGAGCGGAGGGGTGCGAGCACGACGGCTAGGGGAGCCGGGTGGAGTCGTCGGTTGTGGGGAGAACGGGGTGGAGGAGTCATCGGTTGGGGAGAACAGGGTGGAGGAGTCATCGGTGTGGAGTCGAGCGGCGGGTACGGGCGGTGTTAGGGTTCAGATCAGGGCTGCGGCGGCCTGGGGAGTCAGGGGTCGACGAGGGGAAACCGGGCAGAGGCGGTGATGACCGTGGTCGAGCGGAGGGTGGTGATGGGGTGAGGGGAGGAAGATGTCGAGGGGGCTAGGGAGTTCTAGGTCGACGGCGGCTAGCTGGGGTTCCGGTCAGGGCGGGGAACGGCGGAGCTGGAGAGAAGGAGAAAGGCGGCTGCTTCGCGGATCTCCAGGAGGCGGCTGCCTAGGGCACGAACGTCGAGGCATCTTTATAGGTCGTGCCGCCGGGTCGGAAACACTGTTCCGACCCAAAATAGAATTAGGGTTCGGTTAGGGTTTCGGGTCTGGGTCAGGTTTGTCTCAGATCCAACCCGACCCGACCCGCTAGGCTGGGTTTGGCCTGGTTCGGTTCAGTCTGATTTGGTTTGGTTTAATCAGGGTTGGTTTGGTTTAACAATCTAATAGTTTTTAAGACTTTAAACGCGTCTCCGGAGTCCAATAAATTCACCGAAAAATACCACATGTCCGATTTTCTATTTTACACCATAAAATATTATTTCCATAATATTTTAACACCAAATAATGACATTTAAAAATCCTTAACTCACAATTACCTTGGTTCGTCTTCCAGAAAAATACCAAAAATTTGGGGGAAAAATATATTAAAATTATTCTAAAAATTAGGGTGTTTACAATCTTCCCTTCTTAAAAGGATTGCGTCCTCGCAATCAAATAATAAGCTATTATAGAAAGAATTATGGTGATTACATGCTTGCTTAGTTTACAACTGCATCTGTGAATAAGTGGGGATAATGCTGGCGCATACTATCCTCTCGTTCCCAGGTCAATTCTCCAGGAGAATAATGTTTCCAAGCTACACGAACCAGTCTGATTGTCTGTCCCCGCAATGTCTTCTCACTAACGTCGAGGATGCCAACTGGTTGTTCTTCATATCTCAAGCTTGGGCCCACTGCGATCTCTGAATGATCGACTACGTGACTGGGGTCAGTCACGTACCTCCGCAGCTGTGAGACGTGGAATACGTCATGCACTCCCTCTAAGGATGGTGGTAATGCAAGACGATAAGCCACCTCACCAATGCGCTCTAGAATAACAAAGGGCCTAATATACCTTGGGCTCAACTTCCCTCTGCTCCCGAATCTAATAGTACCTCGAGTGGGCAAAATCCTCAAGAACACGTGTTCTCCTTCTTTAAACTCTAGGGGACGCCTGTGCGTATCTGCCCAATGCTTCTGTCTGTCCTGAGCTGCTCGAAGATGATTCTGAATCTGTTTCACCTTCTCCACTGTCTGCGTTACCAATTCTGGACCCAGTATTTGACGTTCACCAACGTCACTCCAACATATAGGCGATCTGCACTTCCTTCCATATAATGCCTTGAATAGTGCCATCTGAATGCTGGCCTGATAACTGTTATTGTAGGAGAACTCCACTAAGTGCAAATGATCTTCCCAAGATCCTCCAAAATCTAGCATACAGGATCGCAACATATCCTCTAAGATCTGAATGGTGCGCTCCGATTGGCCATCTGTCTGTGGGTGGTAAGCGGTGCTGAATTTGAGTCTGGTGCCCAGACTTTCTTGCATGCTTCTCCAAAAATGAGATATAAATCTCGAGTCTCGATCCGATACAATACTAACCGGCACTCCATGTAATTTAATGATTTGTCGCATATATATGTCGGCTAGTACCTCTGTGGACTATCCAACTCTAAATGGCAAGAAGTGTGCCAATTTAGTGAGTCTATCTACGATAACCCATATTGCATCACTTCCGCTGGGGCTCCTTGGAAATCCTGTGACAAAATCCATCGTGATATGTTGCCACTTCCATTCTGGTATAGGAAGCGGCTGTAACATACCTGCAGTCCTCTGATGCTTGGCCTTTACTTGCTGACAGACTAAGCATTTGGCCACAAATCTTGCAATCTCCCTTTTCATTCTATGCCACCAATAATACTGTCTCAAGTCTCGGTACATCTTGGTTCCTCCTGGGTGAACAGAGTACATAGAGCTATGTGCTTCAGTCATTAACTCCTGTCTCAATTCTCCATTTGGAACATACATGCGATTTTCAAACCTCAATGTCCCGTCTTCATGTATGCGAAGTCCTGTCTGCATGCCTGCTTCTGTCCTCTCTTTGAGTCTTCTAAATCTAGCATCGGTGGGCAACGCCTCTTTAATCTTCTCCACGAGTGATGACTTAACTTCAAGATTAGCCAGTAATCCACTCTGTCTTGGTAAAACAACCTCTATCTGAAGCTCCTATAGATCTCTCAATAACTCGGGCTGCATCGTCAAGAAATAAGCCGTAGGCTTCCTGCTGAGTGCGTCTGCCACGACATTCGCCTTTTTCGGATGATACTGCAGATCTATGTCAAAATCTACCATCAGTTCAAGCCAACGTCTCTGCCTCATGTTAAGCTCCTTCTGAGTATATACATACTTCAGACTCTTGTGATCTGTAAAGATGTCTACCTTCTCCCCATAAAGGTAGTGCCTCCAAATCTTCAGTGCAAATATAACTGCTGCTACCTCCAGATCGTGTGTTGGGTAGTTCTTCTCGTGGACCTTCAACTGTCTCGATGCATAAGCAATGACTTTGCCATGTTGCATCAAAACACATCCTAGTCCACTCCCTGAAGCATCACTGTAAACAATAAAACCTCTTGACCCCGAAGGAAGAATCAAGACAGGTGCTGTTGTTAATCTTTTCTTCAATTCTTCGAAGTCCTTATGGCAGTCTTCTGTCCATATAAACTCCTGGTCTTTACGTGTCAGCTTCGTCATCGGTTCTGAAATCCTTGAGAAAATTTCCACAAACCTTCGGTAATATCCTGCAAGTCCGAGAAAACTTCTCACCTCTGCAATTGATGTGGGTGTAGGCCAAGTCTCTATTGCCGCAACTTTCTCAGGATCCACTGAAAGTCCTTCTCCTGAGATGATATGTCCCAAGAAAGGCACTTTGTCCATACAGAACTCACACTTACTGAGTTTGGCGTATAACTTTTCCTGTCTCAAGGTCTCTAACACGATTCTGAGATGCTCCTCGTGCTCTTCATGGCTCTTGAAATATATGAAAATATCATCAATGAACACCACCACAAATTTATCCAAGAACTGATGGAAGACTCTGTTCATTAAACTCATAAACACTGCTGGCGCGTTGGTTAAACCAAACGGCATTACCAAGAACTCATAATGTCCATACTTGGTCCTGAAAGCTGTCTTTGGTATGTCTTCCTTCCTTACTTTGATCTGATGGTAGCCTGATCTAAGGTCAATCTTCGAAAATACCCTAGTACCACTCAATTAATCAAATAGATCATCAATGCGTGGTAAGGGATACCTGTTCTTGATGGTCACAATATTTAGTGCCCTGTAGTCAATGCATAACCGTATTGTTCCATCCTTCTTCGGCACAAATAATATGGGTGCTCCCCAAGGTGAAACACTGGGCCGAATGAAACCCTTCTCCAAAAGATCATCAACCTGTTCTTTCAACTCCACTAACTCCTTTGGTGCTAGCCGATATACTGATGAAGTGATAGGCTCTGCTCCTGGAGTTAAGTCTATTGTGAATTCTATTTCCCGATCAGGTGGTAAACCTAAAGATCATCGGGAAATACATCCATAAATTCTGATATGACTCTTGGGTAACCTGTCTCCCCTTCCACAGATAGTACCCTAAGATTAGGCTGAACTCCTTGCTCTACTGCTCCTCAAAGAAACTCAAATTCTGGATGTCCAGGCGGTCTAAATATAACCCGCCCAAGTCTGCAATTAAGAGTCGCATGGTAACCAGTCCATACCAAGTACGACATCATAATCCGGCATAGAAAATATCAGAAATTGAGCTCGCATCTCTCTTCCACAAACTACTACAGAATATGATCTACAGACGTCACTAACCAGAATAATTCCACCTTCCGTAAGAATTCTCTTCATCTTCGGAAGGGGTGCGGTAGCTACTCTATGGGTGGCTACAAAGCTAGCTGCTATAAGTGAATGCGATGCTCCAGAATCAAATAATGCTACAACTGGTAATGAAGCTACTAAAATAGTACCTACGATGACCTCGCCCGCAGTAGCTTTCTCCTCAACAGCTAATGTGAATGCCTATCCTCGTCCCTGCGCTGGACCTCTCTGCTGCTGCTGAGTCTGCTGAAATAGAGCTGCCTGTGGTACCAGTGGTGGTCTCTGCTGGTAGCCCCCTGTAGCTGGTGATCTAACTCCTCCAGCTCCTGTCTGCTGTGCTCCTACTGCTGGATAAGCTGGTCGTGGTGCAGGCAAGGCTAGTCTCGGTGCTCCGTCTCTGCGTTCAGAACAGTCACTAGAAAAATGCTGGTTGGATCCGCAGCTCAGACATAGTCCCAACTTACGCCTGCATTCTTTCTCAATGTGTCCTACCTTGCCGCAGTGGTGACAAGTAGGAAGAGGTCTGTCCCTATGTGCTGCTATCTCCGGTATACTCCTCTGGAATCATTTTGCAGAATCTCCAGGTGCTGTCTTGGATGGTGCTGATATAATTGGCCTCTTCAGATTCGACTCCCTTCTAGTGACGCGCTCCATGCGTCGTGCTGCTGCAAGGACGTCGGTATAAGATGTAGGTGCGATCGAGCCAATCAATCTCTGGAGCTCGAACTTCAGTCCGTCAAAGAACTTCTCAGCTTTCTCTTCCTCGGTCGAGATCAATGTTGGAGCGAAGTGACTTAGGCGAATAAATTCTGCGTTGTATTCTTCCACTATCATATTGCCTTGGATAAGGCGGTTGAACTTGTCTCTGAGCTCTGACCGTACAACTGCTGGAATGTACATCTCTTGGAAGAGTCTGGAGAACTCTTCCCATGTGACTCGGTCCTGTCTGAGCCTCCTCTCTTCTGTTAACCACCAGTGATATGCATTTTCAATTAACTGCATTCTGACTGCAGTTATCCACTTCTCTCTTGGAAGTTCAGCGGCTTCCAACTGATGTTGTATGTTTGTGAGCCATTCATGAACTTCTGTTGGCCCCTCTTTGCCAGAAAATGTGCGAGGCTTGAGATGACGACAATCGGTGATAGATCCCGTCGCTGTTCGCCTCGCTGGTGGATTTGCCTGCTCCAATGCGGATACCAGGCTGGTTCTTAGATACTCTGCCTCCTGTCGATGTGCCTCTTGCTGAATCTGTTGCTGGGCTTGCATCATGGCATACATCATCTGGAACATCTGTTGCCCGTCCATGGCTTGTCCGGGCGAGAAAACTGGCATCTGTGGAGTGAACTGTGGTGGAGGTAGGATGTCATCTCTCCGGAACCTTGGATTAGGCTGGCCGGTTTGATCGCTCTGCGATGTTTGTCCTCCATTCCCTGGAGTCACTCCGTCTATATAAGTAACCACAGCGTCGTGTGGCGTATCCAATGGAATCTCATCTCCGTTCCTGGGATCCATTACTCTGCAACCAAAAGATAAACTGTAAGAACGCTCAGAGGAATCAACAGGATGCAAATCAAGTAACAATTTCGAGTTTGATATAGAGTTCAATAAT
Source organism: Iris macrosiphon (assembly GCA_036927795.1). NCBI lineage: Eukaryota > Viridiplantae > Streptophyta > Magnoliopsida > Asparagales > Iridaceae > Iris > Iris macrosiphon. The sequence continues at coordinate 43,565,450 of JAYESA010000019.1, read as the reverse complement.
GGTTTAAATAATGGATGAGATCCTATAATTTATCCTATTCTTAGGGCAGGCTGGTTCGGTCCCTAAGTTAAAATCGAATAATTTTAGTCGTAGACATGCATGGGCCACCACAAAAACTATATCACGCCCCAGTCCCAAAATACCTAGGGACTGGACACGTGTCAATGGCCAGCAGTACGCACAGATGGACGACCCAATTTAATAGATCCATCAGGGCATACTTAAGCTGTAAAATCAAGTCTACGACAACATGGCACAACTAATCTCATCCACACAAGATATAAAATATGATCCACGGAATAAATAAGGAATGTAAATCATCAGCTAGTCTCAACAAAATGTTTCGGGGAACAACCCGATAAATATCTAATACAATGGTTCAACAGACCAGAAATAAATGACTGAAATAAGTAAATAAATACTGAGCATGAACATGGATGCTCAGGAAAAGTCTTCAGCTAACACCTCATCCTCGGATGGCGGTACAACTCCTGGATCAGCTCCTGCTGCGGTCCCGTATATCTCGGGATAGATCTCGTCCTCAAATCCTGGGGACATAATCCATATCCAGGTCCTCAGGGGACATAGCAAGGTACAAAAAATATACAAGCCAAAATATAAGCAGTGCAACAAATAATAAGATAAATAGGGCAAGTAAGTAACCATCTATGTGAAAATGCAAGTGAGAGCATCACGAGTACTCAGGCTGAGCCACTACAAGCTCTGTGTCGGGGAGCCGGTAGCGGTAATAACCGGTAGTGGGTCTAGCTCTGCTCCGAGAGTCTACGACCTCTCAATAATAGAAGATATATATATATAAAACAGCCTGTAGCCTGTGTGTCTTTCCCCACCCAATGTAACCACGCATATCATGACCATAACGTCTCATGTCCATGTCAAGCGGGATCATAGCTAATGCAACCAGTCATACAATATCTAAGAATATAATATCCATGTCCTATATCCTATACAGAATCACCACGAATATCTCGGGAAAATCTTGTCTCATGAATAGTATCAAGTGTCCTGGGTCAAAGCGTACTTGGTAAGACAAGTACGAGAATATATAGTGTCACGAATGTCCATCTCTAGATGACCGTACACAACACTGCGTACAGTGTCGGCACCCGACTAATAATCGGACGCTAAGTACGCCACACGGTCCTAGGTTAAGCATGCACAGTAATATAAGGGAGCATAGAAAATTTGTAACAATACTGCAGAGTTTGGCAAGGTACACTTGCCTGATGTTTGAATATCAACAGTCGTCCCGGTATCAGTGGATCCTGTGGGTACTACTCCAAAAGCTGTAATAAACATCACCAACCGTCTCAGAAGATGTCAAATAGCTAGAAATACCTGTCCTTAAGTCCAATTTGGACACAGGGGCAAAAATGATATTTTTGGGCCAAAGCGGGTTCCATATGTGGGCCACTTGGCACCGAAAAGCGTGTCAGGGTCAAAGGTCTCCAAATTCCTCAAACTTAGTGTCTACAAGTCAGGAACGAGGATACGAACCCAACGGAACTTCCAGAATTGGATTCCGATGAGCCGATCACAAAATCGTCCGTCAAGTGGAGCCTGTGGGGCCCACAATATGCTATTTTGTCAACGTTCTCAGAATCGGACTAAACTTAGGTCACAGGACCAGCGTATTGCTATGAGTCCGATGGCGTAAGTTTCGTCTCAATCCGACGTGTGTACACAAAGTTACAGTATGTTCCAGAAAGGACGGATACGGGACGGTGTCCGCGGATACGCGTTGATTTCGGTGTGCACGCACATCCGAATCGACTTCTGCAAAATTTCACACATCCGTATCAATGACGCGCACATTTTGGTAAAGACCGCGTGCGACCAAGTCGTCCAGTTTGGCGGGGCACACTCAGTTCCGGGGTGAATCAGGGCGTTGTTTTTCCTGTTTTTGGATCGCGGTTTGCGATCACCACAGGACGCGATGCACCGAGCGGGTTGTACGGGCACCGAGAGGGTTATACAGTCTACGCGTTGCAACTGACGGAATTGAAAACGGAGATACGAGGTGGGAGAACGGGTTACCTGAACAGGGCTCCGTGAACGTTGATTCTCACGTGTCCGAGCGTCAACTTCGTGTCCGTATTGAGTTGTTGTGTCCGGTCACGGGCTCAGGTATTGCCGAAGAACCGTCGGAGAGTAGCTGATCTGGTCGGCGGGGGGGGGGCCCGTCGGGCCGAGCAGAGATGGCTCGTCGGCCTGAGCGGAGGGAACGTCGGCCTGAGCATCGGCCTGAGCGGAGGGAACGTCGGCCTGAGCGTCGGCCTAAGCGGAGGGGTGCGAGCACGACGGCTAGGGGAGCCGGGTGGAGTCGTCGGTTGTGGGGAGAACGGGGTGGAGGAGTCGTCGGTTGGGGAGAATAGGGTGGAGGAGTCGTCGGTGTGGAGTCGAGCAGCGGGTACGGGCGGCGTTAGGGTTCAGATCAGGGCTGCGGCGGCCTGGGGAGTTAGGGGTCGACGAGGGGAAACCGGGTGGAGGCGGTGATGACCATGGTCGAGCGGAGGGTAGTGATGGGGTGAGGGGAGGAAGATGTCGAGGGGGCTAGGGAGTTCTAGGTCGACGGCGGCTAGCTGGGTTCCGGTCAGGGCGGGGAACGACGGAGCTGGAGAGAAGGAGAAAGGCGGCTGCTTCGCGGATCTCGAGGAGGCGGCTACCTAGGGCACGAACGTCGAGGCGTCTTTATAGGTCGCGCCGCCGGGTCGAAAATACTGTTCCGACCCGAAATAGAATTAGGGTTCGGTTAGAGTTTCGGGTCCGGGTCGGGTTTGTCTCGGATCCGACCCGACCCGACCCGCTAGGCTGGGTTTGGCCTGGTTCGGTTCAGTCTGGTTTGGTTTGGTTTAATCAGGGTTGGTTTGGTTTAATAATCCAATAGTTTTTAAGGCTTTAAACGCGTCTCCGGAGTCCAATAAATTCACCGAAAATACCACATGTCCGGTTTTCTATTTTACACCATAAAATATTATTTCTATAATATTTTAAC